>CM031238.1:619975779-620428279 GCA_018340775.1 Taxus wallichiana var. yunnanensis
ACCTTGCAACCTGTTCAAGGTCTGTAATTTTAATTCATCACGAACAAACTTAAAGCAATACTTGGGTCAATTCCACTGATCCAAGGCTAGGTATTATAGGTGGATAACTCTATAATTCATTCCGAGATCAGATTAAACTCAGATACAAAATGAAAGAAATAAAAGAGTCCAATCATATTCCGACTCAGTCAAAGATCTGCAATCTGCAAAGAAGATACAGTACATATCAAGCATGATTTCTCAATCAAGGAACACATCCTTTTACAAAGAAACCATATATCAACACTTGAATGCTCAGGAGGAGGTAACAACAGTTCAGGGTGTTACATGCTTCCCTCCTAAAAGATTCATCGTCCCGATGATTACATATTTGATTAACCTTCAGGTCAACCAATTTATCAGTACACAAACAATGTGACTATTTCCAATTTGAATAGTTCCAGAAATCAATGTCACAGCATATTTTATTCAACCTGAATAATGTTTGCCTTCATCTGGCTTTCATAAATACTTAAAAAAAAAATAAGTTCATTAAAGAATGTTTTGTCAACAGATTTCATTCTGTTGAAAAAGAGAAGGAAAAGCAATTTTCATCTCTTCCAGATTTTCCCAAGTTGCACTTTCTTCGTTAAACTGGTCCCACTGGACCTTACATTGCTGTATTTCACGATTTCTTAAATGCAATTGGTGAGTTTCCAGCACTCGTGTGGGTTTAACCACGATTATTCCTGGGTCTTGGACCTGCAAGGAATTCCAATTTAAAACATGTGACAGATCTGAAACGTATTTCTTAAGCAAAGAAATATGGAAAACATCATGCATGCGAGATAAAGCAGGTGGTAATGCTAAACGATAAGCTACAGGATTGATTATTTCGACAATTTCGAAAGGTCCCACGAATCGAGGTGACAACTTGGCAGCCTTGCCAAAAGTTATAGAACTCTTTCTGGGTTTAACACGAAGAAAAACCTTATCACCAAGCTCAAACCTTCTATCAACCCGCTTAAGGTCAGCATAGCTCTTCTGCCTATCCGCTGCTTCCTTTAATCTTTCACGAATCAGCTTAACTTGTTGTTCCATTTCTGTGAGAATCTCTGGTCCAATTACCACTCTATCCTCAACACTGTCCCAACTAACAGGAGTTCTGCACTTTCTTCCATAAAGTGCTTCAAAGGGTGCCATTTTGAGAGATGAATGATAAGTGTTGTTGTATGCGAACTCAACTAATGGAAGATACTCTTCCCATTTATACTGTTGATCCATGCAATACATCCGCAACATGTCCTCCAACACTTGATTTACCCTTTCAGTTTGTCCATCCGTTTCCGGATGATATGCAGAACTGAAGTTTAGTTTTGTTCCAAGAGCTGTATTAAGTGTTTGCCAAAACCTTGACGTCATTCTTGGATCCCTGTCAGATATAATCAATTCTGGTACACCATGCAATCTGAAAATTTCGTGTACGAATCTTTTGGCCAGCACTGGTGAATCATCCTTTAGATTTCCAGTGATGAAATGAGCTACCTTAGTCAGTTTATCTACAACTACCAGGATAACATCATGTTTATTCCTAGACATGGGTAATCCTTGTACAAAATCCATGGTTATTACTTGCCATTTGTACTGCGGTATGCTATGAGGATATAACAGTCCAGCAGGGTGCATATGTTCTGCCTTAACCCGCTGACACTCCAAACAATGGGTCACAAAATTTATGACATCCTTTTTCATACCTTTCCAAAAGTATTGTTGTTTCAGATCAGCAAGCATCTTTGTGATACCCGGGTGTCCAGAGAAAGGTGAATTATGAAATTCCACTAACAACTTCTTCCTCAAGTCATTCAACATAGGTACATATACCCTGTTTTCATAACGCAAGATTCCTTCATTATCAAAATGAAAACCTTTATACCTTTCATCATTAGGTTCTGCAGCAAGCGCTGCCTTTACCTACAGAAAGTAATTATCGATTTCCGAGGCACTCTTTACCTCCTCTTGAACGAGTTCTTAATGTTATAAGAGCAGAAATGTGCCTCCTACGACTTAGAGCATCAGCTACTCTATTCTCCTTCCCTTTGATATAGCTAATATCAAAATCATATTGTGATAAAAATTCTAACCACCTTCTCTGTCTGGCATTCAGATTAGGCTGAGTAAAAATATATTTCAGCCCTAAGTGATCAGTTTTCAACTCAAAAGGTTTCCCAAGTAAGTAGTGTCTCCAGACTTGAAGTGCATGAACAATGGCAGCAAGCTCCAAATCATGAGGGGCATAGTTCAGCTCATGTAACTTGAGTTTTCTACTTTCATATGCAATGACTTGATCATTTTGTAGCAAAACACCTCCAAGGCCTTCCCCGGAAGCATCCGTTACAACAGTAAAATTCCCATTAGGGTCTGGTACAGCTAATATAGGTGCAGAAGTCAACTGGTCTTTCAGACTTTTGAAAGCCGCTTCGCACTTGTCGTTCCATATGAATTTCTTATCCTTCTTCTGCAATGAAGTTATTGGTGCAGCTACCTTAGAAAAATCCTTTACAAATTTTCTATAGTAACCTGCAAGACCCATGAAGCTTCTTACTTCATGCACATTCTTTGGCGCAGGCCACTCAGTTATTGCCACTATTTTTGAAGGATCTACAGCAATTCCTTCTTTACTTATGACATGACCCAAATAGTGAACTTCTGAATCAAAGAAAGAACATTTGGATAACTTACCATACAACTTTCTTTTTCTCAGAATTTCCAAAACTATCTTCAAATGCTCATTGTGCTCCTCAACGCTTTTAGAATAAATGAGAATATCGTCCAAGAATACAAGTACAAACTTGTCCAGATATTCTTGAAAAATATTGTTCATTAAGTTCATAAAGGCTGCGGGTGCATTAGTTAATCCAAAGGGTAGAACCGTGAATTCATAATGTCCGTACCTTGTTCGGAAAGCTGTTTTATGAATGTCTTCTTCTTTAATCCTTAACTGATGATAACCAGATCGAAGGTCTATCTTAGAATAAACCGCTGCTCCACGCATCTGATCAAATAGATCGTCGATCCTTGGAAGTGGATATCGGTTCTTGATTGTTGCTTTGTTCAACATCCGATAATCAATACACAGCCTAAGTGTTCCATCCTTCTTTTTCACAAATATCACAGGCGCACCCCAAGGTGAAACACTTGGTCTAATCAAACCTTTTGTCAAAAGTTCTTGCAACTGTGCCTTAAGCTCGACTAACTCTGTAGTAGTCATCCTATAAGGTGCTTTGGAAATAGGTTCAGTTCCCGGTTTGATTTCAATGGTGAAGTCAAATTCTCTCTTGGGTGGTAACCCTGGTAATTCTTCAGGAAAGACATCCCTGAAACTTTGTAACAGAGGAATTTGCTTCATATAATCACCATCTTCTTCTGAAGATTCAGATATCTTTACTGCATAAAGAGTACATCCTTTATTCTTAGCCTTTTTAAGCTGCATAGCTGACAGTTTTCTAACTGAAATTTCTCGTTTCACACCTTGAATCTCTGTTGTTTCCAGCTGATCATCTAAACATTTTATGTTCTTTTCATAGCAGTCTACTTTTGCTTTATGGTCAGCTAACCAATTGACACCGATGACAATGTCATACGATCCCAAAGGTGTAACATAGAGATCAACTTCCGTGGAAAAGTTAGGTAAGTCAAGGACTGCCCCAAAAAGACACATACTCACTGTATGAACAGAGTTATTACCATACTGTACAGTCCAAGATTTATCCATTTTTCCAGCTTTTCTTTTAAGTTTAGAAGCAAGTTTATTAGAAATAAAACATTCAGTAGCTCCTGTATCAAAAAGAATAGTGACAGGTATGCCAAATAACTTACCCGGAACTTCTATAGGTGTTACTTGCTTTTCAGCTTGCTTGTCTGCTACTGCAGCATGTATCTTATGCTGCTGATTACGATCATCCTTCTTCAAAGGGCACTGATTTGCGTAGTGATCTTTGCCACAATTGTAGCAGCCTCCTACAGGTCCCTTTTTAGGCTCAAAGTTGCCTCCAGTTTTGTAATTGTCACGCTGTCCTCCATAGGGCTTCTGCCCATTATTATAATTTTTAACAAAATTATCCCTTACATTTCCAGCAGGCTTATTTACTACTGCTTTCTTATTGTTATCTCCTGGAAACTTACTCTTGTTTCCAAACTTTTTCCATGGTCCTTTTCTAGGTGCAAGAGAGGTTGAAGAAGGGTTTGCAGTCTTCTTCCGCACTTCCTCTTTATGAGCAGAAATAGCCTTTAATTTCTGTTCTTGCCTTATGGCCTTTTCAACAACTCCTTCCATAGTGGTTGGACTGTGAACATCGACCTCTCCCCCTATCACGGGATTCAATCCCATGATGAATTTCCGTATTCTGAACTTCTCGGTTTGATATCCTGCGGTACATACTTGAGGAGTTTTGTAAACCGCTCCCAAGATTCGGCCATCTGTTAGCTTCCTTGAGCTAAGTTCTGAAATTCTGTCATTTTCTCGATCATAGAAAAGTTGTGGCAGCCAACGTTGCCTAAAATAGCCTTTAAATTGATCCCAAGTAATATTGGTCTCATCAATGTTTAGTTCGGCTTTACGGCTATCCCACCACGAAGATGCTTCGTGGGAAAGCTGATAGGCTCCCAAATAGCTTTGGTTTCTCCGAGAAGTTCCTTATTGCAAAGTACTTCTCCATTTCGTTGAGCCATTCTCGCTCCATCTCCTAATGTGGTGCCATCATACTTAGGTGGACTTATCCTTTTATATCATTAGTGAGTTCTCTCACGCTAACCGGCCTTTTTGTTTTCTCGGTTGGACAGTGCATTCCCAAAGATTAACATCAACACCCATATCGGGGTTGTCCTCGGAGGTTGCTGATTATTATTATCAGCTTCTTCATCCTCCTCATTTCCCATCACCTGCTGTTCAAGTACAGCTAAGCGATCTCTTGTGTCCAACAAGGCAGCAAGGATCTCATCAAGTTTCTGGGTTGTTGCCGCCCCTCCTTCAGGTGGAGCATTATTCGCAACGTTCCCCCTTGTTCTAACCATTTTCTGTTACAAGAAAATTCAAGTTTTTATCAGATTATGGACACAATAGGTCCAAGAGCTGCAACCTTCAGCTCTGATACCAAGATGTAACATCCTCATTTTAGACAATAGAACAAGTCAAATTTTTTTTTTTTTTTGATAATTGCATCCTGGTTCTAAATACCTAATTTAGAACTCACAATCAAATAACCATTCTTATAACAGACAACCATATGCAGCTGTAATGACTCGGAGTACCTCCGATCTATTCATTCCATGACTCGGTAATCTACCGATCTATTCATGAGTAATAAGAGTTGGCGTTTTTATTTAACACTTCACTCTTGTGGTTCTCTTCCCTATTCTGGGATTCAGAATGCTCTGTCCAAGGAACCTAACTGAATAATTGTTACCATTATTCATCGGCATCTCATCCCTTAGACTAGGTGAATTAGGACAACGCAATCAGCAGCTTGCGATACTTTGGCCAAAGATTTGAAACATACTGTTTATGTCTCGTATTCCTTAACGGCATACTCATCAATCTGGAATACGCCCTTCACCCCATTCTTATGTTATGTAGAATGTCTTATACCGACTTCTGTCAGTCCCTCCTATCTCAACTTATTCACTCGGAAATGGATTAACAAGGTGATAACGTTATATGGATGCCCACGAGGATTAGGGATACGATGACATACTGGTTCAACCCTAGTTAAACCAGTGTGTCAAGATACCCCGAATCTCCTAGGCAGCCTTATAACGTGACCACATTCCTAATCGGTCCCTGAGTAACTCGTTCGAGATCAAAGTGTAAATCTTAGCGATCAATGCAAAGGGTGTCGTCATAAGTCACCTGCATTGTTGTAACTTCGAGAAGATCCTAATCTTCTCGGAGGTACAACCCTGCAGTTGACTTGTGCCGTCAACCTTTAAATCCGCCTCGAAAGATCTACTTATTAATATGCGTTACGCACGTTGAGTTTAAATTACATTAAAGACGTTCCCCTAAGGTTAGCCTTTCCCGATCCCTGGATTCTTCATCTTAGGATGACCTTCCTCAATAAAACCCATTACACGGTGGAGATATTAAGGCCAAGGTCTCATCAAGGAGTTCTTAGAATATACATGATTCTAAAACAACGAAATCGGACAATAACTCATAAACTTCACATGAGATTGCCATCTGAACCCCATTAGGTTTATATCAGTTCTCCTAACTGAATTTATATCATACTTATTAGTATCAAGATATAAATGATTAAGAATCCAATTAAATGTTGTCCTGTCATAATCAAGACTAGGGATTAGTAATTTAATTCAGCTTGATTAGCATTCTGCTTAGGTTTATTTTAATCCTATCTTTTAGAAAGACAATGATTTAAATTTCAATTTTGCTTTCGATAGAACAAATTAGAACTACTAAACACTCATAAGAATTCAATCACATTTTCTTGTAAGCTTTCATTGACAATCACAAAAGTCTCCAAATTATACAAAGATAACATTGCCCCTCCGGTATATAAACCGAAGAAGGTCAACTATCAAAATAAGAATACAACACATAAGTAGCAAATACTTATTTCTATTCCTTTCAGAACTATACAAATACATTTTATGCATTCAGCATACTTGATACAATGCTCAACGGAAAAGGAACATCTTTCCACATATAGTACATTTAGAAAATCAAGATGTAATTCATTATAAATCAAATTAAACAATCTGATCATCCTGTCAGATCTGCATTGCTTTTACCACTTACGGCATCCATCTGCAAAAATTATCAACATGGGTCAGTTCAATGAACTGAGCATGATAAGCACTAACTCTTAAAACAATTGCAATCCGTCAATTGTTTTCATTAAACACCCTGTTTAAATGATATAAAATCACCAAACAAGTAAACATGATTCAGACTATACGTTAGGAATATATCATGTCTATAACGTGTAATAATAATTTTCGTTACAGAGTAGTCCTATATACTTCTCAAATATTTCATCAAAATATTAGGGATCAAGAAGAACAAAAGTATCCTAAGCAATTATTCATTGTAAATCCCAAGATGAACAATCATCAGACAAATCATGATATTCAACTTAAAAAGAGGAATACCATATCAATCCTGATACCGTCATTATGTAAAAACAATTACAGATGTTAGTTAAACAATTATATCAACTTATAATTTACAACAGAAGAGAAATAAACAAATTGTACATGTTTCCCTCTGAACTAGCTCATGACTGTACCGTCTTTCAAAAAGCAAGGCATTCACTTAATACACATGCAAATAAATCAGTCGAGTCCATCAACAGCACCACTGTTTTGTTAAAACTTACAATAAAGCAACTACAGTACAGTAGCCCTCTTGCCAAACAACGGTGTCTATCTACCAAGCAGACTCAGTATGACCTTACGCAAGAAGCGACAGACAAGAAGATAAACACTGCCGTTACCTGTTTAGGTACAGTCGACAACTCCTAAATTCAATCATGCTCAAGAATGGATATCTATGCAAAGAAGACGTAACACGCCAACAATCCCTATAACAACCTACAGCCCATTCAAACCCTTTCTACACTGTAAGGCTTTTAGACCCAAGGTCGAATTCAAAGGATCTCCTTCGTTGTCGCAGTCAACAAGAGACTCGAAATCATTTAAGCAATGTCATCTCCCTATGACTATGCAGAGAGATTTTTAAACGAAATCCACGCAACATGCACAGCCACATCAAACTGGAATGTAATCAGAAAGAAAACATAACATAGAATATCGTAGTCACTTCTGAACGCAATCAGAGTTGAAAGTATGGTATTCACGACCTACTTTATAAAAGCCATAATACAAGATGTCAAGCTATTTAAAGAAATCCAACAAAGCCAAAAACATTACATGTTCATACTCAGGCTTATACAGAAACAGTGACACAGATTACCACGCAAGGATTTTAAAACTAAATCCGTAAACAGTATTAACAGTATAGCTTTTTCCAAAAGCCGATAATAAGATATCTTCCCATACTCAAGGAACCCAACAGTGTCGAAAACACTAGTAAACTAAACAAGCTTAATTGAGGCAGGTATTGTAGTTACCTAGAAAGGTTTCAACTGAACCCGAGTAACAGTATATCAAATAAATAATAAACAATGATTCCCAACTGTGCCAACAATGATAAACATTAAAAATCAGGCTTAAACAAATTACTGATTTCGTAACAAGAATTCCCACTGAACCTCTTCAATATTCTCGAACAAGCTTACACAGAAGGAAACGTAACAGTACAACCAGGGAGTCTGTACCTAAATTTATTACAAATTACAGAGGTCGTATGACCTGTTACTTCTTCAAGACTCCAACGAAACTCAAATTACCAATATTCAAAGATATATAAAGCTTCCACAGTGGTCCATAGTGTACGAATCATTCAATGGACTCTACAGAGTCGTTTCAAATAAAATAAACATATATATATAAAAATGGGTTGAATCCCCATAACCTCCTCGCAAGGGAAAAACAACTCCAAGAAAGTCGTAATGAATACTGTAACACAGTAAGTTATCTCTTCACAATAACTATAAAATTTCATAACGAAACCCAGCAAGAATCAATAATCACCACTAAATAATAACCACAACAAGCTTACAAAAAGTTCAATTTAACTGAACAATCACACCAATGTCCATCAGTATCCCTCCCGACCAGTATCCACAACAAACATCAACGACAAGTAAGTATCAGCAACAAGCATCGACTACGAGTATAAATCGACAAGCATCACAAAGGGTGGCTGTACCCATCACGAGAATAATTTATGGGCTCTCGCAGAGCAGGCCGAGCATACATTCTTTTCATATATTTCACATATTTAAGCCAGAATGCAAAACACAAAGAAATATAGAAACAGTTCGAATATAATAAACACCCCTCAAGGGTTAAATGAAAAATCGAACCAGCAGGAAGATTCAGTGCCAAAAATCACACAAGGCTACCATAGAAACCATCTATTTCCATAAATCATTTGAACAGAGTTGTTCTAATGAAATCATTTGAAGAAGAGCAAGATTTTTAAAAGTTAGGGCCTAACATGCCTGGATATTTGCTCAAAATTCCGAAGCAGACCACTGAAAGAGCTCGGACTTTCTTTTCCTTTTCCAAGTTAGAGCCACCAACAAAATTTTGCTATTTCCATGACTTATATATTTTCCTTGCCAGAGGAAAGAGCTAGATACGCTCATACTCGCCATGCAACACCAAGAAGACTGGTGCGAAGAACCAGTGAACAGCAGAGGGAAAACCGAATTCGTGATAAGCCAAACAAAACATTAACTTTCCAATTTGCATGCCTTCTCGTGAATTCCGAGCTCGACTTCCGAGCTCATTAATTGCATTTACTCCCAACTTCCCGCTCAAACTCCACTGCCACCGACCGCCATAGTTGGCGATAGACAAATAAAATTTCAAGACCATTTTCAGTTTTGGCGACCTGCCACGTCGGCTCAAGTTAGCCGTTTCTAAAACTTCTACCAATACCTGTCCTTCATACTTATCCTTTGCATTTAATGACATAGAAAAAGCCGCCCATGGTTCGCATCCCTCCATAGGTCCCCTTACATCCTTGTTCAATAGTTAGGTTAGTAACTTAGGTTAGAATTTAGGATAACACCTAGTCTAACTTCATAGAACATAGATACTAACTTAGGACATTAGCTCTTAGCCTAGGTCTAGGTTAGATTATCACTAATCTAACCCCTAGGTTAAGTTTAGTTTTAGGTTACTAACATTAATAATTCCAGTTAGGTCTACATTCCGTATGCTCAGAAAAAGACCTACAACATGCATTCTCGAACAGGTTAACTCCTGTACTGCCATTAGGCTACAATTTGTATGTAACTGAATTATTACCTGGTCCGCGATCAAGACCTTCCAGATATATTTAGATATCGGGAACCAATCCTTTTCACACGATCAACCTGAGTCATACTCCGGACTAGCTTATTCAATGCATCTAGACCTTGCAACCTGTTCAAGGTCTGTAATTTTAATTCATCACGAACAAACTTAAAGCAATACTTGGGTCAATTCCACTGATCCAAGGCTAGGTATTATAGGTGGATAACTCTATAATTCATTCCGAGATCAGATTAAACTCAGATACAAAATGAAAGAAATAAAAGAGTCCAATCATATTCCGACTACCAAAGATCTGCAATCGCAAAGAAGATACAAGATATATCAAGCATGATCAAGGAACACATCCTTTTACAAAGAAACCATATATCAACACTTGAATTCTCGGGAGGAGTTAACATTAGTGCGGTGTTATGCACCTTGCCTACTCCTCGATCTCAATCAAGGAACACATCCGTGTTTGGATAACAAAGAAAGTTGGCATTGATTTGGCAGTATGAAGAAGATCTCTTTGTCTGGGATGGATAAAGATTCCCACATTGATATATTCACATTCATCTTCTTCATTTGATCAATGATGCTAAATGGGGACGAAAGATCTCTTTGTTGTCCTTTGGCCTGTACATTCCTTTCTTGCACATGGGCAGCAACAACTGGCATTTGAGTTGGTTTAGAAGGTGGTTTGGGCTGTCCTTGCATGTTTGGAACTGTATTTTGCTTACCAACACCTTGTGGAGTGATGGAAGGTTGTAGATCACTTGGGGCCAATGACTTCCCTTCACCAATATTCCTCTTCTTTGATCTTGTGTTAGCTGCTACACTCTGAGAAATTGTTTGATTCATGCCACAAAAATCCTTAGCTTGCCAATTCGCAAGTGTGGTATCATTTGTACCTGTGTTTTGCTGAGATGTCCCTTGTTGCTGATTTGTTTCTTGACTCACTTCACCCTCAATGCCATTATTTGTCACCATCAAGGCTTGGTTCAAAGCACCATTAAAGCACATAGATTGGTTATGAGGTTCATTGCATGGGAAACACCAATCATACTCTTGAGCTATGTTGTTTTGGACTGGCACTAATGCTTTAGAAGCAGATGCAACATTGGGGTTATAGGGCTGAAATGGTCTATTAGCGGGAGGTCTTACGTGGCTTTGATTTTGATTTGCAGCCTGAGCTGGTGACCTATTTGGCTGGTATGGGGGCCTAGCCTAGTACTGCGCTTAAGGTTGATATGGTCTAGCACTTTGAGTTTGTTGTCTTTTGATAGTCACCAGCTCATTTCCAAGGTTCGCAATTGTTTCATAACCTCTTGGAGTTCATTTGAAGCACTAGGGGATGAAGTAGAAGTTTCATTTGAACTTTGATTTCTAGGAGTGGGAATAGGAGCCAAAGTGGGTGTTTGACTAGTGCTTGGATTTTCTAAGTTTGGATACAAGGGCATGGGAGGCCTAGGAGCCAACTTACCGGCCTTGAATAAGACCGTTTTCAGCCCTAATGGCGATGCTATAAGCGCAGCAGGTAATGTTGTGCCTCCCATAGATTGAATTAACATAGAAATATCAGAATTCAAATCTTTAAGATAGTATAGAAAAGCACCTTGCCTATTGGCCTATGACCACTCGGAATTCTGTCCCAAGACCTTTGAAATCTGAAGTTGAAGTCGGGCCAATTTGCTCTTGGGAGCCCTCTTGATAGTTGTCAATTGTTCAAGTAGAGACAAATTGTCTCGCATTTTCTCCAAACTACTCGTGGAGGACTATGCATAACTGATTCCAATTTTGGATAGAACCAGCTGCAAGGCTCCTAAACCATTGCAATGCCTTCCCTTTAAATGAAGATGCCAACAATTTGACAACAACATCCATTTCATTTATCTCATGGATTGCACAAACGTTAGCAATGTCTTTCACATGATCACCAGGAGTGGTATGATTTTCTCCAGTAAAAAATGGAATGTTCTTCAATGCTGCAATTGGAACCGGATTCTGTGCATTGAGGGAAAGTGGACTACTACCGGTGAAATTGACAAAGGGATTCGGTGGTTGAAAAGGTCTACCAGGTGGAGGTGTAGACAAAGTCCTGTTAGGTGGAGATGGTGATCTTTGTGGTCTTCTTCCTCTCCTTCCTCTGCCTGGTGATAGCTGCAAGTGAACAAATAGCCCCTCTTCTCGAGTATCAGACCTGGTTCGAATTCTTCTCATATGCCTGGGCAACTTTTGCTACTACACCACTGAATTCTATCCCTTCGGAGTCGCCAGATGTGTTAGAAAGTGAGCCTCAAAAGGCTAGATTCTGCCAAGTTACACACCAAACCTGACAATATTTAAACTCAAAATTTTGAAAGACCTATGTTTTTTGAGAATTTAGGGTTTGGAATTTGATTTGGAATGACAGTCCCGAAAACCCAAAAATGCCAGACTTCTGAAATCCCGAAATCGAAATACCAAAAACCATGAAATTTTGAAAATCAAAATTTCAAAAAACTAAGAATACCCTTTTGAAGATTATCCCCGATCTATCAACTGGTGAAATTTTGACTTGTTTTGAGCAAGTTAAGCCCTTGAAAAGTGATTTCAAAGTTCAGCCTGGAAGGTGAAAATATGAAATTTTAAAACCTGCAATTTTTTAAGTCTGGATTTCATGAAAACTCCTTCAAATCTTGTGGAATGACCTCTTAGTCCCACCGGTGCATGCCAAAACTTTTGATAGCGAATCGTAGCACCCCTAAGTGTCTGTAACATGATGGGTTGAGACTCTCAGTGCGATTGCATAACATGGAGCTTTTCCCAAGTGTGGGACCTTGTGAAATCGAAAAGCTCTCCGGATGAAGGCCGGTTCCTATTCCTCTATTCAGATGCACACGTAAAATGCAGAGGGTTTACTCAAAACCTAAACTAAATTTCCAAGGAGACAGGGTAAGAAGATGCATAAAATAAAACCTAAACTAACAGAGGTGATGCACCGAGGAATGAAGAACATCTGTCTTGTTAATAAACACAAACCACTAAAATGCAATGCAAGATCATGCACAGATAACCGATTTGCAATGAAAGATCAAGAGGATGCAAATGAACACAGAGAGGGTTGAGAATCATCCACAGACATGCATTAATTTTCTCCAAAGATTGATACAACACACTGCAAAATGCCAAGAGGCAAGGTTGCATTACAGTTTCAAATGGGAGGTTTTAACTCCACAAGTTCACCTGCCAAAGAGAAGAAGGGAGGGGCAAAACAAAAATGTCCAACCTTTAGAAAGAAGCCCCTCCTTACAATTTATAGGAGGAAAAAGAGAGGGAGAAGAGAGGAATTTGAAATCTGCCCCAACCACCTCCAGAATGCACTTAACTCATCTCATAATGATGGTAGGTGAGAACCCCAGCGAACCCAAAAGTGGCGAACTGTATTTTGAATTTTTAAGAATTTTTTCTCACCCAATTAAATATATCTAGTTGTAGTTGGATAGAGGACCTCGTAAGCTTTCCAAAAATTCCAACCTTGCATGAATCCGAGCTCCCAGTCAAAAGTTATGGCCATTTGAATATCTGCGCCAGGGTCTACTTCCTGTCAGCGCTCAAAATGTTGCGCCTCCTGAAGGTGCGCCTTGGCGCATCCATGTGTGTGTCGACATCCTCTTACATGCACCATTTATGTGCACCAAGGCACAAATTTTTCTATGTTGACACTCCGTGTCATGCGCCATTTATGTGCGCCAAGGTGTAACTTCTTCTATGTCGACACTCCGTGTCATGCACCATTTATGTGCGCCAAGGCGCAACTTTTTCTATGTTGACACTCTGTGTCATGTGCCATTTATGTGCACCAAGGCACAATTTTTCTATGTCGACACTCTATGTCATGCGCCATTTATGTGTGCCAAGGTGTAACTTTTTCTATGTCGACACTTTGTGTCATGCACCATTTATGTGTCATGCGCCAACTTTTTCTATGTCGACACTTTGTGTCATGCACCATTTATGTGTGCCAGGTGCAACTTTTTCTATGTCGACACTCTGTGTCATTTTTGATTTCCAGATTCTTCCACTTGTCTATATCTACCCGGGGGGAAAGATATATACAACATTGTCTTTGGTGTCACTTGGAAAACTTATAAGATTCATTTTATCGGGAAGAGGAATTGAAGTGGACCCTAGCAAGGTCAAAGATATAATAGATATTCCGCCTCCTCGGAACCTTCAATAACTAAGGGGCATACAAGGAAAAATACAATCTATTTGTCACTTCATCTCTCAATTGGTGCATAAGTGCCATCACTTCAACCATTTATTTAAGAAGGATGCTCAATTCAAATAGACACAATATTATCAAGACTCCTTTTCGAAATTAAAAGAATACATATCATCTCCACCAAGTGCTCATGCCGCCTATCTGAGGATAAGCCTATGTTTTTGTATACTTCTACAACAGAGCATGTCTTGGGGCATTATTAGAGCAACACAATGATAAGGGTCAAGAACAAGTTTTTTATTATTTGAATAGAACTCTTCTTGAACATGAGATCAAGTACTCATGAAGTTGAAAATGCTTGTTTAGCGGTTGTTTATACTTTTGGCAAGTTGTGACACTATCTACTAAATCATACTAACAATATAATTTCAAGGGTTGACCCTCTTAAGTACCTACTTTCAAGACCATTCATAACAGGATGGATGTCTAGCTGGATTGCACTACTCAATGAATTTTACATTGAAATTTTCAATCAAAAATCTATCAAAGGTCAAGCACTAGTAGATCAACTAATCGCAGCAACACATTGCTAGGTTCACAACTGTTAAATTTTGAATTTCTAGATGAAGACCTTTTGTACATAGAAGAAACCCCCTCATGGACATTATTCTTTGATGGATCTTGCAACATCCATGGTTTTGGAGTAGGAATTATCTTACGTACACCAGATGGGGACCTCATACCTAAATCTTATCATATCAGCTTCCCTTGCACAAATAACATAGCCAAGTATGAAGCATTGATAGCAGGCTTAGGATTTTCTATCTCTTGGCACCTACAAGAATTGACAGTTCTCAGTGATTCTCTTCTCATCATTAATCAAGTTAACAGAGAGTATCAAGTAAAATATGAGAAGCTCTTACCCTATAAAAGAATGGTTGATATCCTTAAAGGGTATTTCCGGATTATCAATTTTGAACAAGTTCCTTGCGTACAAAATAAAAGCAGTGGATGCCATGACAACTATCACATCCCTTCTTTCATTTGACACTAATCAAACTCACAACGAGTTCCTTGTTGAACATATTTTTGTGCCCACATACAAATTTTTAGAGTCCACCATGGTTTGTGAGATTGTTGGTCCTGATCATCCCTAGTATCAAGATATATATACCTTCATTCAAACCAAAGCCTACCCTCCTAATTTGAATTCAGCTAATAAAAGAGCCTTAGCACAACATGATTCATGCTACACCCTCCTTGTTGACACCTTGTATCAAAGAGGATATGATGGGACTCTATTAAGATGTCTCAATCAGGATGAAGCTAATCAAATGCTAGTTGAAGTACATTCGGGTATTTACATCACGCATACCAAAGTGGAATGGTCCTTGCGAAGAAGGTCACGGACATTGGATATTCTTGGCCCATAATAGAGGAAGATGCATGAAAATTTGTGAATAAATGTCGGGTTTTCCAAAAACACGTTAATATCATTCATACACCATCCCAATCCTTTGCAGTACATCACTTCACCTTGGCCTTTTTCAAAATGGGGACTCGATTTAATTGGAAAATAAATCCCACATCTTTTGATGGTCATACGTTCATAATAACAACCACTGATTATTTCACTAAGTGGGTTGAGGTTATGCCTCTTACCTACGTTACCAGTGTAATATTTCTAAATTCATTTTCAACCATATTATCTGTCATTTTGGCATCCCCATTACTATTGTCACTGACAATGGTGGTTCCTTCAAAATAAGGATCTCAAGGCCCTAGCTAAAAATATAATATCCACCTAAAATGGGCTACACCCTACTATCCACAATGCAATGACCAATCCAAAGCATCAAACAAGACTATCAAATCCATTCTGGAAAAGACAGTCAATAAACATGGATGTAATTGGCATACGTAGTTGTATCCCGCCCTCTGGGCCTACCACACTTCCTTCCGTACTCCTACAGAGCTACTCCATTCTCCCTAGTATATGGATTTGAAGCCATATTACCTATTGAAGTTGAATTTCCTTCACTTTGTGTCTCCCTCCAACACCTCATTCATGAAGAAGATTATTGTGTTGCACACCTTACAGAGATGGAATTACTAGATGAGAGATGACTTCATACCTTAGATCATATAAAAGTATATCAGAATCGACCGCACCTTAATTATAATCGCAAGATCAAACCTTGATAGTTTAAAATCAGATATTTAGTCTTAAAGGAAACTAAGAAGAACACAACTAAACCACGAGAAAAATAGGGCAAATTTGAGCCTAATTGGTTGGGTCCTTATGTTATAACTGCTAAATTTGGATCTGGCGCATACAAATTGTCTACCGAGGATGGAAAAGAGTTGAAGGAGCCTATGAATTCCATTCATCTGAAGAATTTATACTCCTAAGTCTCTCGAAGAGTAACCCTTGTGTTGGGGCATATCAGTGCATCCACATGTTTCATCATTTCACCTTGTTTCCCACTTGTATCTTTCTACCTCGCCTTGTGTCACATGTTCTCCTTGTTAGGTCATCATGCCCATTGTCTACCACTCTTGTTCACCTTCCATTATGCTTTCGTCCACTTCCTTCATACGTAGCGTGTTGGTTATGACTTGGGAATTTCCTTTTCCCTCTTCTTTGGTGTGTGGTTCAAAATTCCAAAAAGACCAAAAACATTCACAAATGTCTCACAAAACTTCAAAAACAATATAAAATTGTTCAAAATCCCAAAAATAATATAAAATTGTTCAAAAAATACAAATGTTTTGAAAATGCTTTCCAAAAAAAAAAATACTCGTGACTATGTAATTTTGTTCGCCATTTTCTTCATCTGATTGTTCCCAATCATCTTTTCCAATCAATCAAGCCACTCTTTGCAATGTAACTTTTTTAAGGACATCACTTGGCTTTGGATTTCTCTTGGGGGCAACTTGACATTTTATATCTATTCATTGTGGAAAACACTAGGAAAGTCTTTGGACATTGCTATTGCGGATTGTGTTATATTGTCGCTTACTTATTAGTATTTAACATTGGTGTGCTTTGTTCACTAGCTTGTTTGTTGTATTTGCTTGTTTAAAGTTTGTACATATGGAATGTTGTCTTGTATATTCTTAGCTTAGTCTCTTATGTTTATTAGTTAGAATAACTAGTACTCTGTGTATCTAGAATGCACTTATGGACCAATTACAAGAAATTTATTTACATCTTAGTTCACATATAACTTTGGTGTGGATCCTTCTTGTTCATATTGGGTTTGTTTCTATTGCTTGTTTTGTATCTTTTGTCATTTGCATGTGTTGTGTTTTTCTCTTGGTTTATTTAAGCCATGGAGTGTTTTCCTTTTTTTGTGTATTCATGTTTTCTTACGTTTTCTTTGCATTTGTATTTTCAATTCCTTCCAAAACTCACAAAATTATAAAAAAAAAAAATCAAATATTTCAAAAATCTAAAAAATTTAAATATTTTTAAAATTAAAAATCTTATATTTCAAAAAACCAAAAAAATATTTTTTTTATAAAATTTGAACACACATTCACTTATCACAAAAATCCTGCAATTGGAAAAACCTTAAAGTGAATCTTTCAACATTTCAATACAATCTTGATAAATGTCATACTTTTATCTATTACCCTAGTGATCATGCCAATCTTACAACTATCACTTTCTTCCCTTTGCATGATATGTTAACTCTGCTTGGGGCAAGTCACAAAATTGTTTTTCCTTCGCGATATAACTTCACCGGGGCAATTTCAACTTCAATCATTTACACAATGGATCCAACAAGAGTGTCATAAGGAGTCACTTTAACTCCACTCTTCCAATTTGATCCTATTCCCACTTGGGAGCATTTGTATCTATTTAATCATCATTGTGGCACGCATTAGGGGCATAGTTGATTGTCTTATTTTTCAACTTTTTGTTGCATTGTTGATGTTTACTTTTTTGACCACTTGCAAGTAGTGTGATTACATCTTGGTTTCTTTATAACCCCGATGTCTGCACCTAATTTGTATAATGGGTTTGTTTTCTATTCTATCTTTTCTTTTTGTGTGTGTGTTTGTTTACGTGCATCTGGGTTAACTATCTTGATTCTTTCATAATCATGGTGACAACTCTATTGTCTAACAACAAAAATAAGGTTGTTATAAAATTATTCTCCAAATGAATTATCATGCTACAAGCACATTCCTTTCCCATATTTGTTCCAATCCCTTGTTTTCCTTCCTATCAAGCAGTTGTCCACCGCCTTGCTATGTCATCCACCCACTTGAGGGGGCATTCCTCTACCATTCTACTTATTGGGGCATCCTAATGCTTCATTTCTTGCTAGGGCATCCTAATGCTTCACAATTTTTCCCCTCGTTGATCTGTATGAGTCTACTATCTTTAAAGCACTATTACTTCACAATAACACTTTAAAGAGGGGAAAAATGTAGACACCCCAAAATTACTCACTTGTTCCTAATGTTATCCTAGTACACCCTGTTATTCACCCATTTGTGATTAATTGATTAAATCGATTAATTCATACACATTGCACCCTTTGGATTAATTAAATTAATATCATGTACCCCTAGTACCCCTTTGTGCTAAGTTAATTATCATTTATTAATTAAATTATTAATTAATTAAGTGTATGTACATCTTAGTCAACATCCACTTAGTCAACATCCACTTAGACTCCACATCCTCATCCTAGTTAACTACACTTCTAGAATCCTAGAAAGGTGGGGGCAATTGAATTGCACGTACAACCACCTTTCCGGATGTAAATTTTACATTTAATTCATTTATTGTCCCTAAATTCCCTGACATTGTTGCAACCTCCTCCAATGTTATTTTTAGCATGTGCATTCAACCATGTTCAACCAATTTCTAACTTTTTTTTCTTCTATAAATTGCAAGCTTGTCTTAGCCCAAATCCTCCTGAATTTTTGCAAATAAACTCTGTAAATTTACATTCTAAAGATTTCTAACTATTATGTTCATAGAAATTTCACTAATATTTGGAGGCCATTCAAGATCATCCACAAATCAATCACTTTTCAAGGTTATACAACTTCAAAATATCTCCTACGGTTTACTCTGCAAAGTTGTAGGAAGGTTTACATTGTTGTTTTGTTTACTTTCTGCTATTGTCACTTTTCAAGGTTTATAATGGCCTCTAGAAGATGGGTTATGCTAGCGCTTATATTGATATGCTAGTGCATACAACTAAATGCTCTAGTGTAATAAATAAATTTTTTTAGTGCATTAGCGTGAAATTAGGTACACTATCATGCAAACAGATGTGCTAACGTAATAAAAAAATGTTACCATAGGGCGCATGATGATACACAAATGCATGCAAAATATAGTTTAACATATTTAATGTTACGAAATGTGTGTAAAACTACACTAGCACACATAGTGATAAGCTAGCATGTGCAAGTTGCACGCTAGTGCATTTCTCGTGTGATTCTAGCACACCAAATATGGGAATGGATAAAATGTAATAAAAATGGCCAGAAACCTATTTTTTTGGATTTTCTCCTTCTCTGTTGTACCTGAAAGCTTAAAACTTGAACAACAAGGTTAAAATAACACAAGGAAAACAAAAAAATGATTATATTAGAAAAGGGTAATCTAAAAACTATTAAAAAAAAGTGTGGGATGTCCCATTGGGTTGAGAATGTAAGCAATGAAATACTTAATAGAAAGTGAAAGATAAACAAATATGATAACAAACCTTTCCTCCAAGATTTTCCTTGCAAACCTCAAATAATATTGTGAAAGTATTGAGCTTATTGAATCTTGTCAAGTATTGGATTTGTTAGGAATATAATTGTTAGTGCTTACATATTTGTAAGTTATATTGTTTGGTTGGTTAAATTGTTATAATTGTTATATAATTGTTATACACGCAATATTATAAATGGGTTATTTGTTTCTTGGTTTGTAGGAGGTAGTTTTTTTACCTCCATGGCTATATAATAGCCATTGTAATAGCGTAATATACCATACCATTATTGTAGTTATTCTATTCAACTCCGATGTTGTACCATCGTTTGGTACTAGAGCGATGGAATCTTAAGAATCGGTAGGGGTGATTATTCAAGTCTCTTTCCCCAACATATGAGAGTCTTTGGAGTTATGTTCACGTGAGGAGCCATGAGAAATATTGTGCAGGCATTAGCTTATCAAATATATTCTAATTGCATGGAGTTGTTTGGACATTAGTCTTTCATAAAGTCATTGAGTGTGTTTGATCAGTTTTGTGTATTTGTTGTATACTTTATTTCCTTTTCAATTAATACTCGTCGCCATTTTGAAGGAGACACCAGGATTTTAAAGTGGAATTCTTTGATTATATTTTAAATCAAAATACGTCAAAAAGTAGAAGGACGAGATTGCAGTTATCGTGTGAGCTGAAATATTTTTTCTAAAGCCCTTATTACATTAGGAGGTAATAAAAGAAACACAATTATCTTTGGATCATTTGAAAAGTGTAGGGAGAGAAGTTAGGAAATTAGAAAGAAGTGCCATGGTATAAGGTATGAATGCTTTCTAAATACGCACTCAATATGGGAAGACATTATTCTCAATTTTTATTGCACTACATTGGTTTGCTATGTGTAGACATAATGTAAGCCGAGTAGATATCTAATGATTTTCTTCTACAATCCCTGCATGCTCTTAGAATTCGACAAGGAAGTTGAATAGAAACTACATTGTGCATGCATATCCGACACCGTACTATTTCTCCGGTTCATTAATATTTTGGTCGATCCTTATATCTTACGCTCCCTCTTGCTATGAAATCTATGTTATTATAAATACTATTGTGTATAATTTGAGTGGAGGTTATTATAATGCATGGTTTTGCATTAAATACCGCAGATCCATGCACACCCAACTTGACTTAGTGTAAGCATATACTACCTGGTAAATAGCATTTTCTTGGTTGAAATATTGCACCAATCAGAAAACCACATTCAACGATGCTCATGCATGACTTCCATCGAATCAAATCTCTATCACTGCTTTGATTCTTGGCATTAATCCTGCATCGTGGTCTTTTCAAAAGCTATGAACTTCTTCTCCAAGATACACTAACATGGTAGTAAGTTCTCGTATAATATTTATTTTACATATTTAGCTTTATCAAAATCATAAGTCATTGTTCAAAGTATAGTCATCTTATAGAGTCAAAAATTGTGAAAACTATAAAAAATCCTTATGGACGCATTACCGCTGGAATATGGCATCCAACTATGTAAACTTGAGCTTCATGTTCACATTTCACCGAGCTAAGATATGATATTGAAGGATGGATACAAACGGAGGTTGGAGGTCGATCAACAAGCTCTCGTTTGTCACTAACGACGGGGCCACATGAAGTTGTGGTGGCACATTTTGTGGTGTGATTTTTTCAGTTATGCTTCATTTCAAATTTTATGTGTGGTGTATATTGTGCATACTGGAAAAAGAGTTGTGTTGGAGCACAGATGAATGTCGGTGATCCTCTACTAAATTGATCCTATGACTATTGTACTTCATTGGAAGATGGTATGCTTGTGAATACGTTCACTTGTAATGGTGACCATGTGCAATAAGATATAACTAGCAAGATCCGATTAGTTTGCTTCTCTGTGTTTGTGTGTGGAAATTTCACATTGTGGGGGAACATGACACCAATGTTCTATTTCCATTATGAGCCTAAGATAACTAAAGCCAAAGGAAGCTTCCAATGGCGGTGGAAATTTCCTATATTGTTCAAGATCGAGTGGTAGTGATCAAAAACAAGTGGTGGTGAGTTAGGATTAGAGATATTCTTCTTAAAGTTTTCCTTTCTCCACCCATAGAGATTCTCTCTTGATGTTGATGTCTTTGGATAGGATCAATGCATTAGTGGTCACACCACATGTAAGTATCTCTAACTCTTATTTTTCCTTTGTTTCGTGTTTATTGTTGTGTGGATGGTTGATCATTCATTTCTACATATTAGAGTATATGTATGTTTTCTTTAGTCTATTACTTTGTCTTATCTATGTTATACCCTTTGGCTTATTTAAATATCCATTGTCCACCTTAAAAGGCATATTTTGCATTATAGCTCCATCTTGAGCCTCTTGTCCTAAGCTTTGATGTAGGACATCTTGTAAAACATGTATCAAATTTACTATCATATTAGGGTGTTTTGTAAGATGTTGAAAATGTGAAAGATCTTTGATCTTATCATGTTTGCCTAAAAATATTGTTTACCATGACTAAGTACATATGCATTACGAATTTGAGAGTTATTCACAACATTTCCATTTGATAACTTTAAGAGCAACACCGACATCATTTGTTGAGTCTATTTTCTTCCATAAACAATCTCTAAGATTAGCCAAAGGAATTTCAATTAAAACGACAAGGTTATATTTTATCCTAGCAACTCCTCCTAATTGAGGTTTTGGACCTAATAGGGGTTTTGACTAATAATATATAAGAAATGTAGCACACAATAGTCGGGATTGATATATTTGAACAAATAAAAAGAACAATCCCGAGAACACTTAAATATATTACAATTTGAGGCAAGATCCAATGTAGAAGGCTATGCATTATGCAAGACTATATGTGCTCACCATTTACATGTTTTATGGGAAAGTGGTTTTATATCAAAATCTAAGACATGCCCATAAATAATGCAATTTTAAATATAATCAGATGTAAAATAGTAATATCATAATTAATTGTTGAATTATTTCTAGAATGAGAATTTCTAGAGGGGGTTTTAAGAGAATATTTTATTTCATATAAATTTGAAAACGATCATTAGGAATAACCAATAGAACTATTTTAGGTATTTATAGTGAGAACACAAAAACTCTCATCCACTTGAACACATCATTATGGTTGTCAAGTTACTCTCTCAAGGCTATCAATGCACTCTTCTAGGGTTGTTACTTTACTTCTCTAATATCATCAAGTGACATTTTCTAGAATTTCTAGGAAGTTAAATTTTATTTAACGAATGTGTTTATCACTTAGCTAGGATTTGAAAACTCCGTTTGCCTTTCAGAAATTTCACTCAAATATTGTTGGGAATTGATCTCCTTCCTCCCATATAATGCAAATCTTCATGGAGGGATTCAATAGCATAATTCGTCGATAGAAATCTACCTTTAAAGTTTTTTTTGCTAGAAAGTGTCAAAATCTGGCAATGTTTTTCCAAATGATTCCGATAGCACTATTTTCTCCTAACCAAAATAAATATATAAATATTTAAATTTTCTTTGACGTAATTTGCAACTACTCGCATTTATTCTATATGATTATATGTAAACTATAGAATATAAGTGTGGCGGTGAAATACCCTAAAGTGATAGCTTAATGTCTCCCTAATGCTTTCCTAGCTTGGAAGGTTCGTTGAAAAATGTGTCACTTTAATGAAAAGAGCAATATTTTATTTATTTGTGTGACATTTTCCACCTTGGGATGCACCGATGGGACCCACAATTCTCAAACTTGAAGCGAGATCTTTCTACTTTTTAGTGTGTTTTGCTCTTTAGAGGAAAACATAAACGTGGAAGCCTCGCCGCCAAATTAAAAATTGGTCGAGAATCATACTTATTTTTATACTAGAAATTGCAAATGAGTTGCAAGTTACACCGGAGAGGGATTGAATTTTATGTGTATAATATGGTTTGGGTGTAAAATATATTCTATGATCTATGATAGATGTTTGAGCGAAGAACATAAGTTACATTTTGCTAAACAGTTCACATGTCTTTATGTAAGGTTCCACATTTTGCATACATGTCTATCAAAACATTTGCAACTATATCTAACAAAATTCCTCTATATTTTGGCACATGTTGGGAGTACTTTGGCAAATTTAAACTAATTGGGTTGGAGCCCTGTTTGTTGCATATGGTGAAACAAGGTGAGGAGTATGCTGGCAAATGTAAACAGGAAACCACTCTCTGTGCCTGAGTGGTGCAAGATGTTGCAAACGCTGATGAATATGTACAATGGGAGTAGAATCGGATGGATAAGAACACAAAGATGGAAGCCTCATTTATAAGAAGCATGGAGATGCTCTTCCGCTACAACATCTTGGGTATCATTGGCGTGGTTCTTAATTTCATCTACCGACTAAACATAAAATTCCCTAGAGATATGTCATCTCATGGAATGAAGTGATTGAAGGATACCGACAAAATGGGATTGTTGTCTATGCTTTGGGAACATTTAAATGCCAAAATATGAACTTTTGTTAATAAACGGCAAGTGTTCAACCCAATGATACAACATGTTATCTTTTAAATGAATATCATAGTTGTATCTTACAAAAGACATGGTCATCGTCAAGAGACATTGTGATTGTTTCATCAAATAAAACAACTGTATATTCACCCCGATCAACTCACCTATACCAACATACGTGTGGCCCATAACAAAATATGAGCTTTATAGCAATGTACGGACATTCATCAAGGCATAGTAGGCAATGTTTTTTTTGTTGGAAGTTACTATATTGTCCTCTCCCCATCACACAAACTTAAAATAGAACAATCTTTAAAAAATTAGATTGAGTATCATCTTCAAGATACTTAGATGGATTATTCCTCTATCAAATATGAACAATTCAACCGTATGACACAAACATTAATTGACTATTTATAAAATATGCTCACTATGATCAAATTCAAATTAGGAACATGAGTTTTATTACAAATAGAACTATAGGAGATAGATCAGGACACCTCCATAGAAGGCGAGATAACCTAGCCATCACCTTTCTAATCTTTTTCAATTTCTTCTAAGCCTTCACCCACTTCTTGAAAACTATTATAAGAAGCACGCTAACATTCAATAATACTCAGTGTTATGAATAGTGTTTATACATTAAAAAACACCATTAATAACAAATTCAATCACTTCCCTTTTGCTTGTGTTGTCAATGTGGATGTAAAATGATGATGAGGAATCAGGACGAGTATGGCTCCTTTGTGTGCACATCAGTGCCAAATCTTGTTCCCCCACAAAAAATCGAGAATATGGGTAAGACACAAATCTATTGCTACCTCTATTTTGGCGATGAGGATGCGATTTGATCAAGATTGAAAACAAAGCCCATAATGAAAGCTTGTTCAAAACCAGGCTGCACAATCACACTGAAAACGTCTCCTCCCAGTGTTATCTCTGAGCTCATCTATTTTCCTTTCATCTGCAATTTACAAAAACCAATAAGATCCTTCAATCTGGATATCTGGTAATTGAGCCCTCCACAAAAATTTCTGCTACAGAAACCCTTATGGCATCCACAAGAACAGAGCATCTTCTTCCTACCGTAATTATTAATTTTGCTTCCAGGATTGCCTCCTCTAGGAGCTTGTTAATTTTATCTTGCCCAAATGGCAGCAAAAACTGCACAAAAACCAATCTTGTGATACTCTAAACATGCGCTGAATCAATGAATCCTGAAAATGAAAATGATATTCTGACCTGAAAGCCGAGGCGTGGTATGGCCCATGTCTGTTCATAAAAGGAATCATTTATTTGGTACTTGGAAAGTACGTGGGGGCGTCCCCAAAGCGTGGCAAAGGCCAAACCAACCCAGACGAGTGGCAAGCAGATCCAAAAATACCATGCTCTGTAAGTACAGGGGTTCGCTGCAAATGTTCGAACCATATATGGAAGATGAAGCGTGTTGATCAAGTCTACCCCATGACACAAAAAAATGACATCTGGCGCTCTCTCTGAAACCACAAATTATAACAATTCAACATAGGTAAAGCGATTCAGTAGTAATATATGGAGTGTAGTGTACAACTACACACACACCTTCGCCTTGGGAGATATGTATCTCTGAGAGCAAGGAGCAGAAATGGCATTATGGCCATTGGATCTGTTTAACCACCAGGACTGTAAATATCAAATTTATAGCAGGGTTAAGAGATTTGAAATGAATTGAGGATTGTAAATATCTAGGATAGTAAAAATATCTAAGATTGTAGAAAAATATCTTGGATTGTAAAAAAATATCTAAAATCAGGCAACATGTAAAGTTAATCGCCGGAATTTGACACTTTCCAGCAATGCCTTCTTCAAAGTAAACGCCTCCGGTGAATTAATGTTATTATTTAATTGTAATTATGCTTTATTAATAATAATAAATTTATATTGTATATTTAAGGGGTGATTAAAGAATGTGGTCGAAATTAGTAACTTTTTCCAAATTTGAATAGGGACAAAAGCCTAGCTTTAAATTATAAGTTTCTTGCACAAGGTGATAATTAGTGTTAGGAGTGGTTTAACCCAAACCAACTTTCTTATACAAAATTTTGGAAACTTATTAATCTCAACCACTTTTCTTGATCACATTTTCCACATAACTAAATGTAAATTATTTGATTTGTTTAATTTATAATTTATATTTTGATTATTTAATTTAGTATTTTAATTTAGTTTTTTATATATTATATTTTAAATATTTATTCAATTTAAGCATATAACATGCATTTAAATAATAGATTGCTTAAACAAATTAACAATTACTAAACTTTCAATCTTATTCAAATTCTATATAAAAGTTACTAATCTCAACTACTTCCTTTAGTGGCTTCTTAAATATAAATAGATATAAATATAAACTAAATAATAATAATAAAATATAAGTACATTTAATTATAATTAAATACTAATAATAAAATTAAAACAAAATATAATATAAAAATTAAAATTTTATTTTTAAAAGATTAATAATACAATTTAATTGTCATTCATTAGCTCTTAATTTGTGATTAATAATTTCATTACTTTGAGGGGTTCGGTAATTAATGTAATAATTTAATTTTCTTGATCTAATTAATTAAATCTTTGTTATAATAGCTAAATAAAATCATTTTAAAGAAGGTTAATAAATTATTCTAATCATAAAAATTGGGTTACTTTTATATAAATTGAAAATTCCACAAATAATAGAAATACTAGTAGAGATATATGAAATACATATATCTAAAATATGCCAAGAGATAGCAATCTCGACGTATCTAGTTATGCTAGATATTACTATTTTTTATTGACTTCTCTACGAAAAAAAGGGGGAAATGCATAAGTGTCATTCCAATAAGCTAAAATTATGGATGAATTGTCATACGACGTTAAATAGATGTTAAATTTAATGTTGAGAATAAAAGTGAATAACACACTCCATTATAGTTCATTGTCATTGTAGGAACGCCTCTCGACGTAATAAAATATGCTTTGAGAGATATCGATCTCGAGGCACCTATCTACTAGATATTACTATTTTTATTGACTTCTCTAAGGAAAAAGGAAAAAAATACATGAGTGTTATTCTAATAGAAGTTAAAATTATGGATGAATTGTCACGTGATGGTTAAATGGACGTCAAATTTAATATTGAGAATAAAAGTGAACAACTCACTCCATTACAACCTTAGATGTCATCGTGGGAATGCCTCAATGTAATAATAAAATTAAATGAACACATAATTGTTTGATTTTGTATTAAATCAATTTAAAAGAAAAAAATTCCAAGAGGAAAACCAAAACAAATGTTGTTAATTACAAAATTAAATCAATGGCTATAAACAAATCATGTCGATGGTTACCTCCCTTATTATATGAATTAATTTAAAATTTTCAAGTATACATGTCTAACGGTAAAGGATTTTCTTGACCACAATGAAAATTAAGGTTCTCTTTTCGATTTGTCTTTGCAAATATATATCTCAGTAGCCATTATAAGTGGGTAAATTTTATATGCTAGAAATTGTGCATGAGGTGTAAGATACGTTGGATGGAATGTAAATTTAATGTTTTTATAAAAATGCATTGGCATCTAGCAGGTGATATGAAACTTTTTGGATAGTGTTAGTATCTATTTGTTCATGTGATGGTGTTGGACGAAGACCAATGAGAATGGAAGGATGTAACAAAGTTAAAGAAGTCTAAGAGAAGCCAACCTTGATATTTGCACAAATTTACATGTTTTAGAGATGGGGAGGAAGTAATTTTAAATGAAAGTGCCTCTCTTTGGTCATTTTTTGCATATACATGCAAAGCTTCGAACATGCATTTGTAATGCTTGAATGTAAATGCAGGAGAGACATGCAAGTCTATCAATGAGCGTACTCATGAGAATGCAACAAACTCAATAACTTTAAATGTTATTATTGCAGAAGTGAAAATGCCAAACCCATATTTACAAAATTTAATCTTCAACATTTCTCAAAAGATAAAACATGTGTACACATATTCACTTCCCCAAACATTGACATCAATATTGTTTTAGACACACATTAAATAGATATGTAAGTGTTTACATTATTATGTGTTTTAATAATATAAATGTTGACTTAATACAAGTAAAAATTGTAAACACAATAAAAATAAAAACTACTTTGAACAAGAGAACATGATATGTTAAGCATAAATTTCGACACATATTGTAAGAGTCATAGCATATTTGATAAATTTAAATATTATTGATAAAATATGCATTGGGTAGATCGAAACGTAGGGGACATTAACTCCCAACACACAAGCAATAATGGTTGTCAAAGCGAAAATATCAAACCAATATTTATAAAATTGAATCTACGGTGCTGCTCAAAGATTTAGAAGAAAAAATATATGGACACATATTCACTGCTCCTAGAACTTACATAAATATTGTTTTAGACTAGCATTAAAAATATGTATATTCTCCCCTAATAATTAAGTAGTATGCTTATGAGGGGAACAACATAAAACAAAAATACCATCATGTCCAAAATATTTTCCACAACGATTGAACCAAAAAAAATAGAGGAATACATAAATTAATAGAAATTGGGAAGATTATAATAGCCTTGCAATACTAAAAAAGAATTACAAGTTTTATTTTTGTGGTAAAAATTTACTTTTGACAATGAGAAAATTAGTCACCTCTTGGTTCTTTCTCCAATGAAATAGTACTAAAACTAAAATTGATTGTATGGGAATAAAATTATTTTATATTATTTGTTTAAACATTATGATTCCACAAATTGTACTTAACTCCACGCAATGTAATAACCTAGAGTGAAAACAAGAGTATTTTTGTTGAAATCAGTACTAACAATTAAGGGTACAAAATACACTTGCATTGTAAAGGTATACAATGATAATTAATTAGGCTTAACTAGCAATCGTGCGTGAGTAGTGCAATGTGAATTCAAAGGGGAACAATTGAGGAATTATTTGAGGAAATTTGAAGGAAAGAAAGAAGAGGAGTTATGTTGGTTAAGGTAATTGATTTGTCTGCAATTGTAGAATAACATGTATCTTTCTCGATAGAAGAAAGAGTGGTAGAGTAATAATTTATAACATTCTTGATTTTAATAGGAATATAAGAGATAACAAATTTAATTGTATCATTTTCTATGTCAAGAGGAGGAGAAGTGAAAGCATATCGAATTATATCATTCCCTATACTATGATGAGAAGGAAAGGGATCCAAAGCATTGTTATTATTATTTATTTCAAGAGATGGAAAGGAGATAAAATCATTTGATCTATCTTTAGCATTCAATTTGATTGAAACATTAAAAGAAGGGATAATGAGAGATACAAAATTTCCACAATCACTAAGATTGTTAGTGTAATCATCCTCATGATTGTAAGTACTTGGATATTCAACAAAACATACATATCATGTGTATAAAAACTATCAATACCACCACTAACCTCCTCACATATAGGGATATGAACTAAAGACTCATAGGTTGCTCATTATTGTAAGCACAATATAATGACATGGCATGGATAGAGTAAGCCATGAAATCATAGAGGATTAAAAACTGTAAGATTAGGCTAAGGAATAGAAACATGCAATAAGTAATGGATAACAATGACAATTGGAAACCTAAGGGAAATTAGGGTTTGTAACAAAATGCCTAATCGGGATAGGGAACCTAAGCCAAACAGGTAAAGGATTCAATAAATAAGAGGGTTCATGGAATGATTTATCCAGATTAATGTTTGAAAACCTTAATTGGGGATAGAGATCTTAGAAACTAATATGCAATCAAAATAATCTAGGTAAGTGCTCCAACAATCAAATCTGAAAATACATGTAAAATGATATTGATAAGTTACATTCAATTGAGACACATGATAAGTATACTAAAACATAAAAGTCATGATTCAAGGGATTAAGTCAATACTAACATTATCAAGTGCTAAGTTACCAACTTTAGATGTGTTGGAGTTGAAACCATTGAAATTATCTTTTCGTAATGAGTTATTGTTGTCTCTCCATTGATAATTCCATCTCTTGTTCATAGTGTTAGTCATTATGATTGGTTCAAAACTCCCAAATCTCATCATTAAAGAAGCTTGGGTGTTGGGCTTTGACCTTGATTGACAATTATTTTCTCATAGATCGTTATTCTCTTTTAGTGGAAAATCCTTTTGGGAATGCTTCCCTGATTATATTTTTTGAAAAGTAAGGACACAATTTCCCATTTAAAACTTAAATCCCAAAAAAGGGGGTTATTAAGATAGTTGTGGGTGGCCTATGTTCTAAGCCTTAGTAGTGGATAACCTTTATCAATTTGATGTTGAGGAATGTCTCTATATTTTTTCCGTTTAGATATTAATGGTTGCCCATTTTTTATAGGTCAAGTATTTTTTTATAATCAAGTCTAAGTAATTTGTTTTGATAATAAATATTGGTTTTACATCTTTTTTTAGGTGATCATTAAGTTGGAATTTGAATTTTGCAACGAATGTTACAATCCTATTTTACCGATTAAAAACAAAGGTACTATTTTTAAAATATGATTTAGTTGTGTTTATTTGCATGTTTGTCTTATGATGTTTATTCAATTTTCAATTATCATTTCGACATGACACAATGAACCTTTGTGTAGCCATCCATTATGAGCACAAATTAACATGATGGGTAAACATTAATAAACATTTTCTTAGCAAGAGTTCAAATTTGATAATGTTGTTGGAAATAAGCATAAAAACACAAGTTTACAAAAATAGTGTTTCAAAAAACACCTAGTTATGAAATGGGTTGTAGTCAAATGGTGCGTATGATGGTGTAAAAGGTGTTACCTAACCCATGCAAGCTTTGAATTTAGAAAAAATACAAACTTAATTATCTCAAAAAGGTAAAGCTAGATTAACCCAATTACACCCCATTTGTTCATTGTAAATGACTTGATTCACCACCACAACAAGGAAATGTTGAGATCATTGAATGTTCAAGTTGCATGTTACGATTCTAAGTAGGAAATTCATCACTCTTTTGGAAAGCTTGATGATGATGAATTTCATTTGAAATTTTTTCTTTGCATGTGCCAATACATGTAAATCCAATGCTCCTCCCGTAGCTTGTTGCAAAGATCTTATCTTTTAGTGGAAGATAATTTGGCATCAAGTAAAAATGATGTTAAGTAATGTAGACCTAAAAACACACATATATATTTATTAGAATCATGTTGGATAAAAACAATGGGCAATTAATTATTTGTAAAAGAAGGAGAAAATAAAACTTTGAATGACAACTAAATCAAATGTTGATATTCATTTTATTAAAAAAACTTGTTGGCTAAATTTTATGCTTGGCTACACACACAAACCTAGGCAGTCATGGGATAAATCCCCTTCATTTAACGGTGAAGCTCCCGTGTAAGATGTTTATCTACTCCAACTATTCACACTAGCAATTTATACAAGTTATGTGTAAACTAAATTAATTTTCTCGGGGTATTACTTTAATCACGAAGCTCATGAACCATAGCTTAGCAATCTTGCAAAAAGTAAGTAGTTGTGTTTGGAATTTTTGCGAAAAATAAGAGAACGAAACATATAGAAGAGGTAGTAAAGTGAGAAAACAAGAATGTACTTTACAATAAGTAGATTTCATAGCTTATTGCAAGTTGTACAAAATAGATAAACACTTTAGAAATTTCATAATCTTCAACAAATGAAAAAGAAATAAATTCATATTCAGATTTAAGATAACACAAAGTTTACCATTAAATCCTCACAGAATGCACAACAAGACCTCTCAAACACAAATTTCTTCAGAAATCCACCTTCTTCTTATTCAATTCCAGCTAGTTTACATAATGAACATTCAAGAATCTCAACACAAAGTTTGAAATCTTTAATTTCATGCACAAAATTACAATAGTTTGTTGCCAAAAAGTTATGATCCCTTATCCCATAGGCTTCCCCCTATATTTATAGTATCTAGAAAGATAGTACAAATAGGAGACATTAATTATGCCATCCCCAATGCTTAACTCTAAATCTGAGTAGTTGGGAATATTTCTCTTTAATTTCTCCTTTCTTGGCACACAAAGGCTAAGGTGTGGTATTCTAAAGTTCTACAATTTAAATCAAAATCAACTACTTTGCATGTAGTGCTAACTATTTTAAGTAATTGACTTTTTCAAAATAACTTGAAGTAATGGCTTTCAACCTGAATTACTTAAGTTTTACAGTTGAATCTTGACTAATAAAACTAAATTGTTCGGAGAAATAAGATAGAAGTGAAGAAGAAAGAGAAGAAGTCATTCCAGCTGATGGACTTCAGTCTTTCTCTTTCTCGGTACTTAGCATGCTGATCCAACATATATTGTATGGCCTTTTCATCTACTTTAGCAATATCTTGCATTTCTTTTTCAAACATGAGGAGTTCCTTTGCTAAGTTCTTATCAAATCCTTTTATCTTTACCAAATTAGGTTCAATATTTTTAACATCACGATTAAGCTTCATCAATCTCTCTATTGAATCATATGTAAAAGGAGTAATGGCTTTATCAATTTCTTGCTTGAGAAGCTGAAGAAATTATTCTATAGTACTTGGTGGCTTGGCAAGTTCATATCTTGTGACATAAAAGATACAATCATCAAGTTGATCCATAACTTCATCCACTTCTTCCTCCAAAATTTTCATCTCTTACATCATTTTCTTAAGAAGCTTCATGTGAAAGGAAATGATTAACTCTTCTTGCTTACCCCTCTTTGTTGATCCTTCTGGAACAATTTGTTCCTCAAATAATAACTTCTCTGGTAAGGAGTTTATTTTCTCAAGATTCTTCAATTGAATCTCAACAATCCTAGTTTTATTATCCATTTCCAATCCTAGATACTTCAATCGATTCAACTTGATTTGAACATCAATCAAATTGCTTGGTACTTCTAAGTAGTCTTTCTTTGTTTTCTCAGTAATTTGATCTCCCCATTCATCCACAACTTTTCCTTTGTCTCAAGTTTCTTCAACTTTTGTGATGAATTGTGGGTTAAATTGTTCTCCGATAGCACGAGATGAGAATAAGACTTAGCAACCTTTGCAAGGATTTCACATAACTTGGATATTTTCTCATTTAGTTTTACCTTTTCTGCCTTCTCTTTATCTAACTTGAGGAAAAGTTTATCAATCAAAGTTTGAGTATCTTTCTTCAGTCCTTCCGTAGTGATTTCACCAAAGGCACTCTTGTCATAGTTATATCTTCCTCATTCAACTCACCTTTTTGCTTTCCTATCACCTGGACCTGGATACCTCAATAAAATTATGCCCCGATGATTCAATTACTAACTTTGAAGCTACCTTGGCAGCTTTAGATTTCTTCCTCTCTTATCAATACTTCTTAGTAGTTGTAGGTCCATTTATTCTATATTTATTACTTCTTTAGCCTCGTGTGACTATTTACAATGCTATCTAAGATGAGAAGTATTGAATTGCAAAAGTAGGAGCACCTGAATATACTACCATCTCTTGACTTTTCATTGTTGCACTATCTTGTAATAGTATCTTCTCAAACTCTTCCATCTTTTGAGTCAACAATTGCTTCTCTAACTCTTGTTCTTCAGTAGTCTTGTTGTTTGTATATAATTCAATTTTCTTTCTAACCACTTCTTCCTCATGTACTTGAGTATATTCTATGACCTCTGTATGAATATGCTCTTCATGTTTCACCTCAATTTCCCCCTCTTTTATGCTCTTCATTTTTGTAATTTATATTTCACCTCCTCTTATCTCTTATGTTTGTGGTAATTTATAGGATGAGAGTATTTCCAAAATAGGGTCATGTACCTCCTCAAGTGGGAGGCTAGGTTGGTCCTTTGCCTGTGGAGGAGGAGTATGTTTTGGTAGGGAGAAAGGAGGAGGATGAGAGGGTGGAGTATCTACATTCATTGGGGGAAGATAAAAAGAAGCGAGTTTCAGGGGTGGAATACTTATGACCTGTCTTGGTAGAAGAAGCTTATGATGAAGAGACCACCAGGATGGGGAAACAACTTGTACCGATGTAGGAGTCTTGAGTTGTTGTTTATGTTGGTGATGAATTCTCACCTTCTTTTCTCGTTCTAGGCCTTTTCTGCACCTTGGTGACCTTCGGGGTCCCTTACTTATTTCACCTTGAGCTCCCTTCCTTTTCATGCTACTTTGAATTATTAATTTTATTACCGATTCTTCCAAACAATAACCATTTCCAAGGATCCATTTTGAGGTGCGAGTTAATACCATTGAAGTCATCTCCTTGATTATTTTCATATTACTCTTTTTGAAATCAATTGGTGGTAGTGAGGCCTTATCTCCCCCATTTGATTATAGGAATCAATAACAAAATTCCCATCATCATGGAGACCTTCAATATCTTTTTAGTCCACAATTAACAATTTTCTTGACTTTCATCCTATTTTAATCTCTCTTTCTGATCTCAAATTCATCACTCCAGTCTACCCAAAAGTATTCTAATGTAGGGATGTGCATGTATTCAATTGAAACTGATTTATGAGCTAATTTTATTATATCAAAATTGACCCTGGCCTCAAATAATTCCATTTTGTAGTGGTGAAACATTTCCTTCTAAATATTCCTTGCCTTATGAATGTTAGCATAGTGATAATTACCAATTGTAATGGGGAAGCCAACTACTTCCATGTGAGACTTTGACTAGAGATCATGAAGTTCTACTAGTTTCCTACATAGTTCCATCAACACCCACTTATCATTTGGGTACCTTGGGAGTTTGAGTGGTGTTCTTGAAAAGCCACAAACTCTGAGGTAGGTGAAATTAGCAAATTGAATGAAAACACATCCATACTAGGAAATTATTTCCCATGCCACATTAGTCACCCTTTTTCCTTTATTTCATTATTGATCTTGCAAATGATTTCGTAAAAGAAACCATCATTTACCCTTCTATACTTCTTGAAATACTCAGATAGTACCAATTGTGGATAGTATTCATAAATGGAGGTTGTATCTAAGATTCCTTTACAAAATATCAAAATGGCATTCACATATATCTTTTGTGATGCACACTATACAATACATTAATTATAATAGATATAAAAATCCAATATATTTCAAAAGACACTTCCTTTGACTCATGCATTTGTTGGCTTCATTTTGTACTAGTGTGATTGGTCTTTATTACGTGGATTTCAATTAGCTTCCATGGTTCTTCCCAAAGTGTTACGTGGCTTCCTTCATATCTCACAACTTTTCTTAGTCTTACATGGCTATCACGTGTATTATGGCTTCTTTTGTTTATCACGATTTTTTCCTTGTATGCATAGAATCCTTATTTATTCACGGCTATCTTCTATTCTTCACGCTTAGTGTTATCCAAAATGTACCCCTTGCTCATTTTGTGGCTAACTCCTTTCATTCTTCCCTCTCTTGTGCCTCAGTCATATTTTTTTGCTTTTAGGCACTCAAAACCTTCTGGAAATGGCACCATTGGATAGAGCTCTTTCTCAGCTTTCCAGAAAGGTAAAGTTTTCCTCCTAACTCCATGTATTTTTGAAGTTATGGCCCGGTGGAGTTTTTGTGGGAAATTTTCCCCTGAAAGGCCCGCAGCCAATGAAATGGCGCCATGTGTCCAAGGAAGTGGCGGGGGTCGAAGGAAAACTTGGTTTTTTACCAAGTGTTTGGCAAAATTTCAAAAGGGAAGATTTTCCCCACAGACCCGCTGGTGAATCGGATCCCGCCACGTGTCCAAGGGGAGAAAATTGAAAATTTTGACTAAGTGTGGCACCATGGAAAATTTTAGAGGAAAGGCCCGCGCCCAATCACGTTTTGCCACGTGTCTTATGGCATCGGACCGGCAGAGCATGGAGAAGAAGTTATAATTTTGGCGAAGTGTTTTGCCAAATTTCAAAAGGAAAATTATTGGCCGGCCGCCCGCCAACCATTCAGAGAAGGCCACATGTCCTTAGTCCTCGGACCGGCGGAGCGTGGGAGGAGATTGGGATTTTTCCCAAAAAAATTGTGCAAAAGGAAAAATGTTTACAGAGGGTTCACGATGAATGAAGTTATGCCACGTGTCCCTGATGACCGGGAAGGTGGGGAGAATTTGGGAAATTTTCCCAAAGGAAAAGAAGGAAATTTCAAAGGAAAAATCACCCCCCGCGAGCCAATGGAATTGTGCCACGTGTCGGTGTGGCAAAAAAAAAACTCAGAAAGGCCCGCATGGAAAATTTGAAGGGAATATCCCACATCCAATAGGGTTTTTCCACGTGTCCAGTTCAAGAAATAGGATCAAATAGCGATGGAACATTTAGGAGGACAGTCCGCGCCCAATCGGCGTGTCACGTGTCCTCGAGATCATCACCCAAGGGAATTTTTAGAAAATTTTCCAAAGGGAAAAACAAAGGAAAATGAAGCAGGAGATGCCCATGACCAATCAAAGCATGCCACATGGCACCTAGAATGGCGGAGCATGGGGAATTTTTGGAAAATTTTCCAAATGACCAAAAGTGGAAAATTTAAAAAAATTTGCCCGCTAATCCGATTTGGCCCTATTTTTCCCTAAAATTTCAAACGGCCATATCTTTCGATCCAGAGCTCAATTTTTCATGTTCTTTATATCAATGGAAAGCTGGTGAAATTATCTACAATATTTCGTGTCATTTTTGAATTTTGATGGAGTTTGGAGAGATAAAATTGAAAAATGCCTCTGGCACGTGGTCATGGACAGAAATGACATTTCAACCACCATTTTTAATGAAGAATGGCTCACATTCTCTCCCAGCATGGTGAAAAATGTTAGGGGATGGGCCTATAAGGATGCCCATGCTATTTTACTATGTTTTTGGTTGGTGGTTGAAGCTCTCCCATGTTTTCCCACATTTCTCTCTCCTGGGGTTGTGGTTTGCACTGTAAAAGCCAGATTTGGCTCATTTTCAAAGGGTTGAACATTTTTTATGTATTACAGGCTCCCTCTTTCACCTTGAAAGTGATTTTGTGGAAAAATCAGACCTCTTCTAGGACTGTAACATGTTTTCTACCTCCCAAATGTTGTAATGTATGTATTTTGATATTGGAAATGACAATACAGGCTCTGTGAATGAGTTTTAATCCTCTGTTTGTGTTGTTTGATTCATTTCTGACCCTCCATTATAGTTATCAGTTTGTGCATGAAGTTTTGTTGCATTTTTATGAACTGTGTCAATCTGTAGAAGTAAAAATGCTCACCACTCCTTTGGTGCATCACCTTATTAGCACTAGTTTCAGTTTTTTTGCATTCTCTATCTCTGTCCACTTTGGAATTTAGAGTAGGATTTTGAGTTTGAAACCTCTATATAACTTATAAGTGATATATCTGATCAGAGGAGTTAAGGAACTAGCCTCTAAACTGGAGATTCTTTTCCCATTTTACAAGTCCCACACTTGGGGAAAAGATTCAATGTTGTGCAATCACACTGGATGTCCAAGATGTCAAACTAGAAGTCTGATCAACATCCAGGGGTGCTGCTGATTTGCAACAATAGTTTTGGCACACCCGGTGGGACCTTAGAGGTCTTCATCTTCATTGCAAAAAAATTGATGTGCATTTGTTACAATTTTCTTGCTTAAAAGATCCCTAAATTGCACATCTGGTGACTCCAAGGAAGAAGAATCAGCTGGTTTTAGCAGTGCAGACCTAAAAACTCATGAGAAGAATCACCACAAGGTCAAGAGTTGGAGAAGAAGAGGTGTTGTTTGAGTATCTACAGTTATCTCCAAGAAGAAGGCAAAGAGGGAGGAGAATTCAAAGGTCTCCATCTCCACCAAACAGAAACTCTATCAACTCCTCCACCTGGTAGGCCTTTCATTCAATCAACAAGGGTTCTAAGGCCAATTAGAATGGCACAAAACAACCCCTATGTCAATTTCACTAGCAGCAGCCCACTTGCTCTCAATGCACAAAATCCAATCCCAGTTGCAGCATTAAAGAACATCCCATACTTTACTGGAGAGAATCAGACCACTCCTGGTGATCATGTCAAGGACATTACTAACATTTGTGTAATCCATGAGATCAATGAGATGCAAGTTCTTTGTCCAAACCTTGGCATCTTCATTCAAAGGGAAATCTTTTCAATGGTTCAGGAGTCTTGCCTCAGGTTCTATCCAAAATTAGAACTAGCTATGTATAGCCCTCCATGAGTAGTTTGGAGAAAAGGGAGACAACTTGTCCCTTTTGGAGCAGTTGACAACCATCAAGAGAGCTCCCAATGAGCAAGCTGACTGACTTCAACTTCAGGTTTCAAATGACTTGGGAGAGAATTCCAGTGGTAGTAAGGCTAGCAGCAGAAGGTGCTTTTCTATATTACCTTAAAGCTTTAAATTCTGATATTTCTATGTTAATTCAATCCATGGGAGGCACAACTATCCCTGTTGCTTATAGCATTGCCATTAGAGCTGAAAATTGTTTGATTCAAGCTAGAAAGCTAGCTCCTAGGCCTCCAATGCCATTGTTTCCAAGTTTAGAGAGCCCAAGTACTAGCCAAGTGCCTAATTTAGCTCCTATTCCCACTCCTAGAAATTAGAATTTAAGTGAAGCTTCTACTTCATCTTCTAGTGCCTCAAATGAACTTCAAGAAGTCATGAAGCAATTGCAAAATTTAGGTAATGAGCTGGTTACACTCAAGAGACAGCAAGCCCAAGGTTTTAGACCTCCCTTCTAGCCTCAAGCTCAGCCTAACAGGAAGCCATACCAACCTCAAAGACCATCCAATCCAGTTGCAAATTTAAACCAAGCAAGACCTCCGCCAATCAGACCATTTCAGCCCTATAATCCCAATGCTATATCTGCCTCTAAGGCATTAGTGCCAGTGCAAAACAACATAGCTCAAGAGTATGATTGGTGTTTCCCATGCAATGAACCTCACAACTAGTCTATGTGCTTCAACGGTGCCTTGAATCAAGCATTAATGGTGACTACAACTAGTGTGGAGGGTGAAGGTAGTCAAGGAAATAACCAAAACAAGAAACATTCCAGCAACAATCAGCTCCAAATGATACTACACTTGTAAACTAGCGGGCAAAAGAACAACCATTGGCTCCAAATAATCCACAACCTCCTACTATTCCAAAAATTATTGGCAAACAAAATTCAGTTCCAAACACACAAGGGCTACCTAAAACAACTCCTAGGCCAACTCAAATGCCAGTTGTTGCTGCCCATATGCAAGGAATGAATGTGCGACTAAGGGACAACAAAGAGATGCTTCATCCCCATTCAACATCATTGATCAAATGAAGAAGACAAATGTAAACATATCAATGTGGGAATCACTATCTATCCCAGGCCAAAGAGATTTGCTACAAGCTGCCATGAAGGACTGGTCAACTTCAAATCAACAAGTCCAAATGCAAGAGAAGGTGCTCACAAATGTTGCCCAGCCTAAGGGGAATCATGGAGGACAGCAAGGTAAAATGTTGAAGCCCCCTCCATTCTATGTTTCATTGATCATTGGAAACCATTTAGTACACAATTGCATGATTGATTCTAGGGCAAGTAGTTCAGTAATGCCCAAGCAAATAGTTGATCAGCTAGGGCTTCAATATGAAGTCATATCCAAAGGGGTAGTGCAATTGGATGGGACAGCAGTAACAATAGTTGGAGTGATTAAAAACTTGAGTCTTACTTCACATGCATGTACCAACGTTGTTGTTTTACAAGATGTCTCAGTAATAGATCTTCCACCACTCTTTGCCCTATGTCTATGAAGGGATTTCACAGCCAAGATAGTAGGCTACTTATCTGCTGATTGGTCACACATGTTGTTCAGAACAAGATATGGAACCAAGGCCACAATCAGATCTGAACCTATTGCAAACTTTCACATTGAGCCTTACACTCCAAGTCAGATCAATACCAATTGTTCAGCGTTTGATCAAGAGGATTATCCAAGCACTGATGAAACTAACACCAAGGTTGGAAGCATCCCAGATCTAACTCTTGATGAATGGGAAAACAAGGTGCACGCTTTTGATCCTTATCAAGAAATAGAAGAATCTAAGCTAGGAGTCTATTGCATGCATGAATAAAATCAGCCTATTCCTAGCATCACCAAGCTAGATCACAAGGATGACAATGATGTATGGCAGTTGTTTTTCGATGGATCAAGGAGTAGACAAGTTGCAGTAGGTGGAGCTATGCTTTTTCACCTCAAGGAGTTCATAAAATTTGTCAAGAATTCCCTGATGTGTTTTCTTGGAGCTATGAATATTTGAAAGGTTTCAATCCCAAGTTAGCTCAACACACCATTGAATTGGATCCAAGTACTAAACCCATTAGACAAAAACAAAGGCCAGTCAATCCACACATGGAGCCTCTCATGAGAAAGGATTTGAATAAGTTGATAGAATCAAGAATCATATTCCCTATCAAGCATTCTAGTTGAGTGGCCAACTTGGTTCTAGATAGGAAGAAGAGTGGGGAAATCAGATTGTGTGTTGACTTCGAGAGATTTGAGTAGAGCATCTCTCAAGGATCATTATCCACTTCCTTCTATGGAGAAGATTTTATTACAGTGTTGTTGCCGGCTCGAGAGGTTTTCATTACTTGATGTCTATTCAGGGTATAATCAGATTATGGTAAAAGAAGAGGATCAGTTCAAGACAGCCTTTACAACCAAATGGGGAATTTATGCATACAGGAAAATGCCATTTGGGTTGTCCAACGCTGGAGCTACTTTCCAAAGAGCAATGGACATGGCGTTCAATGGTTTGATTAACAACATTGTGCTGATATATCTTAATGATATCATTGTTTTTTCAAAAAATGCAATGACCACCTCTTTCATTTGAGACAAGTGTTCCAAAGGTGCAGAAGATTTGGAGTATCCTTGAATCCTAAAAAGTGTATTTTTCTAGCCCATGAAGGAAAATCCTTGGCCAAATTGTCTCCAAAGAAGGATTAGCAATTGATCTAGAAAGATTTGAAGCCATAAGAGCACTACCATTGCTAGGCCACAAGAAGGCCCTTCAAAGTTTCTTAGGGAGAATAAATTTTGTTCGGAGGTTTGTCCCAAATTTTGCAGCCCTTGTCAAGCCTATCACCAAGATGTTAAAGAAAAGCATGGCTTACAAATGGACATCAGAAGGCAAGGAAAGTTTTGAAGCAATCAAAGAAGCCATATCTCAAGCCCCAACTCTCATCAACCGGATTTCTCCAAGGATTTCATCCTCTATGCATTTGGGGGTGATGATACTATTTCTACAATTTTGGTACAGCAGAACAAAGACAATGATGAACAACCAAACAAAGACAATGATGAGCAGCCAATTGCTTTCTTCAGCCAAATCCTGGAGGATTATGAGGTGAGATATTCTTTCATTGAAAATCATGTTCTTGCAGTAATTAGAAGCTTAAATAAATTCAAGCATCTAGTTTCAAACAACAAGGTTCAGTTGTTGGTTTCTCATGTGGGAGTTAAAGACTTCCTCCTCAACAAAGACTTGAATGAAAAGAGAGCAGGTTGGATTACTCATGTCATGGAGTATGACATTGAGATCAAAGTCACCAAGTTGGTCAGAGGAAAAGGATTGTGTGAGCAGCTGATTTTGAGCAAACAAAAGGAAGCATGCAATGAGAAGGAGGTTGTTTTGGTGTTACAAGACAGCCATGAGCAAGGAAGCACTCAAGAGGAAAATAATGGTGTTCTCACTCCTTGCTGGACCCAAGACATAATGTACTTCCTAAGCATAGGTCTATGCCCTCCAGAGATGAACAAGACCAAAAGAAGACACTTCAGATTGCAGGCTGTCCCATATGCCCTTGTTGATGGTGTTTTGTTCAAAAGGGATGTGAATGGAGTGTTGCTGAGATGCATTAGCACAAATCAGATTCATAGGGTGTTGGAAGAGTTCCATGGTGGACCAGCTGGTGGTCATTTTTCACCAAGAGTGACATCTCTAAAGATCATGAGGGCTGGTTACTATTGGCCCAAGATTTTCAGTGATTGTTATGCATGGATCAAGAGGTGCAAGAATTGTGCATTCTTCACAGGTAAAGAGAGGCTAGCTGCCCTTCCATTGCATCCAATTTTAGTTGACCAACCATTCATGTAATGGGGTTTGGACTTCATTGGATTCATTAATCCCAATTCAAGCCAAGGGCACAAATGGATTTTAACAAAGCAACTGATTACTTCACCAAGTGGACTGAAGCAGTAGCACTCAAGGAAGCAAATGAATCTAGCATCCTGGACTTCTATGAGGGAATAGAAACCAGATTTGGCATACCTACTACAATAATATCAGATAATGCATTGGCATTCATTGGGTCCAAGGTGACTGAATGGGCTATCAAGAATGGGATCTACCTAAGCACTTCATCAAACTATTACCCTCAGGGTAATGGCCAGGCTGAATCTACAAACAAGAACTTGTTGAGGATCATTAGGAGGACTCTTGATGAAAATCAGAGGTCTTGGCATACCAAATTGAAATCAGCCTTATGGGCTGATAGGATAACTCCCAAGAGATCTACAGGTAACTCTCCATTTAAGCTTGTTTATGGGAGAGAGGCAATTTTGCCCATGTCACTTGAGTTACCAACATTGGAACTCATGAAACAGTTGGATTTGTTGGAGTTTGAGCCCATGGAGGTTAGATATGTAGAATTGATGGAGCTCCAAGAAATCAGAAATCAAGCATCCCAAGCAATGGAGAAGGATCAAGCTTTGATCAAGAAGACCTTTGATAGGAAGGCCAAGGATAGATCTTTCCAAGTTGGAGATCTAGTGTTAAAATGGGATGCAGATAGAGCAAAACCGGGAAGGCATTCAAAATTTGATGCCATTTGGAGTGGCCCATACATGGTCACAAAGTGCAAGGACAAGTAATGCTTTCCAATTGTCTTCATTGGATGGCGAAAGAACTGCAGATTCCAGTCAATGGGATCTATCTAAAGCATTGCTACTAAAGGGAATTCTCCACCTTGTACATATTAGCTAGGTTTTCATTCCTCCAAGTGCTTATGCACATTGTTTTGTTGTAGTTTAGCTTTGCTTTCCCTAAGTGCTTTGGCACAAGCTTGTTGTTCCTGGAAATGTGTTGCAGGCCTTGCTCCAATCAGGTGATGTTCCACCCTCCATCTTCCTCCTTGTAGTGTTCTAGTTAGTTGGGGTACCAAATAGAGAATTTAATGACTCCATGCCCAATGGATTGCTTCAGGAAACTGGTAACTTCATCCAGCAGGTAGATGACCCCTCTGAGTCACCAAAATTGTTATCCAAAATGTACCCCTTGCTCATTTTGTGGCTAACTCCTTTCATTCTTCCCTCTCTTGTGCCTCAGTCATAATTTTTTGCTTTTTAGGAACTTAAAACCTTCTGGAAATGGTACCATTAGATAGAGCTTTTTCTCAGCTTTCCAGAAAGGTAAAGTTTTCCTCCTAACTCCATGTATTTTTGAAGTTATGGCCGATGGAGTTTTTGTGGGAAATTTTCCCCTGAAAGGCCTGCAGCCAATGAAATGGTGCCACGTGTCCAAGGAAGTGGCGGGGGTCGGAGGAAAACTTGGTTTTTTACCAAGTGTTTGGAAAAATTTCAAAAGGAAGATTTTCCCCATAGACCCGCCTGGTGAATCGGATCCTGCCACGTGTCCAAGGGGAGAAAATTGAAAAATTTGACTAAGTGTGGTGCCATGGAAAATTTTAGAGGAAAGGCCCGCGCCCAATCACGTTTTGCCATGTGTCCTATGGCATCGGACTAGCAGAGCGTGGAGGAGAAGTTAGAATTTTGGTGAAGTGTTTTGCCAAATTTCAAAAGGAAAATTATTGGCCCATGGCCTGCCCACCAACCATTCAAAGAAGGCCACATCTCCTCAGTCCTCGGACCGGTGGAGCACGGGAGGAGATTGGGATTTTTCCCAAAAGGATTGCGCAAAAGGAAAAATGTTTGCAGAGGGTCCACGGTGAATGAAATTGTGCCACGTGTCCCAGACTAGTGGAAGGCGGGGAGAATTTGGGAAATTTTCCCAAAGGAAAAAGAAGGAAATTTCAAAGGAAAAAATGCCCCCCAAGCGCGAGCCAATGGAATTGTGCCACGTGTCAGGTGGCGGTAAAAAACTCAGGAAAGGCCCGCATGGAAAATTTGAAGAGAATATCCCACATCCAATAAGGTTTTCCCACATGTCTAGTTCAAGAAATAGGATCAAATAGTGATGGAAAATTTAGGAGGACAGGCCCGCGCCCAATCAAGCACATGTGCCACGTGTCCTCAGATCATCACCCACGGGAATTTTGGAAAATTTTCCAAAGGGAAAAACAATGGAAAATGAAGCAGTAGATGCCCATGACCAATCAAAGCATGCCACATGGCACCTAGAATGGCGGAGCATGGGGAATTTTTGGAAAATTTTCCAAATGACCAAAAGTGGAAAATTTAAAAAAATTTGCCCGCCAATCCGATTTGGCCCTGTTTTGCCCTAAAATTTCAAACGGCCATATCTTTCGATCCAAAGCTCAGTTTTTCACGTTCTTTATATCAATGGAAAGCTGGTGAAATTATCTACAATATTTCAGGGTCATTTTTGAATTTTGATGGAGTTTGGAGAGATAAAATTGAAAAACACCTTGGCACGTGGTCATGGATGAAATGACATTTCAACCACCATTTTTAATGAAGAATGGCTCGCATTCTCTCCCAGCATGGTGAAAAATGTCAGGGGATGGGCCTATAAGGATTCCCATGCTATTTTACTATGTTTTTGGTTGGTGGTTGAAGCTCTCCCATGTTTTCCCATGTTTCTCTCTCCTGGGGTTGTGGTTTGCACTGTAAAAGCCAGATTTGGCTCATTTTCAAAGGGTTGAACATTTTTATGTATTGCAGGCTCCCTCTTTCACCTTGAAAGTGATTTTGTGGAAAAATAAAGACCTCTTCTAGGATCTGTAACATTTTTATGCCTCCCGATGTTGTAATGTGTGTATTTTGATATTGGAAATGACAATACAGGCTATGTGAATGAGTTTTAATCCTCTATTTGTGTTGTTTGATTCATTTCTGACCCTCCATTACAATTATCAGTTTGTGCATGAAGTTTTGTTGCATTTTTATGAACTGTGTCAATCTGCAGAAGTAAAAATGCTCACCACTCCTTTGGTGCATCACCTTATTAGCACTAGTTTAATTTTTTTACATTCTCTATCTCTGTCCACTTTGGAATTTAGAGTAGGATTTTGAGTTTGAAACCTCTGTATAACTTGTAAGTGATATATCTGATCAGAGGAGTTGAGGAACCAGCCTCTAAATTGGATATTCTTTTCCCATTTTACAAGTCCCACACTTGGGGAAAAGATTCAATGTTGTGCAATCACACTGGATGTCCAAGATGTCAAACTAGAAGTTTGATCAATGACCCGGGAGTGCTACTTGATTTGCAACAATAGTTAGCTTTATCTCTTCATGGCTTTCTCCATAATTTGGTGGCTTTCTATATATATCCACAAATTATACCTAAATTTGATGAAGACTCTTGTCAACATTATCCCCCTCTTAAAATTTGTCTTGTCCTCAAGACAAAACCGATGAAGACTCTTATATGTCCTCCAAAAGTTTCTTCAACAACTTTTCTCGAAAAACAAAGAAATTGAGTTGGGAATCAACCACCAGGATAATGTATTGAAGAAGGTCCTAACGAAGATTTATTCATTACAAACTACTGATTGGCATTTGAAGATACCCGTTTTTTATGGGCATACCGCACAACATACAAAAGGATGACAAAGTACTCTCCCTTTAGATTGGTATATGGCCGGAAGCCGCAGTCCCCATAGAGTTCATCCTGCCTAGTTTGAGAGTTTCAGTAGCATTCAGGATGATAAAAGATGATTCCCTACATGAAATACTGATAGAACTAGAGAAATTGGATGAAAAGAGATTTATTGCTTCCTATAACCAAACACAAGAGAAGAGAAGGCAAAAATCATGGCACGATCGCCATATAAAGAAAAATCAATTTGAAATTGGAGATCAAGTACTCCTATATGACAAGTAAATATAAGTATCCCGGGAAGTTGAAGGTCAGATGGCTAGGGCCATATATCATCAAGGAAATATTACCTTCAGAGTAGTAAAACTACAAACATTGCAGATGAAAGAACTTGGGACATGTAAATGGAGCAAGGCTCAAGATTTATGTAACTTAATAAAAAGATAAAAAATCTAAAAAAATAAGAAAAAGAAAAAGGAAAATACCGACCTACTTGAAAACCGAGAAATTTGGCGGGTAGGTCGAGGGATAGGATGAAAACCCACAAGGGTGTCTCTACCCTTAGAAAAATAAAAAGAAAAAGAGAAGAAAAGAATAACACTAACCTATTTAAAAACCATCAATTTTGAGGATAGGTCAAGCGGTAGGATGAAAACCTGCAAGGGTGTCTCTACCCTAGAGAAGGAGAGGGTGAAACATAGTCCATGGAGTAAAAATAACCACGTAATAAAGGAGAATAAAAGACATGGAGGAAGAATAACCGAAAAAATGAGGAAAAAGAAAGTATGTGGAGGGATCATACTCATGACATAAAGTGAGACATATAACAGCCACAAAGTGAATAAACACAAGCATTCCACAAAGGAAAGAAAGAAAACAAAACCACACAAAGAACAACATATAAAAAGCCACACAAAATGAAGAAGGATGAAACTACAAAAGCAAAACCATGATACATAAGAAATCACAAAGCCACACAATAGAGGGAGGAATTATAAATCCGCAACATAAAAATGGGAAAAATAAGCCACATAATGAAGGAAGGAATACCCCTGAGAAAGAGTTATAGAAGGGGAATCAAGGAAATACTTGTAATGACTAAATATCCGCAATATGCGAAAAAGTCGTGGAAGGAAGAAAAATATAAAATGTGGAAAATACAGGGGGTAAAATCTGTGGCCAACACAAAAGGATTTTTGCTAAAGTAGCAATAAATGTGGTAGGTGGAAAGGAAACAATATAAAAGGTGTTAAAGGAGAATGAACTAAGGCACAAAAAGTTCAAAGAAAGATCGAACAAAAGGGTGAAGAAGAAAACTAGGGCACAACTAGGGAAAAGTATGAAGGAAAAATGGATGTCCCAGTCGAAATCACACAAGAAGACCTACCAAAGCCAAAATTTCTAAAGCACTTTGTGAAGTCATACAAAACTGACCTAGAAGGAGCATTCTCACATATTCCATTCAAAGTTACATATGTAAGAGATATGTAAAAGTACATACACTCTCAAATTTTGGAATACGATCATATGACACTTGAAGTGGAAAAAGAATTACTCTTGGAAGAAGATCTGAATACAAAGGAACTAGTATATAAGAAGAATGTTGAGGTCATCAAGGAATTAAAAATCGACACTTGGAGTCAAATACCCTACTTTCCTATGGCATATTTTATAATTTGAGTTCTATTGAGCTGGCTCCATAATCAAATGTTATATTTAGACCAACCATATCAGATCAATACAGAGGTAATAGCTAGGGTCACTGGCTTATGGGATAAAGGGCATTCAACAATCACCAAAAATAAGATGACACTGAAATAAATGGCTCGATCGATGAGTGTAACAAAAAAAAAGTGGGAGTACATATATCAAATATTTCCAATCACACATTAAGGTATGCTACTAAAGTCATATGCCTCAAAATTTATCATACCAATAGAGAGGATAGTGCCCATGGGATTAGCGCAAACATTTCCCTATATATGATTTAGTGTCACTTAGAGTATAACCTAGTTGAATTGTTAGCGAAAGTTGAATTTCATGAAAATACTAGGAGAGTAAAAGAAGGGAAGCACACATTTTTTATAACTCACTATTGATATGTTTGGCTATGTACTTCACCAAAACCCTACCTCATAAAACTAAAATAATAGAATGACATGCAGATAAACCTCATCACATAACAAATTTGCATGCATATGGCTAGTCTTGATGCAGTAACTCAAATCCCATCATTGTTAGAATGGATTAAAATGATTAGGAAAATCATTGACAACAAATCCAAGATTTCAGAACAAATTTTTGCAAGATATGAAAAAGAGGTTTATTTTATTACAGACATCGATTATACATTCATTTTTCCTACAATTCCATGCATACAACACATACCTCCATTACCTTATGAGGTGTCAAATGAACTTGTGGCTACATCTATAGAAGCAATTAGAAGTCTACTTGTCGACTCCACCAAAGCAAAATTGAAATTTTTTGATGAGGTAATTGAAGAAACATTTGAATAATATAAACAAAAATTCTCCACACAAATGGAAAAGGAAAAATCAAGTGAAGAACTTCCTAAAACATACAAACTAAAGAAATCCCCTAGCATTACAAAACCCATTACAAAAAGACAAAAAGCTCTAGCAAAGAAGGAAAAGTGAAAAAGAAAAACAAAAAGAAAAAGATGAAACAAAGTCTGAAGAAATAGAAGATATTTTTGAATCAGAGGAAGAAAAATCATACACTCCATCACCACCACATCCATAGAACCAATCAAAACCATAAATTTTAGAAGAAGTGGAACCATTAGAAGAAACAAGGCTTAGTCAACAAACATATAGCTATTATCAGAAATGTTTAACTAGTGACGAGAATTTCACAACTTTCACAAGAATACACCACAAGTATAGGAGGAGAACAAATGGATATAACATAAGCCATAGTGTACTACCTAGAGAAGCATGCCTTTATACTTGAATATATAATTCATTTACTTACACCATCACTATAAGAAGAAATACAGGACCAAATAGAGATAAAAAAACACACCATCTTACCACGCTTCAACAAGAATGAACCACCTTGAAGTAGAAGAAACTCTGCACTAAGAAAGAGTTACACCACATAAAGGAAGTGGAATCGTTGATTGGTATTTTGATGAAAGAAAAGAAGGAGATAAAAGAAGAGAAAAGGGAAGTAGAAAAACAAAAATCCACAAAAAAAGTGCAAGAGAAAAGCATAACAAGAACTAGAAGACTAGAAGCAAAAGGAATGAAAACAAGAACAAGAAAAAGAAGAGTAGAATGGGAAACATAAGGCATGATTCATCAGAAAAATAGAAGGAACAAGAAGATAGAAAATAGAAAGCAGAGACATAAAGAAAAGCGAGGAGGATAGAACACAAAACATGGAGAAGGAAAGGAAATAAAAGGAAGAAGGATGAATAAGAAAAGAAGAAAAAGGAGGAACTAGAAAAGAAAAAGAAGGAAGAAGAGGATATGAAAAAGAAAGAAGAAGAAGCACTGAAAGCAAAGGAGAAAAAGGAAAAGGTGGAAAAAGAAAAGGAGGAACACGAAAAATAAGCAAGCCAGAGTTTACAAATCCCCTCCTCCCATATAGTAACTACACCAGCACCTAGATACCCACTAACAAAAATCAAACAAGCTCTATAGAAAAGGAAACAACAACAAGCGATCCAATTTGTAGAAAGGAGTTATGCAACAAACCGCGAGAGGGTGTCTAGGTTAATATTAATTAACTCACTCCACTACAAAAATCAGCCCTGATCAATTACTAGAGCAAAGTGCTACCCATGATTGGATGTAGAGGTGCGTAGAACTTGAAGAAGCAATGAAAAATATACTCTCCACCATACAAATAGATAAACCATAGTTCAATCTTGATCCCAATATCTCGATTGAGAGAATCAAAGAATATGTTGTAGGTGATATTTTGAAGGAATACCACATTAATTTAGAAGGAGAAAAAGAAATAATCTACAAATTTTCCATCGAAGAACATAAGGCGAAGTCATCAAACCTCATCTAGCAGAAAATCAGAAGAAAAGAAAGGAACTACAGACCATGGTAGAAAAGATGGAGATAGAGTTGAACAATGTCGTGGTATACTACACTTATACTATTGGATGGCCAAGTATGACCGTGGAAGAAAAGGAAAAATGGAGAAATTAGAACAGGAAATTCACAAAGCATCTATAGAATATGATATTTCTAAAGACAAGGATGGTACACAAAGAGAAAAAATGGCGAGCTCACAAAAAAATACCATAATCAGCAGCGAGTGTGGCAAGATAAAATATATGACATGCAAGATTCTAGTAGCAGATTGGACAAAGCATTAGTGAGGATGTAGCAAGAAGCTACAACTACACAAGATTGATGGAATAAGGTACATGCACATCCCACTCCCTCCAAACTAGTCCCACTTATCCAAGAAAATACAAAATTGCAAGAGTGGATAGATCATGTGAATAACCATTTGGATTCCTGGTTCAAATATGAAAATAATATTCTTCCACAAATAACCAAATATATGTCGTCAAAGTACACCTTAAGGGCTTAGAGGTTGGGGCATCCCACAAACCTAGTTGGGCTAATCAAGTGAAAGAACCTTTCCTTATGTCGGATGTCTAAATTCTGAAAAGGTTGATGCTCCCATACTTTAGCATCCCATAAATCCATTCGGGTGAGTTAAGAGATGGAACCTTTCCCTACGCTAGATGTTTAAGTCCTAGTGGTTGATGCCCAACTTAGTTTCTTTGTTTTTCGGCCAAAATTGTTGAAGAAATTTTTGGAGGACATACATGAGTCTTCATCATTTTTTTCTCAAGGACGAGAGACAAAGTTTAAGAGAGGGGATAATGTTGACAAGATTCTTCATCAAAGTTTGGTATAAGCCATAGATATATATAGAAAGCCACCAAATTATGGATAAATATGTGAAGAGATAAATCTAATCATGAAGGATAGAAGATAGCCACGAATAAAGAAGGATTACGCTCATAAAAGGAAAAAACCGTGATAAACAAAAGAATCCACAATACGAGATATATCCACGTATGACTAGAGAAATCCGCGATATATAAAGGAAGCCACGTAACATTGGGAAGAACTACGAAGCTGACTAAAAGCCATGTAACGAAGATGAATCACACCAGTACGAAACTGAAGTTGACAAAGGCACGAGTTAAAGGAAGTGTCTTTTGAAACATATTGGATTTTGTATATCTATTGTGATTAATTTATTGTATAGTGTGCATCACAAAAGATATATGTGAATTCCATTTTGAGATTTTGTAAGAGAGATAAGAGATTTAGAATGAAAGGAATGTATATGTACTAGGTGATGTAATGCATTTTGATAAATGAATAAATATTAAAGTTTTGGGAATGAATTATCTTGCATATTATTCTTTACTTTTTGTTCTTAGTGTAGCGGTGGTCTATTTACCGCGTACATCCTTAATGGATATTGATTATACCTAAATCATACATTGTTGTCAGGGTTTTAGGTCATCATTTATAGGATGTAAATAGTCCAATCATCGAGATAGACCTCTAAAAATTCATGAATGAAATCTTTAAAGGCATATATCATAATCCTGCTAAATATTATTGGTGTGTTCTTAGGCCAAATGGCATAAGCTTGTACACATGAAAGAACTCCATTATGTGGCAAAAGTGGTCTTTGGTTGGTCCTCTAGAGAAATTTTGACTTGGTGGTACCCGGAGAAACCATCTGTGAAGGAATACACTTCTCTGCTGCCACATTCTCTAGTACTTCTGTAAAGGGGGTTGGAAAAGGATCATGTATACAAGCTTTGTTCAACTCTCAATAGTCTACACATACATGGATTTCTCCAGTATTTTTTTATTTTGGATCACCATGGGACTGATCCATTCCACATCATCAACTTGTTTAATGATCCCTGCACTCAACATTTTATCTAACTCAGATTTCACCTTTACCTTTAAGTTTGGGTTCAGTTTGTATGGCCTTTTCTTTAATGGTTTGAACCCTTCTTTGATCTAAATTTTCATTGTTCCAGACTTCCTCTTTTATCCCTTTCAATTATTTGAAATATTTTGGAAAAATTTCTTGAAATTCTTGAAGTAACTCCACTACTTTTCTACTTCCTCCTTTGTCTAGTAATCTCCAATTTTAGCCAATTTTTCAGTTCCTTCTGGTCCAATATTTTCATTTCTGATCTTCAATGGCTGGTAGTAGTATTTTTCTCCTTCATCCTTGTTTTCTACTACTTGTCTCTCATCTTCTATCACTTTGTATCTTAGATTTTCTGGATTTTCTTCCTTTTCTTGTTTTTCCACATTATAGCATCTTGTCATCTCTTGTAATTTTATTGGGCTTTCCTACGTTTTATGATTTCCCATTCTGGCTTCTCTTTGTCTTCAGAATATTGTCTTATGGCTTCTTTGGTAGTTAGAAACAAGAATGTTCTAATCTTCTGTAATGCCCTCCAAATGTTCAAATCCATGTCCCAAAATGAAAAAGCATGGCAAAAATCTTTCACTATGTGATCCTTGTCTTTTGTTTCCCGCCTAATCTCTAGCTATGTGTACTGTTGGTGCAAATTAAGTAGCACCCACGGATGTTGATCAGACTTCTAGTTTGACATTTTGGACATCCAATGTGATTGCACAACATTGAATCTTTTCCCCAAGTGTGGGACTTGTAAAAATGGGAAAAGAATCTCCAGTTTAGAGGCTGGTTCCTCAACTCCTCTCGATCAAGTATATTACTTACAAGTTACGAGAGGGTCTAAATTCAAGATCCTACTCTAAACTCCAAAGGGGAGAGATAGAGAATACAAAAATTGAAACTAATGCTAATAAGGGGATGCACTAAAGGAGTGGTGAACATTTTTCACTTCTGATTGACACGAGATCATAGAAATGCAATAAAAATTCATGCACAAACTAATAAGCTGTAATGAAAGGTAAGAATGAATCAAACAACACAAACAGAGGATTAAAACTCATTCACAGAGCCTGCATTGTCATTTTCAACATCAAAAACACTTGCATTACAACACCTGAGAGGTAAAAAATAGGTTGCAGTCTTGGAAAGGTCTTATTTTTCCACAAAATCACTTTCAAGGTGAAAGTGGGAGATTGAAATACATGAAAAAAGGTTCCACCTTTCAAAAATGAGCCAAATATGGCTTTTATAGTGCAAGAAACGACCCCAGGAGAGAGAAACGTGGGAAAACATGGGAGAGCTTCAACCACCGACCAAAAACACAATAAAATAGCATGGGAATCCTTACAGGTCCATTCCCTGACATTTTCCACCATGCTGGGAGAGAATGCGAGCCATTCTTCATTAAAAATGGTGGTTGAAACGTCATTTCTGTTCATTACCACGTGCCAGAGGTGTTTTTAAATTTTCTCTCTCTAAACTCCATCAAAATACAAAATTGACCCCAAAATATTGTAGATAATTTCACTAGATTTCTGTTGATATAAAGAACATGAAAAATTGAGCTCTGGATCGAAAGTTATGGTCATTTGAAATTTTAGGGCAAAACAGGGCCAAAATGGATTGGTGGGCAAAAAATTTGAAATTTTCCACTTTTTGCATTTGGGAAAATTTCCCCAAAAACCCCAACACTCCACCGTGCTCGGGTGCCACGTGGCATGATTCCATTGGCCGCGGGCTCTTGATGCCTCATTTTCCATCATTTTGACCATTGGAAAAATTTCCAAAAATCTCCGCCGGGCCGATGATCTGAGGACACGTGGCGAGACCCCATTGGTTGTGGGATTTTCCTTTTCCTTTCACCTACGGGCCTGTCTTGTATTTTTTGCCGCCACTAGACACGTGGAAAGATGCCATTGGTTCGCATTTGGGGGCGGACTTTTCCTTTTGAAATTTCCTTTGTTTTGCTTTGGGAAAATTTCCAATTTTTCCCCCGCATTCCGAAGCTCTAGTGCCACGTGGCACGATTCCATTGGGCACGGGCCTAGGGGAAAACATCTCCTTTTGCACTTACCTTTGGGAAAAATTCCCAATCTCCCCCCGCGCTCCGCTAGTCCTAGCCCCCGGGGACATGTGGCGAGCTCTAACTAGTCGGCGGGGTGGCGGGCCAAAAACTTCTCCTTTCCTCTCACCAAAACACTTCACCAAATTTTTAAATCTTCCCCCACGGTCCGCCGGTCCTGGGACATGTGGCATCATTTGATTCATTCACCTGGGCCCTTTTGGAGATTTTTTCATAGTGCCAACACTTAGTCAAATTTTCCATTTTCTCCCCCTTGGACATGTGGCAGTATCTCATTCGTCGGTGGGCCTTCGGGGTGAAATATTCCTTTTGAAAACTTTCCAAATCACTTAGTAAAAATTCCAAGTTTACCTCCGCCCTCCGCCACTCCCGAGGACACGTGGCACCATATTACTAGTTGCGGGCCTTTCAGGGGAAAATTTCCCACAAAAACTCCGTCGAGCCATAACTTCAAAAATACATGGAGTTAGGAGGAAAACTTTACCTTTCTAGAAAGTTGAGAAAAATCTCTATCCAATGGTGCCATTTCTAGAAGGTCTTGAGTTCTGAAAAGAAAAAATTATGACTGAGGAACAAGAGAGGAAAGAATGAAGGGAGTTAGCCACAAAATGAGCAAGGGGCTCATTTTGGATAACAATTTTGGTGACTCATAGGGGTCATCTGCCTGTTGGATGAAGTTACTAGTTGCTGAAGCAATCCATTGGGAATGGAGTCATTAAATTCTCTGCTTGGTACCCCAACTGGTTAGAACACTGCAAGGAGGAAGGTGGAGGGTGGAACATCATCTAATGGGAGCAAGGCCTGTAAGACACATTTCTGGAATAGCAAGCTTGTGCCAAAGCACTTAGGGAAAGAAAAGCTAATCTACAACAAAACAATGTGCATAAGCACTTGAAGGAATGAAAACCTAAGCTAATATGTACAAGGTGGAGAATTCCCTTCAGTAGCAATGCTTTAGATGGATTCCATTGACTGGAATCTACAAATCTTCACCATTCAATGTAGACAATTGGAAAACGTTGTTGTCCTTACACTTTGTGACCATGTATGGGCCACTCCAAATGGCATCAAATTTTGAATGCCTTCCCGGTTTACTCTGTCGCATCCCATTTTAACACTAGATCTCCTACTTGGAAAAATCTATCCTTGGCCTTCTGTCAAAGGTCTTCTTGATCAAAGCTTGATCCTTCTCCATTGTTTGGGATGCTTGATTTCTGATTTCTTAGAGCTCCATCAATTTTGCATATCTAACCTCCATGGGCTCAAACTCCAACAACTCTAACTGTTTCATGAGTTCCAATGTTGGCAACTCAAGTGACATGGGAAAAATTTCCTCTCTTCCATAGACAATCTTGAATGGGGAGTTACCTGTAGATCTTTTAGGAGTTATCCTATCAGCCCATAAGGCTGATTTCAACTTAGTATGCCAAGATCTCGATTTTCATCAAGAGTCCTCCTAATGATCCTTAACAAGTTCTTGTTTGTAGATTCACACAGCCATTACCCGAGGGTAATATTTTGATGAAGTACTTAGGTAGATCCCATTCTTGACATCCCATTCATTTACCTTGGACCCGATGAATGCCAATGCATTATCTCGATATTATTATAGTAGGTATGTCAAATCTGGTTTTTATTCCCTTATAGAAATCTAGGATGCTATATTCATTTACTTCCTTGAGTTCTCTTTGCTTCAATCCACTTGGTGAAGTAATCTGTTCTATTAGAATCCATTTGTGTCCTTGGCTTGAATTTGGATTAATGACTCAATGAAGTCCAAACCCCATTGCATGAATGGCTGGTCAACTGAAATTGGATGCAATGGAAGGGCAACTAGTCTCTCCTTACCCGTGAAGAATGCACAATTCTTTCACCTCTTGATCCATGCATAATAGTCACTTTGAAAATATTGGGCCAATAATAGCTAGCCCTCATGATCTTTAGAGCTGTCACTTTACCTTTCTTGCTCATTTTCCAAAGCGGTTGGTGCAAATCAGCAGCACCCCTAGATGTTGATCAGACTTCTAGTTTGACATTTTGGACATCCAGTGTGATTGCACAACATTGAATCTTTTCCCCAAGTGTGGGACTTGTAAAAATGGGAAAAGAATCTCTAGTTTAGAGGTTGGTTCCTCAACTCCTCTGATTAGGTATATTACTTGCAAGTTACAGAGGGTTTGAATTCAAGATCCTACTCTAAATTCCAAAGGGGACAGAGATAGAGAATACAAAAACTAAAACTAATGCTAATAAGGTGATGCACCAAAGGAGTGGTGAACATTTTTCACTTCTGCAGATTGACACAAATCATAGAAATGCAATAAAACTTCATGCACAAACTGATAAACTATAATGAAAGGTCAGAATGAATCAAACAACACAAACAGAGGATTAAAACTCATTCACAGAGCCTACATTGTCATTTTTCAACATCAAAAACACTTGCATTACAACATCTGAGAGGAAAAAAATAGGTTGCAGTCTTGGAAAGGTCTGATTTTTTGACAAAATCACTTTCAAGGCGAAAGAGGGGCCTATAATACATGAAAAAATGTTCCACCTTTCAAAAATGAGTGAATCATGGGTCACATTACGGTGCAAGAAATGACCCGGGAGAGAGAAACATCAGAAAACATGGGAGAGATTCAACCACTAACTAAAAATGCAATAAAATAGCATGGGTATCCTTACAGGTCCATTCCCTAACATTTTCCACCATGCTGGGAAAGAATGCAAGCCATTCTTCATTAAAAATGGTGGTTGAAACGTCATTTATGTTCATTACCACGTTCCCGAGACATTTTCAATTTTATCTCTCCAAACTCCATCAAAATACAAAATTTTCCATGGAATCTTGTAGATAATTTCACTAGCTTTCCGTTGATATAAAGAACGCAAAAAACCGAGCTCTGGATCGAAAGTTATGGCCATTTGAAATTTTAGGGCAAAACAGGGCCAAAACGGATTGGCGGGCAAAAATTTGAAATTTTCCACTTTTTGCATTTGGGAAAATTTCCCCAAAAACCCCCATGCTCGTCGTTCAGGTGCCATGTGGCATGATTCCATTGGCTGCGGGCTCTTGATGCCTCATTTTCCATCGTTTTGACCATTGGAAAATTTTTCCAAAAATCTTCACCGAGCCGATGATCTGAGGACACGTGGCGAGACCCCATTGATTGCGGGCTTTTCCTTTTCCTTTCACATGCGGTCTGTCTTGTATTTTTTGCCGCCATTGGACATGTGGCAAGATGCCATTGGTTTGCATTTGGGGGGTGGACTTTTCCTTTTGAAATTTCCTTTGTTTTGCTTTGGGAAAATTTCCAATTTTTCCCTTGAGTTTCGAAGCTCCGGTGCCACATGGCATGATTCCATTGGGCAAGGGCCCTAGGGGAAATCATCTCCTTTTGCACTTACCTTTGAAGAAAATTCCCAATTTCCCCGTGCTCCGCCAGTCCTACCCCAGGGACACGTGGCGAGCTCGACTAGTCGGTAGAGGCAGGCGGGCCAAAACTTCTCCTTTCCTCTCACCAAAACACTTCACCAAATTTTTAAATTTTCTCCCGTGGTCCGCCAGTCTTGGGACATGTGGCATCATTTGATTTGTTTGCCTGGGCCCTTTTGGAGATTTTTTACGGTGCAACACTTGTCAAATTTTCCATTTTCTCCCCCTTGGACACATGGCGTATCTCATTCGTTGCGGGCCTTGGGGAAAAATATTCCTTTTGAAAACTTGCCGAATCACTTAGTAAAAATTCCAAGTTTACCTCCACCGTCCGCCACTCCCGAGGACATGTGGCACCATATTACTGGTTGTGGGCCTTTCAGGGGAAAATTTCCCACAAAAACTCCACCGAGCCATAACTTCAAAAATACATGGAGTTAGGAGGAAAACTTTACCTTTATGGAAAGCTGAGAAAAGCTCTATCCAATGGTGCCATTTCCAGAAGGTCTTGAGTGCCTAAAAGCAAAACTTATGACTGAGGCACAAGAGAGGGAAGAATGAAGGGAGTTAGTCACAAAATGAGCAAGGAGCTCATTTTGGATATGATACCATAACCATGGTATGGGCTTGAGGTTCCATACGAAAAATTGATTCCATAACGGGGAGAGGTCTCCTTGTATAACTTCCAATGTTACTTGCGAGGTGTGAATATGTTTTTGTGGGTCTGTTTCTCCATAATATTTAGGGATAGTGGCATAGTAACCTTCACTTTCTAAAAATCTAGCCTTCAATAGTATAGTGACTAATTTCTAATGAGATATGTTAGTTTTATGCGCCACCCACCAACTCACGGCATTTATCGTCAAGGTGTCATCCAATGCTTCCATCCTTGTTTTTCATTTGGAAATATTCTCTCCATGATCTTGATGTATCCTTCTATATCTCCAAAGCCAGAATATTTTGGTAGTATCTAATGAGATGTTCCACGACTCAATCTATATACCCTCTTGATTAGAAGGTCCTTCATCTTTTCTTCTTCCACGGAAAAACTATTTTGTGCTGGCATAAAGATATCATCTTCTTCATTTTGTGCTAAAAAGTATTCATCTTCTTCTTCAAATATGTCTCTAGTGGGTGCAAAAATTTCACCCACGGTATTATAGTTATCTTCTAATGTGATAACCTTTGGTGGTATTCTTCTTGCCAAGTGTAATTTCTGAGTGCTTGACTCTGGGAACCTGTGAATCCATGCTTCCACCACGTTATCTAATCCTTTTATGGTATCCTCTGATTTGACCAAAATCTCACCATCCGAATTTGGTTCAAACTCCTTCTCCATCTTTGGATAAGCTAGAGTAGTGCATGTTAGGAAATATATATTAGTGCTCCATTTATATGGGTGAATAATAATTACATGTGTAATTATTATTATGATAAATTAGTGAAAGTACATTTACTATGTAAATGTAAATAGTAAATGTAAAATGTGGTTAGTATGTGGTAAGTTAGTAAGTTAGAATAATAAAACAATTAGTATTGTTTTATTATTATATTGGTGAGAGGTTGAAACCATATGGGTGTATGGTTGTATATGAAGACAAATGTTGTTGTAAGGATTGTTATTTTACATCTCCTATATAATGGAGTGTATTGAAATAGTGAATTAATGAAAATATAATATAGAGTTGTTGATTTCAATTATTGTCTGTGTATCTATTTCATGGATTCTTTGTATTAGATCAGATTAATTTCTACATTTGGTACCAGAGCAGGTTAAATCTGTCTCGAAGATGATCTCGTAACTTTAGTTTCGCGATCTGGGTTTCTCCAAAAACGTGCAGAATTATACATATATACGGGAAGCTCATGTAGAAATTTCAGAAAAACCTAGTTCACAGTTTGGGAGAAACGTGCAATTTACTATACAGCACATTGATCACTGTTGTTTTTTTGAAGAAATCAGAGAATCAGAGGTAATTCAAATCTGCATTCAATTTTTTTTTGGATATTTAGATTCAGCAAAATGGATACACCATTAGATAAATTTAATGGGTTGAAATTCCATACATGGAGAGTAAAAATTCAGATGCAGTTAATGAATAAAAACCTATGGAGGATAGTAGATGGAAAAGAAAAAGCACCTACAGATGTAAGCAAAATTGTAGAATGGGAAACTAGAAATGAGCGAATACGAGATGAAATTGACTATAATTCAGAAGAATTTCTATTCTAAGTGAAGTTCTTTGGAGGATGGAGGCAAACGGAGGTTGGAGGTCATTCAACGATACCAACCAGCGGGGCCACATATTAGCTTTGGTGTGGTGTGTGTGTGCGGTTTGATTTTAGTGCTTCCAAAGGTGTGGTGTGCCTTGCAGTGATCCTGTTTTCAATAAGTGGAAATTCACATTGAGGGGGAACATGATCCAATGTTCTATTTCGAGTATGTCAGATTTTTCTATGTATATACGAGCAACATGATTTGTAGGATTTCCTATGTTATTCCCTGCAGTGAGATAGTGATGAGAGTTGATGATACTACTGCATCATCATGATATTGTGGTTGTTAGTTATCCACTAGAAAAACTATCCAGAGGTTGTTGTAATCGTCGTCCTTAAAAACCATCTATTGTGTGGTTGTTGGTTAACCACTTGGAAAACCATCCAGAGGTTGTTGGTATTGTCCTTGAAACCATCCAGATCATGAGCATGCTACGTAGCGGCACGTTGCAGTACAAAGGCAGGTTTTTCCCATGTTCGCACTAAGGGGGGGAATGTTAGGAAATATATATTAGTGCTCCATTTGTATGGGTGAATAATAATTACATGTGTAATTATTATTATGATAAATTAGTGAAAGTACATTTACTATGTAAATGTAAATAGTAAATGTAAAATGTGGTTAGTATGTGGTAAGTTAGTAAGTTAGAATAATAAAACAATTAGTATTGTTTTATTATTATATTGGTGAGAGGTTGAAACCATATGGGTGTATGGTTGTATATGAAGACAAATGTTGTTGTAAGGATTGTTATTTTACATCTCCTATATAATGGAGTGTATTGAAATAGTGAATTAATGAAAATATAATATAGAGTTGTTGATTTCAATTATTATCCATGTATCTATTTCATGGATTCTTTGTATTAGATCATATTAATTTCTACAGTGCATACACTCCTTGTATTTCATCAAAATCATCTTCTTTAGGATCATGCCATATTTCTTCTATCCATGTAACACTCATTCTTGCATGCAATGGTATATGAACACATACCCCATCTGAATGTAGAGTTACCTCTTCTTCTTCAGAACTTAAAGTTCCATTACAATAGACAAACCATTTGATAAGGCCAAAATATGCCTCATCAATGTGTAATAAATGATCTTATTTTACTCTCCTTTTAATCAAGTTTGACTACATTTTGTGGCTTTTGTTTGATCTAGTATAAGTTAGGATGTAATTTTCCATCTTTTGTTTGATTTAGTTCTAACGTCTAAAAACTCTGTAATTCCTAACAAAGTGTGTGGAAATTCATTTTTTGTAATAAAATAGGTCACATTCGGTCAGATAATTAAAGTATGAAGCAACCAACACCTTTTGGGAACATTGGCTTCAATACGGCTTAGCTCTGAAACCTCCAGGCTTAGTTCTAAAACTCCATCACACAGCTAAGGAACTCCAACACTTAGTTTGGAACTCCTACGCTTAACTCCGAGGTTTAGTAGTTAGTTCTGGAATAGTTCCCTTTGGTTCCAGAACTTCTCCAAAGTTTCGGAATCAATGGGAATCTATTCATCTTGAAAAAATATGGTGATAGAGAAATTAATGGGCCTTCCCATCAGGAGCAGATCAACAGATTTTGACCCTTCATACTCAAAAATACTTATGTAGGATCAGACAGTTGTATGTCCAAAGCAAGGTTTATAAATTCCACATCTACTTTGAGAACTATTTTGTTTCACTAGAACCTATAGATGGATGGACAACTATTGAACACTTATGATTGTAAATGCATCTTTGGATGATGAAATATATATAAAGACCTGTAGATAGATTAGAAAAAAGGGGATGATATATATGACATAGATATACAGTGAAGTTTGAAAGACAGAACATTTCAATAATAAGATAACCATTTTGTTTTGAGAGAATAATACTTTTCCAACTATTGATTCAAGGTGGAGCAAGGGCCCACTCCTCCAAGAAGTAGGATTCTTTGTTTTATTGGTATTTATATTTTTAAGCAATTTGTGTAAATTTGTTAAGTGTTAATTCTGTAAATGCTTTTGATTCTTTAGTTGAATTCTATTACGTACTTGTCCTGCAAGTGTTATAGATTAGACTCTTATTTCCTTGCAAGCATTTTCAACAGCATTTTCAAACGTGTGTTTATTTCCAGCAATTTATTTCATTCTGTAATGTGTGTTTATTTCCAATAATTTGTTCCATTCTGTAAAGAGTGTTTATTTCCAACAATTTGTTTCATTCTGCAAGAGTGTGTTTTATTTCCAGCAACATGTTTAATTCTGAAAGATTTATTTATTTCAGAAATGAGTGTTTATTTCAACAATTTTCTTATAGTTTATCTTTAATAAGGCTTTGGCTAGGAAATCCTAAAGACACTGCAAAAACCCCCCAGAAAATAAAAATAACAAATACCTACAATCAATTACTAGATCACTAAGATTCTTCTTATTGCATATAGCTTCAGACACACCCCTGGTTTGAATATGACATCAACTAAGAGTTGATTAAATGAAGGGAATAATGAAACCCATCACCATTCTAAATCTAAAATAGCATTATGTGAGGGTTATAAGAAACATTTTCCACCACCTCAAAGTTCACCAATTTCTTTATTCCCATAAAATTTACCTCTACATTCTTCAACACCCCTAATGGTTGTCAAGAGGATCCATCCGCCAATCTAATAAAATACTTCACAGGATCTAGAGGAGGTCTTCCAAGAATTTCCCAAGTGGTCTTAGACATCATGTTAACATCCACGCCAAGATCCAATAATACCTTGGTGATAGTGGTGTCGAAAATATCCACGTCTAGATAGATGGCAGACTTGCGCCATGTTTTCTAAGTGCAAAATGTGTTTCTTTTCCTATTGGGTCTTCTTTCAATTCAATGTATATGATGAGTTCTCTCCTCCTCCTTCCATTATTTTCTAAATTGTTTCAGCTTATCCACTAAACCATGGTTGATAGTCAACCTTGCCAATTCCTTTAATGCCATCACTTCTTGTTCAACAAAACAATACTTCTCCCTTTCTTCACTAGCTTGTGTTTCTTATACCAATGCTCTACTTATTTCCACTTCTTTTAAGTGTAATCCTAGTCTAATTTCTTTAGGATTCCATTCTTCTTCATCTGAAGAGTGTTGTTCTTGGGGTAGCCATATTATTTTGTTCTTCTTTTGGACTGCATCAGTTTTAGTGACACTTCTAGTTGTATTTTACCCTATACCACATTTCTTCGATGTTTTTCCCACTTTTGTTTCCCTTATTCTCGTGTATTTTTTTTTTTACTCTTATTTTCTATCCTCTTCCATAGTTCTACTTCCTAAAGTAGTAGTTACGAGGAAGTGGTCCCTAAAGCAATGGCCCTTGTGGCCTTATCTTTTGCTAGGATGGCTTCATCCCAAGGAATTCTAGTTATATGTTGTACTTTTCTCTAGGTTTCTTCTGCTAACGCCTCTGATCTTGTTTATCCACTTCTATAGAATTGTGTAGATTTCGGAAAATGGAATGCATCATGTCCCTTATTATGAACAAATCCGCATGGATTAGGTTCTATGCAATTTCTAGCAAGGTGCCCATCTTGCCCACATTTGTAGCAATTCATTGGTCTTCTATCTTGGTAACCACCTCCTTGATTATATCCCCTACGGTAACCCCCAACATTATATCCTTGATATCCTTGGTAACCTCTACCTCCTTTATAGTTGTCATAGCCTCCTCTAAAACCAACGTGGCACTCTCTGTGGTAACTTCCATCATTGTAACCTTAAAATTTAGGGTTATAATTGTTTCCACGATATCCACCTCCAAAGCATGGTGACCACCTTCTTGATTTGGGTATTGTGGTGCGGTTATCATTTGTTGTGAGGGTTGTGTAGGTGGTGGATGTGTTGTAATCATCTATGGTTGCGTATGAGGATGGTTAGATGTTGTATTTTGTCTTGCGGCCATAGCTCTCTTGTTGGCATAATCTTTTAAGTCATCTAATGCATCCACCATGGGACAAGTATGGTGATAATGGTTATATGATCCACATGCCATACAGTACATTAATTGGTTCATTGGTGGTGCTACTTCAAGTAAGGGACAAGTATCCTGAGTATGTTGGTCCCAGAGTCTACAAATTCCACACCATGTCCTTTCTATTGGGGCTATATTGTTGGATGATGCTTTCTATGAGGAATGTACTCTTGTTGTGGCTACTCTCTTTGCATTCTCAGTGTATGGGCATTCAATTATACTATGTCCTTCATTACAACAAACCGTACACCACATTTTTTCCTCAAGTTACTTTTAGGAGAACTATTCCTCAATCCTTTAGTCCTCTGTATTTCTTGCTATAATTTTAATTTTGTAAGTTCCAATTGTACCCTTTCTAGTTTAGTTTTGATTGATGTCTCCCCTTCTCTTCTCCAGGGATGAGCCTCCAATTTTATCACCATCTCAAATTCTTCTTAAATTTCCTTAAAACATTGTGTATCAAGTGTGGCTCTTGAGATAAGGAAGTAGGCTGGAAGTAAACCACTCAACCCTCTGTTTATCCATCGGGGATCTTCTAATTTTCTAGTAATAATATTAAATCTTTGACTAAACTATTTTACTGATTATCCTTCTCTCTTGAACCAGATCCCTCATCTTACTCACACCATACATTCTTGCGCCTCTAGAAAATGTAAAAAAATTGAATTTTTCTCAATATCCGCTCATGGTTTTTGTACCTTGTGATGATAATCTCATTCACCATCGAAGTGCATCATCCCACAATGAACATGCGAAATCTTGGGTCTTGGTATCTTCATCCGTGGTATTATTAATCTTCTAGTATTTTTCCAATAGGAATAAATGTTCCAATGCATCAGTTGAATCCTTTTCAAATATTGGCATCTTAATCTTACGAGCCATCATGGGTCGATTATTTGTTCTAGGATATCTGATAGGTTGTTTTTTAATTTGATTTACTTTCTTGGTTTGATTATGTACTGGTTTTGAATTTCTCTTTCTTCCTTTATCTTCATTTAGTTCAATATCAAAGTAAATTTCACCTAGTCAGTTCTTGAAATTCTCTTATTGTTTCTTGTCTCCTCTTACTCTCTTCTCTTAAGATTTGATATCTTTCCTCCAGACTTCTTCCTTTATCTAAGTTCTCAATTGGTGTATCAAGCGGCACATGGAATGGCATCCACTCCAAGGGGTTCATCTCCTTTGGGCCTTCACGTTGGTTGGGGGGCATCTCTTTATTTGGTGTATTTTCATAACTAACATTTTCAATAACTACTTTTCTATCTTTAATATTCCTTAGCCTATGATTTATCTCTAACTCTTCATCACTTCTTCTCTTCTTATTCTTTTCTTCTTTCCTCTCCTGGTCCTCTTCTCTATCTCTTTCTTTAATATTCTCTTCTATCACTTCTATCCTTTCCTCTTCTTGTTCATCTACATTTCCTTTTCCTTTATTTTTTCATCTGCTATCTCTATTTTCTCTCCAAATTCCTCTATTAAATTACTTGTAACACTAACCTCCTCTTCCTCTTCTCCTCTCTCTTTAATCATTAACAATGTTCTTATCTCCTCTTCTTTCCATTTTTCTGCTTCGAAAACTCTTTTGAATGTTGGGTCTAAACTTCCTACTAATTGCTATAGATCCCTCACTAATATTGCTTATCTTGTCATTTCTTGTTGAATTGGACTCTCTACGATATACTATATTACAGGATTCCATGAAGTAACAAACCCTAATTGTTCTTCACAAGATGCAAGTATTATAGCAAGACTTGAAGTGTCCACCTACATTTCTGGGTGAGCCAACACTAGCCTCCACATGACGTGGGTGAATATTTTACCTTTTCTACTTTCTTTTCTATTTTCTTCTCTTCTCTCTTTTCTTATTTCTTAACTTTATTCAGTTTCTCCTTTCTTTCTTTCATCTTCTTTTCTCTTTCTTCTCTCTCTAATTTTTGTTTCTCTACCTTATTTTCTAATTCCTTATTTTATACAACTAAATTTTTTTTCTTCCATTCTCCTCATTTTAATTGATTCTCCACAAATTGCTAATCCTACTTAATCCTCTTTAGTTATCTTCTCCTAACTTTCTAATTTTTCTATTTTATATTTTTATCATGTCATCCTATTTCTACCACCCTAACCAATGTCCCATTAATACTAATAAGTCATGACTCCTGGATCACCCCCCTTCACTTCTTCCATCCCGCGATGCTTATCCCCCTAAAGGAACTTGTCTACTTATCTAATTAATCCTTTTTGATCATTAACACCTTGATTAAGAATGGAACTGATTGAAGAAAATGACCACGGGATCTGCTTAAAACTTCTTGTTTCTTATTTTTAAAACTTGTATTGCCCATGTAATAATATAAGAATCTAAAGTGGTTTCATACTAGTAGTCAATTTCTCTAGTCCACGACTCATCGAGATATTTTACTATTGTCAATTTTTCTGTAGTCCACTCAAAAGGTTGTCTTAGGTACATCTGCGTCCATTCAATTCTTTTTACATGCACCAATAAGAAAGGCCACAACTTATGTAGAAATTATGCCCAAAATTCCTCTCTATATTCTCCAAATACGTTATTTTCTACTACTCTATAAGTTATGTTCTATCTTTTTTATTCTCCTTTAACAAATATATCGATCTATTTTTCCCACCAATTTTCAATCTCTAATAATGCGGGTTTCCAATACCCTGGTGGTGAGATCTTTCCTGACATCCGCTTAACAAAAGAAACCTAGGCTCAAACACCAAATGTTGACCTAAAACCCCAACAATATTGTGAGGCTTAGGTATAATCGATCTTAAAGGATGTACGTAGGAAATACACCACCGCTACACTAAGAACAGAAAAGTAAAGAACAATATGCAAGATAATTCATTCCCAAAACTTCAATATTTATTCATTTATCAAAATGCATTACATCAGTCTAGTACATATACATTCCTTTCATTCTAACTCTCTTATCTCTCTTACAAAATCTCAAAATGGCAACACTATAAAATACATTAATTACAATAGATATACAAAATCCAATATGTTTTAAAAGACACTTCCTTTGACTCATGCCTCTATTGGCTTTAATTTCGTTCTGGTGTGATTCATCTTCATTACGTGGATTATAGTCGGCTTTTGCAGTTCTTCACAGTGTTATGTGGCTTCCTTCGTATCTTGCGGATTTTCTTCATCTTACGCACTATCTCGTGTCTTGCGGCTTCTTACATTTATCGCTTATTTTTTCTTTTATGCATGGAATCCTTCTTTATTCATGGCTATCTTATATCCTTCACGGTTAGCTTTATCTCTTCGTGGCTTATACCAAAATTTGATTAAGACTCCTGTCAACATGTTTGATTATTTACGAAGTAAAGAAATATTGATTTTTTATATTACTAATAGTAGTATGAATCGGGGCTTGGGAACGACTTTACTCAATTGCTTTTAAGAAGTAAAGCAACCATAATTTTCTAGGTTATTTTCTACATAATGCGGGCCATGTTTTGTAAGTTTCTTTGTTTGATCACTTATAAGAATTAAAGTAGTAGCATAAACCCTCCTAGCACTGTATAGTGCAAATCATATTTTCACTAAGGACTTACTACAACTTATAAGTAAAGTAACGTGAAAAAACCCGCAAATAACTAGTGAGTTTGCTACTTAGCTTTTATAGATTTTGAGCAAGTGGGTATTTTGTAAATGTGACCAAGAAACCTCTGCAACCTCCTGAGGAAATCCTCGAAATCTTGCAATCCAAAAAAAATTAAGTAAAAACATTAAACAACTAAGTATTATTTGGGGGACAAAAACAAACATGACCTCTAACCCTTTTCAAGGAAAAAATCCCAAAATTTTAAAGGGGTATCCCAAAATTTCTAAGTGAAATCTAGGGGACACCACAACCATCTAAATATAAATTGATTATAGGATTTTTGGGGGTTAGAAATTTTACAATGAATCTTTTTATAGCCATCCATTATGAGCACAAATTAACATGATGGGTAAACATTAATAAACATTTTCTTAGCAGGAGTTCAAATTTGTTAATGTTGTTCGAAATAAGCATAAAAACACAAGTTTATAAAAAATGTGTTTCAAAAAGCACCTAGTTATGAAATGGGTTACGAGTCAAATGGTGCGTATGATGGTGTATAAGTTGTCACCTAACCCATACAATCTTTGAATTTTGAAAAAAATAAAAACTTAATTAGCTCCAAAAGGTAAATCTAGATTAACCCAATTGCACCCCATTTGTTCACTGTAAATGAATTGATTCACCACCATACCACGTAAATTTTGAGATCATTGAATGTTCAAGTTACATATTATGATTCTAAGTAGGAATTTTGTCACTCTTTCAAAAATCTTGACGACAATCAATTATAGTTGATTTTTGTTGCATGTGACAATACAATGTGAATCCAATGCACCTATAACAAGGCTACAAAGCTCTTATCTTTTTGGTGGAAGGTAATTTGGCATCAAGTAAAAAATGATGTCAAGTAATGTGGACCTAAAAAATGCACATATATATTTATTATAATCATGCTCTACACTATAGTGGTTGTCGTCACTTTCAAATATTTATTGTTGAATTATTGTTCAAGCTTAAAGTATCCTATAGGTCGTGTCTACCATTTTTATAGGAATTTAAAATCAAACATACGATCACATCAAAAATTGTCTCACAAATTAGGATATCCACATCGAGCCACTTCTTTTAATTTCTAATATGTAGAAACTCTTACAAAACTTAATTCATCAAATAGCACTTATCTATATTATTTTTATTGCATGTTAGTTTCTAAGATATCTATCCCAAATTAAGCTTTTCAAACATTAATATGGATAAATCATTCCATGAACCCACTTATTTATTGAATCATTTTCCTATTTGGCTTAGGTTCTCTATCTTGATTAGGTTTTTGGTTACAACCCCTAATTTCCCTAAGGTAAGAAAAAGTGGTGTGTTTGAAATGTTGTTCCCCTCCTCTTTTACATTGTGTTTTTAATCAAATAGTTAATGATTTTGTTTCACTAAATAGATATGCAAATAAACATCATAAGACAAACATGTAAATAAATGCATCTAAATCATATTTTTAAAAAATAGTAACTTTCTTTTAATCTATAAAATAGGATTGTAACATTCATTGCATAATTTAACTGCCAACCTAATACTCACATTAAAAACAAGGCGTAAAACCAATATCTATTATCAAAACAAAACACTTAGAATTGATTATCAAAAAAACACTTGACCTATAAAAAGGGGGAAACCATTGATATCTAAATGAAAAAAATATAGAGACATTCCTCAGTATGAAATTGATCAATTTTATCCACTACTAAGTCTTAGAATATAGGTCATCCAAAACTATCTCAATAACCCCCTTTTTTTGGGATTTAAGTTTTAAATGATAAACTATGTCCTCAAATACATGTCAACAAAATGAAAATAGTGTTTCAAAAACACCTAGTTATGAAATGGGTTGTGGTCAAATGGAGTGTATGATGGTGTAAAAGGTGTTACCTAACCCATGCAAGATTTGAATTCGGAAAAAATAAAAACTTAATTATCTCGAAAAGGTAAAGCTATATCAACCCAAGTGCACCCCTCTATCCAACATAATTTTTACTGAGTTCAATCCTTTGAAATGATATTAAAATTTATACCATAGTTACAATGGTTGATATTATATGTCTTTCTCCCTTCAAAACAAACACTTTTGAACAACAAACATTTTTTGAGCCATACAATATGAGTGCATACTAATATGAAGATTAAACATCAATACATTATAAGTGAATGAAAATCTATAAGACTATTTTAAAACTAGAAAGACATTGGAGGCAAATTACAATCTAACACAAGGCATATTTAATAGCTAATAAAATACATCTTAGGTGTGTATTGAAAAAAATGTTGAGGTCTATTAAAATTCTAAACAAATTTGACTGCATGACCCCTCGATACTCGAGTGGCTGATTAAGCAAATATAGAATTTATAGATGCCTAAATATGATTGCAATGTAGCAGTAAATGAATAAGAAATTAAGTACAAAATAGACCCAAAAAATAAGTAATTAATATTTAAAACCCTAAGTGCAAATGAGGAGATAAAATGACTTAGTTGTTTCACAAATAATCTTAAAATTTGTGAAAGTGATGGTGATGAACTGAGAGAGAAAACTAACGCACCAAGCACGAGAAAAATGCACGGGAACATCAGGAATGTTAGGAATATGGAGCTCATGCATATTCGAGGGTGTTTGGGGTGCGATACCTTCCTAGGTGCACTGTGTCTCCGCTCGAAACTTTAAAAACTAGCTTTGCATGGTCGTAAGAAGTTCATTGTCCTTCACTTCTTTTTGCTAGTATGTCACATCAAGCTCATAGATGTCACCTATAATATGTAATGAAGAAATGACCTGAAAAACCCTCAAAATCACATCAAATCCCAAAAATAAAATGAAGGGTCAGACTATCCTTGGCTTTCACACAATGAACTTAAGACCGAGTGTTTCACTACATCTCAGACCCAATGTAGTTCTATGTGTGTGTGCAAAATTGTGCCCTAGGTGGCTCTTGTGTGTGTCGCACTTGATAGCAAGCAAGTAGCTAGATGTAAGAAATGTAAATAGATGTGTGCATGAAATAATGAACTTCCCCTCCTATGTGTGTATGTAGAAGTATCAATCCCTTGCCCTTGTGTGTGGATGCTAGATGGATGCTTGAATGCTCTTGATAATGGCCTTTGAATGCAACCTTAGGTGGTGATAGCTAATGTTTAGTGTTTGGTCTTTTATTATGATCACATAACTTTATATTTATATGATTCCCTTGCTTGAATTTCGTAATCAACCTCAAAAAGGTTGACTACCAAAAATATAAGATGCCCAAATGGCTAGAAGGATCTAAAATATGTGAACAAAGTATAAAGAGGTTGAGGGATCCCAAAGGGGATGGGGGCACTTGGCATTGACATCCTATCTAGGTGTGGTGTCTAGAGTGAGAAATGTCGAAGTATAAAAAGGAAGATCGGGATAGCGAAAGTGTAAGATCAACAAAAGCAATAAAAAGCAAGCAAAGATGGCCAAAGACATGATTTAATTAGTAATTTTCTTACTTAGAATAGTAGTATGTGATCAAGACTAGATAGATACCAAAATTGTCTATAATAGTGTATGTGACATATATGTATGAGTTGCATTCAAAAGTGTAATATATGTGGATAATGGATCATACTACAAAACAAGGAAAAATTTAGTGGTGAATATTTGTAATTTAGCTAAAATTAGGAATTCTAGAATATGAATTTGGCTATTTTTATGACCATGGTAGTGACCACATTTTTCCCAAAAATTCCAAAAACAATAATTTGTCCCATGTGAATAGCCAATGGATCTCCAATCCCAACATATATTTTTTTATTGAATCACCGCGTGATAGATGGGTTGGGGTTTTAAAACATTCTTAGATCGCCAAGAAATATATGGAACCTTCCTATTCATTTGGTCTCATTGATCGAACATGTTAGGATTTTTTTATAAAATTTGTCATATGTATATAGAAAACACACACACACACACACAAACAGATCTAGATTGGAATCCGTTAAACCTTTAGAAGACCCACAAAATTTAAAAGACTCCACTAACTGCCTAGGAAGCCGCTAAAACTTTCGATAAGCCTTGGCTCATGAGGAGCAACCAAGTGTCACCCATTCCAGAACTTGAGTGTAAAGGTATGAAAAAGGATACCCAATGCCTGGAATTGAATATCGGGTAGACATGTGGCGGGATTCTAGGCATCCTTAAGGAAAAGACATTTTGTCTCGTAGTTAGAAAATGTAGATTGTGATCGAGGAACACACGGCGGACCTCCATTTGGACTTAAAATATGTTTTTTGTAAGAAATATCCATCATGCCAATGAATTATCCTTCATTCTCCACTCTATCTATAAATTCTTCAAATATATATATATATATATATATATATATATATATTTCGCCAATGCGATGAACACTGATTTTAGATAATTCACCAACCCAATGAATCGGTTCGGCCATATTCACCACAATTTTATAATTTTTAAAGCATGTTCCTTAAAATTTTACCTTCTACAAAACCACCAATTTCCAAAGTGAAATATTTTCTACGCTAAACATGCCAAACACGTTACTTATCAAACTTCATCTATCACTCCACCCTACATCACCCTGCCACCTGTCAACCTTCTATTTTCATGCCTGGATGGTCACGATTTATTTCATTGATTTCCTTCTACGGTCTACAACCATAATCATTGATCTCATTGTTCCTATCAGAGATAGCTCAATCTTTCCAAGCTGGGACAATGCCTTTCAGCGTAATTATATGAAGTTTTCATGAGAATTAAAAATATAAGGCATATTGTTACCAAATGTATATTTTCACTCATTATGATTTGTCTTCCTTCATTTGGAAAATTTAATGGGTTATATTATCTTTAGTTTTCCACATTTTAATTAGGAAAATATCTTATTCAAATTTGATAAAGTTTATATGAAATTTGTTCCTCATGCATCTCTAAACATTGGCATTTTTATAGAAACATGTTATTAGTTGATTGATCATGATGAAAATGATGTTAAACTTCCTTGAATGTGAATATAGGCATAACGTACTACAAGAGAACAATGTTTTAATGCAAGGAAAAAACATAAATATTATGGGGAACAATGTTGCGATGCAAGGAAATTATGCTTTAGCATTTTTTTGCACCATGTCACCTATCACCTTGCCACATACCAATCTGTGGTTTTCATTCTCTAGATGGTCATGATTTGTTTCATTGGCGTCCTTGCGTAGTTTGTAACCATATCCGTTGATCTCACTATTCTGTAAGAGCTAGCTTAGGCTTTCCAACATATAAAATTCCTTTTGGATTAGTAACATATTAATTACACTGATTAATTTTATAGTTTGAGAATACATGTATTTGTAAGTTTTAGTTTATCTAATTTTATTTTAGTTACATGTTTAGATGTCATAGTAAAAGATGTGTGTCAAGAAGTGATATAGATTTTACCCAAATTTTTGATGATGAAAATAGTAATTTCTATGAGGATTTTTTCTATCCTAATAGTATATATATCATCAACATGATATAGATAAAAATGTAGACATGGATGAAACAATTGGATGAGTGTTTGCATCTAATTATGATCTCTAAAAACCTTTCTCATTTTTTTATTTTTTTCCACAATCACCTATAAAATAGATTTCTTATTTCCCTATTCAGAAAAATACCCAAAAATTTAAGAAAAATGTAATTAATTTGGGCATGCAATAAACCAAATAGTAGCGAAAATGTCTTGATATTTTTCAGACCTTTGTAGACACTCAAATTTGGCAATTTACCCTTTGACACTGTTAGTTTTGACAATGCACTCTTGTTAAGATAAACACACTCTTTATATCCCCACTTAGTACATCTTGAGGTCTCTTGTCTATCTTTCTTAGTCATACACATTGATATGTTGAAAAATTATGAGAGTCAAATGTATAAAATCCATAGACAAACTCCAATTGACAAGATGCAAACTTTAGTTTTCATGTTTCTCATCCCTTTACAAAATTGTCTAGTTTGGTCGGGATTCGTTATCTCACCACTGGATGACATGTACAATTTTAAAGTGACATGTCCTCCATCTTTGATTTCAATTTCATATTCTTCATTAGGTCATTTACTCCCTCTAGGTCATTCTTTTTCAATAATTTACCTTCAAAACCCTATATAAGCAAGTATAAACTCTCTCATTTGGACATCTAGAAATCATATGGAACTACATTGACATACTCTCTTACAACACTCACAAAAGAACCCAAGGCTCCCTAAATATTTCCAAAGCTTGTGTACATTCATTAGGTCAACAATCACTACATGTATGAAGCATCATATCAAGTGATATGTTAGGTTATCTCATTTGCAAACACTCAAACATTCCTCCAAGTATTTTAGAAAGAGCGAAACTCAATTCACACATTTTCAAAAAGGGTAAAATTTCCAAACCATGCTTTAATTAATTTATATATCACATGCTAGGTGGAGAACAATTTTTTTAAAGCCTCTTCAAAGTAGTGCCAACATCGGTGGTGCGAAGGGGTTCTATAACCTAACTAATGTTTATTTTATAGGATCTCCTACTCATAGCTAGGGTTTGAGATATTACTCAAAATGTTCAAAAGGATTTAGAGCATGATCAATAATTAGGGTTTCACAATGAAAAACATTTCTAGGTATGTGACATTCCTAGAAAGTCAGAACAGATTGAGAAGCGAGTCAGCGTACATTTTATACGAGTCTGCACTAACTTAGTTTTCAACTACAATTTCAGTGTCCGGGAATTACTAGGTCTAGATTTCTAGTTCTAACCCTCTACACATACATAAATTCTCAAATCTATCTGTAATCAGCTAAGTACACTTATCCTCTTATGTTTTTGAGCATGTAGCAAATTGTATACATAGTTATAAACATGAATATGTTGTTATGATATTGTATGATTAATGTTAGAAGTTAATTAATAAAAAAACCCATATATCTACTTTTACATCCTTATTGGACTTAAATAACTAATCTTATTATATTCAATAATAAAAAAGGTGTAAACATTTTGGTGAACTCGACTCATGATTCAATCTTTGCATCAATCCTAGTTTCCTTGGGGATTGTTTATGCTCTTAATCTTCACTCTACATGTTGTATTTATCTTTTAAATTACTTCATAATGTTGTTTCCTCTAATATTATATGATATTTGAATCTAGACCAAAGTTCCACGTGATTTTAATTTTGTTACAAAGGTAAATCCTTTTCTCACCCTTTTTTTTATCATACAAACATGGTTCCTAATACTTGATCTTTCTCTATTGTTGTTATCTTTTCCATTATTGTTTTTACCCTTGGATTACTCTTTCACATCTTTCTAGAATTGTGGTTATGGTTATAAATTGGTTCATTCTTATCACAACCAAGGAAAAGGCTCCAATAATCACTCTAAAAATCATGACCATGGCCTTCCATGGGACGAGGTCACACATCTTTGCATGTTTCTTACAAGAAAATCCTGCTAATATTGATATTCTATTATATGTTGCATGAGATAAGCTTAAGTATACTTCATTATCTCATATAGAGACATCTATTACTCCTATGTACATGGTTCCCACATCCTTAGTAGAACCTAATATTTCAAATGTCTCTATACTTATGCTTACTGACCACTATTATTCTACACATCCTCTATCAAATCATAATTTTTGCATGCTTCTTCATCTAGCACACATGATCTTAAAACCCTTGTTCATAAATTAAAATCTTTAATCTTACAATTACGAAAAGGTGCATATGGTTCTCCTCATGTTATGGATTTTAATCAATTTCTTGTAGACACAAAATCATGCACTTGGGTACATTTCTAGGTCCTAAAAGCATATTTGCATTCATATGATTCCTAAGTGAGAAAACTAGTAATTGAAAACTATCTTTGGCCTCTTTGATTTATTTCTTATATTATTTTTGTCATTTACACCCTACATCTCGGTCGGTACTTGCTTGCTTAGATTTTATGACTTGAGACACCAACACCCAGCTAAGATGCTAGCGTCGAGGTGCCCTCATCCTCTCTCGGGCACCCTTGACCCTTTTCTATCTTACTCGCTTCTTTTGGGTCTCTTTTATAATTTGGGCATCTTATTTTCTTATGGGTCGACCTTACGGCTTTTAATAATGAAATTCAACCAAGGGAATCATATAAATACAAAGGTGTGAGATCAAAATAAAGGTAAAATCTCTAAGCATATATTATCATCACCTAATATTGCATCCAAAGGAACCTAACAACGTCAAAGACATCCATCTACCATATATTCAAGGGATAAGGTACTACATTTTTGCATACACTACATAGGAAGGGGAAGTTTATTATTCCATCCACATATCTTGTTTGTCAAGATTTCACACTTCCTATTTCATATTAGTGAAAACTAAATGAGAAATCAAGAAAAACTCATAATATGGGACCTCATGATATGGATGATGATGAAGATGGTACAGTGCACAAGAATAGATCCTCCTCGTTGTGAGTTCATAACCTACACAACAACAAAGACTAAAGAATGGAAAAGGATTAGCGATATATATGGTGGGTTGCCCGACGAAGTCGGTTTCGAGAAGAAAAATATTCCTAGAAAGGATGCTAGCCCACTTGATAAATAAGATATGAATAATCTATATCGGATGAAAATGAAAATGATTATAGAAACATATATTCGATAAGCTAAGATATAATTAACAAAAAGATATTGGAATTATAACTAATCAAATAAATTGCTAAAAATAAATCCAAACCATATTGGGTGGGTTGTGACTGTGAAAAGATGGTAATGTCAATGGTGACCAGAGAAAAGATGATCACAAAGTGTGTAGATACCAATTTGAGATGTTGATGTAGAACTTTAGAGACTAATATCATAACACGGATGAGGTAAAAGGACTTAAGAAGAATTAAATCTGAAGTGGATAGGGATAGGGTCAATGACCACTTGAGGTAGGTAGACATAGTTGAAAATGACTTGTGTAGGATTGATAAGGGTATACGAGAAAAAGGGAGGAACATTAGTTATGGGGTGCTAAAATTGATGACAAAATGATGAGATCTTGATAAGATAGAGAAGATGAAAAGTATGGTGGATAAGATGTGAGGTAATATGATTCCACTGATAACCAAAGCTCCATGGATGATGTAAGAGGAAATAATCACAGAGAACACAAGAGATTCAAAATTTTCTAGCCCTTTGAGAGGAGGGGTGAGTGTGATTAAATAAGACAAGCACGGGGTCGACGATGACCCATGTCGACCGCCAAAGGATAGGATGGACAGTCTTCCAAGATACGTTAAGACCATAATGGGTGAGCAAGAATAGGATAAGAAATGGGTGGAAATGGGATAGTAATGGATAGTGGCTCTTTTTATCCCTACACGGATGTTGGGGATGTTTAATGGGTAAGGGTATTTTAGGAAGGAGTAAATGGGTAGAGGGAATCTTATAAAGGGGTTAAATGAGGGGTAATGATGAGGGGGAATGGGAATATGATATGGATATTAAATGGGGGTGATTAAGATGGGATTAGGATAATAAGGATTGAAATATGGAAAAATAGGAAATATGAGAAATAGATGGGATGTGGAGAGAAATAGTATTTTTGGAGGGAAAGTAGGTAATTTAAAAATAGGATGGAAATGAGCATGCTTGGTGAGGATGAGGGGTGAACATGATGTGAAGGCATAGGGGTGCCAAAAATAAGTGTCTACATTCTGCCCCTTTTTTGTTGAGGGGTTTGTGATAGCAAACCCAAGAAGAAAAACAAAAATAGATGTGAAAGGAAAGGAGGAATTGATGATGTACTCCTCCTCAAACTTGTGGTTGATGACACAAAATGAATTCAATCACAAGTTTGAAAGAGATAGATGAGAAGGGTGGGTGGGAAAGGATTGGAAAAGAGAAGATGAAGCATAATGCCCCAAGAAAGAAGGATTTAGGAAAGAGTAACGTATGACGGTGATTCTAGGAGTCACTTTGGTAAGGAATAAAATACGGTTTCAATGGAGACAATGGAAATTTCCTACGGACTGTCGATAAAAAAATCACTGTAAAATGGAGGTAATATAATAGGAATCCCTCTCTCTGGAAACAAAAACCATGGGGAAAATGGGTCGAAGGCATACATCAATTATGAATAAAAATGTGAAAATGGTTGAGATAATTTCATGACAAAAGGATAAGGGGTGGAATGGAAAATAGGCATCTGTGGTGTGCCAATTTTTTTGTAAAATAATGGTGCTCGAGAGGGAATAAAAATATAGTTAGATATCACAAGCACTGAGAGAGGGGGTGAATAAATGTAGATTAAAATTAATTTACAGAGTTATATCAATCCACAATTCCTTAAATTTGTAAGACTATATCATGTCCATTTTTTCAAACATATATCAGAAAGTAAAAACATTGAACATAGAATTTATAGTGGGAAACCCTTTCGGGAGAAAAACCCACTTGAAACCAAGGATTTATTAGGAACACAAATTCCAAAGCTTACAATGGTTTTGGTTGAGCACCCACTCAACCTGTGAAGCACCCACTTCATAACTTCAAGCACCCACTCAAAAAAATTTAGCAAGTACCAACTTACAAGGAGCACTAACCCCTAATTTAATCAGCTACAACTAATCTTTTGCAAGCACCTACCCACAAGGAGGCATGCAACCCCCTAAATATGCTAAGATATAACTTAGACTTATTATTTTTACATACAAATTCTGATCATATAGTTTCAAAATTACTTACACAATAGATTATGATCACTTTTTTGTATATGTCTATGTTCACTTTGTCACTCTCTTCGCTCATCGATTTGAAATCTTCTTTCTTAGTCAATTTTTGCCACTTTGATGTTCTTCTCATCGATATATCTTCTTCACTTCATTTGTCTTCTCTACTCCTTCCTCTCTCTTTTATTTCTATAGCTCATTTAGCTTGAATGCATCGTCTTCTCACTTGAGAAAGCTGCATCATTCATATGGATTTTTATTTTATATTTTATCAATATTCTCCATCACTTCCTTTGGCGTGTCATGCACTCTTTCTACCCTGTCGGCTACAAATATGGTACATTAAATACATGCAAAAAACTCTAGATTTATTCTCTCTATACTTGGTCTAAAATTTTTCATTTTTGTATATTTTTCAGAGCTATTAATGAGCCAATACCTAAAATAGATTTCTCATATTTTTAGGATTTCCAATGTGATCAAGATGAGTGAACCACTTTCTTCTCTGATATTTAATTTTTTCCTAGAAATCAAAAATCTCATAAATAATGTAACTATCATTCCAAAATGTCAAAGAGCATTAAATGCTATCACATGGAACTGGGGATTCTCCAAATTGGATCTGATCTTTCGTGGAGCTCAAGCAATGTACATAGCCATAATAACTAGATAATAAAATCACTATCAATTTTAGAGAACAATGTCTCACTTTTCCATGTTCAAATCATTTAATTCTTCTTGAGCCCTTTCCACTCCATATTTTCTCATTTTGTAGTTTTTATAAGCTTCTTTGACATTTTACTTTGTATCGCGACTATATCCTTTGATATGCAACATTTCAACTTTCACAATGGATTTTTAGTTATCCACAACTTTACTTTACTCTTTGTAACTTTTACAATGTTTTTGGCTTTCCTTCTTGTCATGTCATTTGCCTTCCTTAGTACTCCACGAATTTATTCCTTTTCATGGCTACTTTATTTTATCTATGACTTTTATCGTTCTCCACGGTATCTCTAGTTATTCATGGATTTTATCCTTATATGCAGCTTCCTCTTGTTTCCCTTTCTTTCGTGGCTTTTTTTTCGAGACTATCTTTACTTCTACGAGTTTTCCTTTAGCTCCTTTTTCTTTGGCGGCTTCATTCCTTTACTCGCGGAACTCACTAAAATTCTACGATTTCTTCTATAGCCCAGCAGATTCTTCAAGTCTTCAATGGCTACTTAAAGACTTGAACATGTATCTCCTTATATCCACACTTGCAAAAAATCTTATTATTAGAATTTATCCTTGATCATCCTGAAGCCACTGAGATCGACATGACCAATCAACCTTCATATTTCTCTTGCCAAGTCTTTCTTCCATACATGGTTGATCTACACATCACTTACACTATAATTTTTCCAATTTTTCCATCAATGTAGCTTGACATCAATGACAACACATATGAAAATGACAAAGGTCCAACAATCTCCCCTTTTTCATTGATGGCAACACCTCAACACTTCAATACCACAGAAACCTACAAAATTTTGATGGAAAAATACTTGCATACCGGTTTCGAAAACAATTTATATCTATCCCTTGACAAAGTTCTATTGTTTTCTTCTCTCCCCTTTTGATATTACTTGGTTGGTTTTGGCATCTCTCCCCCTTTCTATATCACTGGGTGGTTTCTTATTTCAATGTCTCTCCACCTTTGACAACAATGAAAACGGCCATTTATGTCGTATTAAGATGAAAATGTAGGTAAGTTGGATATTTAATGTTCTTACCTCAATAATATCCCCCTATGCACATGTTTTTTATCCATATGACTTAATATGCCCTGCAATAGTGCTCCCCCTGAGTTGATGCATGCTTTGATAAAAATGAGCTAGCAAACTAGCTCCCCCTCGCATAAATACTATTTGGAACTTATTAGGAGATGATATTATCTTAGAATGATCCCTTACCTTTTTTACACCTTCTAGTTGTTGGTGGGATCAGGAATGACCCCAATTCATTCCTTAAGTACTCAAAAGTAGTTTTTGGCAGTGGCTTGGTCATAATGTCTACAATTTCTTCTTTTGTGCTCACATATTCTAGACTGATTTTCTTGTCATTCACTTGTTCCCTCAAGAAATGATATCTAATTGGAATATTTTGTCTTTGAGTGGAACATGAGGTTCTTAGAGACACTTATTATACTTGTGATATCACAAAACAAGGGAATTGGACTATCATATTTTACCTTGTAATATTCCAATGTCTGCTTCATCCATAGAAACTGAGTGCAAAGCACATTGTAGAAACTATATATTCTTCTTCACATGTTGAGAGTGTCACTGATGATTGCTTCTTTCTCAACTAGGAGACTAGAAAATTTCCAACAAAGAATTCTTTGCCACTTGTACTCTTCATGTCATCAACACTACTCCGCCCAATCAACATCTATATATGATTTTATGTTGAATTCATTACTTTTGGGGTACCATAGTCCATAATCAATTATTCCCATGAGATATCTCAAGTATCCTTTTGACTTCCTTGAGATGTGTTTCCCTTGGATCTTCTTGAAATATCCCAACTAAACCTACTTCTGCATGATATTTGGTCTTGATGTCGTGGAGTAGAGTAGACTACCTATCATGGATCTATATAGTGTTTTTTCTACTTTTGGTGAGTTGTCCTCTTTTCTCAGCTTGCATCCTACCTCCATTAGTGTCACTATTGGTCTGAATACCTCCATCCTAAACCTTTTCAGCATTTCTTTCATATACTTTGTTTAGGATATGAATATACCTTAGTCCGATTGGTGATCCGTAAGCCTAGAAAGAATGAGAGGTTCCTAAGCATAGACATTTTAAATTCCTCTTTCATCACATGAGAAAATTCATGTCATCTTTTCATAATCTCCTCTAAAAATGATATCATCCATGTACACAATGAAAATGAGTAGATGATCTCCTTCTTCCTTGATGTACATATTACTATCAGAAACACCTTTTCGAAACCCCTGTTCAATGAGATATGATTCCAAGTTGTTGTACCAAGCTCTAAGAGCTTGCTTGAGTCCATATAGATCCTTTTTCAACCTACACTATGATCTTTATCTTCAGTTAGTGAAAATCCATCAGGTTGTTCAATATATACCTCTTCATTCAGAAAACCATTAAGGAAGGTTGATTTCACATCCATCTGGAACACTCTTATTTTCTTGTAATCCACGTAAGCCATAAATAGTATTATTGCTTCCATCCTTGCCACCGGTGCAAATTTCTCATCAAATTTGATTCCTTACATTTCGCATATCCTTTTAACACCATTCTTTCTTTTTTTATTGTTACTTCTCATTTTTCATTTAGTTTATTTATGAAGACCCACTTTGTTCCAATTACATTTTTATCCTTTGGTCTTGGCACAAGCTCCCAAGTTTCATTCTTTTCTATCTGATCTAGTTCTTAATTCATTGCAGCCACCTAATACTAATATTTTCTTACTTTTGCAACATTTTTTGGTTCTATCATTGACATGATTGTTATATCTTCATGGTTTTGATGCTATCTTAGTATTCTTCTTATGAGAATGTCGCCTTCTCTATTTCAATGATCTTATTTGATGGATGATCCCTCTTAACTTTTCTTGAGGGTGTCTTAGTGTCTAGTCTTTCTTCCTCTTCATCTACTTCTTCACACAGAATGTCCATTTCTTCATCATCTTCTTGTTCTTCATGATTTTATTTGTTCGAGTCTTTGGACTTGGTAGCCTCATCCACCTTTACATTTATGTTTTCAACAATCTTCTGCAATCATTTATTGTAGCACCTATAATCCACATTGACTACTGAATATCCAAGGAATATTCCTTCATCACACCTAGAGTCAAATTTTCCCAAGTTGTCTTCATCTCTTTTGATGTAACATTTACTTCCAAAAAATATTATGTGTTTCACATTTGTAGGCTTGTTCTTCCATAGTTCATAAGGTGTCTTGTCACTATTTACTCTCAATTGAGCTCTATTTAAAATGTACACCATTGTGTATACCACTTCACTCCAATATTTATCTAGTAATTTGGATTCATTCAACATTGTTCTCACCATTTCTGGAAAAGTCTTGTTTTTCATCTCAATAACTTCATTTTGCTGAGGTGTTCTAGTAGGTGAGAAGTGTCTTCTAATCCCATTTTCTTCTGAGAACTCATTGCTTTCATTGGACCAAATTCTATGCCTCTATCTAATCTTAATAATTTGATCATTTTGTTATTCTCATTCTCCACCAATGCCTTAAATTTCTAAAAAATTTATAAGGCTTTTGAATTTCACTTTAAACACACTACCCATGTCATTCGGTGTAATAATCCATCAACAACATGAAATACACTTCACCTTGTATACTTTCAGTTCTTGTAGGACCATAGAGATCTGTATGAATCAACTCCAGAGGTCTGGTTGTAGAGTATTCCTTTGACTTGAATGATCTTCTTGTTTTTTACCATGCAGGCATGCTTTGCAAAGTGTATTTGTAGGTTTTACAATATTTGGCATATGCCTCACGTAACCTTTAGCACTTAGTTTCACAAGATTTTCAAAACTCATGTGTCCCAATATTTTGTGCCACATCCAGCTATCATCAATTTTACTTGTGAAGCATTTCTCTTTGTTTATTTCATTTATAATATAAATGTTGTTCATTGTCCTTTAGGCTTTTGCAACTTTCTATCATGTTTTTCCATTGATAATATCATATCCTTTTTCATGAAATATTATATTGTATCCCTTCTTTCACATTTGACTCACACTTGGCAGATTATGTTTGAGGCCCTCAACATATGATACATTTTCAAGTGATAGTATTTCCATTATCTAGACTCAATGTTCCTTTTCCAATTACGTTTGTTGAATTGTTGTCACCAAATCTTACAACTCTCGATGCATTGTTTGAAAAAGAAATGAATTTACTTTTGTCACTTGTCATATGGTTGGAGAATCCATTATCTAGATACCAGATTTTATCTTCATTTTTCACATGAAATGTAGTCATTTTTACACCCACCAAGAACAAGGGAATCCCATGCACATCGGCCTATCACTCAGTGGCATTGGGCACTCACCGAGGCACACGTGGGCACCGAGTCTCTCTTTTATGTGAGTTAAGTGGGAAAGCATCATCTATGATAGGACAACATTCATCATAGAGATCAGAATGGCTTCTAGATCAATGTAGTCATTCCAGACAAAAGGATACTTAACAATTTATAGAACTGAACTGAAAAGGAAATGTATAGGAGTTTATATTCATTCATATAACACATATGAAATAGAACTACGTAGATATATGTATAAACTAGAGTCTATTATATTTATATTCCATCATATCCAAAACCTCATCACATGCATTAGATCCATTACAGACTATCACAATATGGCAGACCGAAGTCATACACCATAACTGGATTAGGGTCCTCCTAAACATGAAAGGAAATTTTCATACCCAAACCCCTTGATACATCCTTCCCCTATAGGTCATCTACCCAACCCAATAGAGTTCCTTGCAACATTTCTATAGAGCTCCACTCTCTATTGATCTATATCTCAATTCCTCTACAAGTTCTTGTATTTATAGGCCTTTTGAATGTCAAACCACCTTTCGAGGCTTCGATCCATCACAAAGTGTCTAATTGTGGTCCTCCATGGGAGCATACTCCTCCAGGAATGAGCTCTCCACTCCTTTCCATGATGGTCTTTTAGAAGCTTCCATCGCATGGGCATATTCCTTCCTAGGCCAACTTGTTGCCAGGCTAGCACCTTATCCACTCCACATGCATAGTCGGGTCATGATTTTCACGTGTCCTACCTAATATGCCAAATATGGCTAAGTCCTAAAATCCTACTTTGTCTTGCACACGCACTACTTGTTCTATTAAACCCTCCTAGAACCTTGTCCTACACACTTTCTCCTTGTGTGCCCTTCTTTAACAAGGCCTTGCGTGCTTCTTGTACTTAGCCAATAAATCAGGGTCCCAACATCACCCCACACTATACATGTTCTCCACCCGTGGGAACATGTCTTCAATGAATAAATAATTACAACAGATACTAGAAGAAATAATGATTTGGAAAAGAATAAGGGAAAGAATAATTGGGAAAGATGAAAGAATGGGGAAGTGTTGTTACTGCTGCAATAGGAGAGGAAAATATTTCTTCAATTCGGCCTCCAACTTATTCCAGGCATCAACTTCATTTTGTGCTCTTTGTCGAAGAGGTCTCGACTAGGGTGTTTACCTCATCAAAACCCAGTCCATCTCCTTGAGTATTTATTTCCTCAACCACTGTTCAGATTTGCTTGCCCACATCCTCAAGCACATCCATCCCCCTTGTGATTTGTGGGTACAACCCTTTCAGCTAGTTCTTGACTGAACCTCGTAGGACTTCAATGGCTTTGGACTTCTTCTCAACCTCGGCTAAGATCCTATCCTACTCTGCTTTGTTCCATTTTTTATTCTCTTGGAATTCTTTGAGCTCTGCCTCATGAGTGGCGAAAAGAATGATCGCCACTCTATCCCTATCTGCATAATTTTCATACGTGGCCTTAGCATCTTTTGTAGAAATTTTTACATCAGCAAGGACCTTTCTGTACTCAACAATGATTGCTACAACCTTCAGTTTGTCTTCCCTTTTCAAGTGTGCATTGATACTTGTTCCACAAACTCTAAGGCCAGTGGCTACCTCTCCATGGTGAGGATATGTGTTAAGTCTTCTAGGCACTCCAGGGAAGATCCATACTTTTACGTGGGTGGTGCTAGGTCCAGATGCTTCAAAAAATGGCATCTATGATGGATTCTACCTTCTTGTATACCTCATGCACCCTTGCCTTCTCTTCCCTTAGTTCACACTTTAGTTTGCGCATTGATTAGTTCCTCCCACTTTAAGTCCTTGGTCCTTTCTTCGAGCTCTTCTTCCTTCTTCTCCAGCTCTACCTCTAGGAATTTTACCATGTTGTTCCTCTCGAATAACTGGATTTTAGTTCAACCGAAACCTTATTTAGCACATTGCATACTTTTTCATCTGAAATTTGTTGAGCACTCACCAAGGGATTGTCTCCTTTTGACTCTGGAATAGTTATTATTTCTCCTTAGCTTACTTCAAAATTTGGCTCGTCGATGTGGGACTCAAATGCCCATGAAAGCATTTTCCTTGTCCATGGGTATGCACCTTCCACATCAAATGATGTCATGGCCAGGAGCTTCTCTATTGGAATGGTGCCTTGGAAACACACGCGCAACACCTTGTTTGGATCATCAACGTAACCCATCCTTGGTCTCTAGATCTCCATGTGCCTTCCTCCTATGTGTGTGCCCTTAAGAACAGTTACCATCAGATTGGGGCCTCATGTGCTTTGTTGTGATCTTTTCACACTTTCTTCTTTATCTTCATTCATAACTATTTCAGCGTTGTGCTCCAACTCTTGTTCTACCAAGGCTTCAATGATTTTTGTCACTTCTTTTTCTGCCACCTCGTTTACCTACTCCTACATGGGGCTTGGAGTCTAATTTTTCGTACTCACTTCTTTACTTCCTCCCTTATCTTGGGCGCCTTCCTCCTCCTAGCTACCCTTCCTCCACATGAAGTGAAAATCATTTTCCTCTTCTCTACCCTCTTCCTCTGAATCATGCACACTGAAAACAAGTGGTTCTTGGGCCCCTTCAGGTTCATCTTCTTCATCATCATCCCTTTCACCCCTGTAGGCCTCTAAGCTCTCTGTGTCCTCCGACTCAGCCTCCTCCATCACCTTTTGTTTCTTCCTAACTAGGGATTCCAGTATGGGAGATTCAACTCTTTCTTCCTCCTCTGGTGACTTCTCCTTTGTGATAGGATTTTCTTGTTCTGGCACCTTTTCTCTAACTGGAGACTTCTTCTGTGCATGTAAATGCTTGTCCTAGCGCTTGTCTCTGGCATGCCCACTATTGGTGTATTATGGACACTTGGTGCCTCTTTCCCTTACACTCTTCTTTTCCTTTCTTTGTTGGCGTGGGATTCCTTCTTCCCATGGGGTCTTCTAGGATGGAGACATCACATTCCAGGTATGTGCCCTTCTCAAACTTTGGCCTTATGTGTAGATATACACGCATCGTGGTCCTTCCTACAATTGGAAAATTCAAAGGCTTTGTCATCTGGACCTCGTGGGAGACATACCTCTCCACATATGTGTGCTTCTTGGGGTAAACAAGTTATCTACGCATCTCATTATTGTCTTGATCCACCTCACAAAGGTCAAACCTTAGTGTTTTTGCCTCTATAAACTGGTTTACCCTGCTTGGAAATATAAGGTTGCGAAATAAAATGGGATTTTACACCATGGGCACATAGTTTCATCCATGAGCTTGAATCTACCAATGCAGAAGTCTTTGGTACACTACAAATTCAAATTCTTCCTCTGTAAGTGCAGTAATTGCTATAGGATCTTCCACTCTGCCCTAAATGTCAATGCATCCCTTAAGCACTTATACCATTTCTCAAGACGTTCCTTATGAGCGATTGTCATCTTATTCTGCAAGTGTACTTTGTGAATCTCTTTGTGGGTGATGGATCCTCTGCTAGGTACTCCCAAATAGCCTTTTCCAGCCCATCGGGAACTCCGATCTCTAAAAACATGATGGTCAAGAGGACATTTCCAAAGAGTATCTTGTCACCTTCTGCATTGTTGATAATCTCATCTGTGATGTACACGGACAAGTTATAGATGGCACCTTCTGATATCCTTCTACAAACATTTAACCAGGACTTGTTCACTTGTGTCCACCTCTCTTGGTCATTTAACTTGGTCACTAGGTGCGTAACCATTTTCATCACCGAGTCTGTGATGTCTGCGATATCAAAGTACCGTGACCCCTTCTTATAAGCATATGTGGTCACTATTTCTTTGATGGATTCCTTGTCACTCAAGTCATCATCTATACTTTCTCCTTCACAGATGAGGCTGTGAATTTTGAAATTAGCTGAGGAGTTATGCGCATCTTGTGCCCTGCAAAGTAAAAGTGGTCCTCATGTACGCATGACATTAACCATTGATAGAGGTGCTTAGGTTTTCCAAAATAAGGCAACTCATAGAGTTTTAATAATCCTGCCTTCTCCAACTTCACTTTTACCTCATCGCTATAAATAGGCAAACCCTCTGGTGTCCTTTTTTTTTGTTGGGCACACCAACTCCAATGCCATTTCCTTTTCCATTGTGTTTTGTGATGGTTGTAATCACTTACACCATTTTCCTTAAATGGGACTCCCATTCCATCCCGAGAAAAACCCCATCTAGTACTACATTTCAGCGTACCATTCTTCATTTGTACTTGTGGGGGTTTCTAGTTGTTTTCCCTTGCCTTTGGGCTTCTTAGGTGATATAGTTGGTTTCTTAGGTGCCATGGTTTAGGTTATCTTAGCACTTCAACTTCTCTTACTTGCTCTGCTTTTCTACCTCCTCTAGTCCCAGATCTCAAACTTGTGAAGAAACCCTTTTCAGCCCATGCCCTAGTTGCCAAACCCTAACTAGAATATCCTCTTTCACAAGACGGTGCTTCTCCACAACTCTTTTCTCTACACCTAGAAATTCTTTCCTTCTAGTTTGTAGATCAAATCTAGTCACTCATGGTTAAATTTCTCAAATTTTTCTTCACATGGATCAACTCTGGAAACCCTAGTTCGTAAGAGCTCTTCTTTCTTCGTATTCACAAATGTTGATAATGAAGTGCTTGACCTTCTATTTATAGTTTTAGCATTAAATTCTACTTCACCTACCACCATACTTCAACACTTATTACAGATTTTTCCACTAAGCTAGACTCTAGTGCCCTCACTCACGTGCCCATCCTTGCACGGATAATCCTACAACCTTCTGGCACACAAAAAATCTATCTAACAGAAGGCTCTTACGCGCATGTTACTAGCACCTACCTCGTGTTGTTTTTGTGCTTCTTTCTCCCTTGTACGTGGAACCAAAATGTAGCCTTATCCTGATACCAACCATCCTCGTTCACCTTTTCTCCTATGTTCTTTCTTCCATAGGGCCATTCAACTGGGATTTCCAACACAATCCTTCCTGACACTTCACACTTTTCACTTTCCTTCACATTATTCCACCCCACACTAAAATGATGCATGGTCCTATGCACATTCACAACCTTCAAAAAGTAAAGAGGTTACCAGCACCCATGGCACAAAACAAAATAGGAATGAGAAAGGGAAACACAAGAAAAGAAAAGAAATAAAGGAAATTCTAGACTATCTGGCAACACTACCTTATTTACAAACACTAAGAAGACTTATTTATAGTAGGGCTTCAACCTACTCCCATTAAAGTTTCCTGGCAATCTCATCTCATCCAGTGCTTGTAATTGGCACGCGTGCTGAATCAAGGATGTACGAGATGATGTAGGGACCCAACCAATGGAATTTTAACTTCCCAGGATGGCGTAGAAACTTGGAATCATTCAAGTAGCACCATCCGCCCAACCTAAAAAAATTCTTAATGTGATGATCATGCCATGACTTTTGTTTTTATTTTTCAATCTTCTAGCTCCACCTGGTGAGTGATTGTCTTTCATCAAATTACATTAACTTTTCAATTATTTCTTCCAGGTGTTTGTTCATTGGCCAATCCTCATGTGTGCACTATATGCAGAGAAGGTAATATGAATTCAATTGGTAGGATAGCCTCTGCGCACTAAACACCAATTGAAATGGTGTGGCCTTATTTAACCTCTTGTAGGTTGTCCTATATGCCCATAGAACTACTGATACTTTTTCATCCCAATCTTGCCTACCAACATCACAAATTTTGGTTAGGGTATGACTTAGTATCTTGTTAAATGCCTCTGCGGTTCCATTTGCTTATGGATGGTAAGGGGTAGTCTTGTGATGAGCCACCATGAATTCCACTAATAGAATCCTTACTATCTCATTTAAGAAATGTGTACCCCTATCACTAGTCAAACTCAAAGGGAATCCATACCTTGTAATAATGTTTTCCCATAGAAACCTTGCTACAGTAGTTGCTATATAATCCTTAGTAGGTGTTGCTTCTACCCACCTTGTCAAGTAATCTATGCAAGTGATTATATAACGTGACCCAGTCCTACACATGGATGGTGCAATAGGGCCTATGAAGTCTATAGCCCACTTTTCAAAGGGCTTGGCACTGGGAATAGGGCGCAGAGGAATTTCATCTCTTCACCCTAGTTTTCCAATGTGTTGACAATGGTCACACGCCTTGTAATATTCCTTGCAGTCTTGATATAGGGTCTCCCACCATAATCCAACCATCAATATCTTGTGTGTAGTGGCATTGCCTACATAGTGCCCACCTACACTACCTCCATGTGCCTCTTCTATTATGGCTAGGTGCTCATGTTCTAGCACACACCGATGTAGAATCTCATCACGTCCTAATTTGTATAAATCCCCACTAATCAACATGTAGGGCGCGAGTGTATAGCTAACTAATTTTTATCCAATGCCTTCATTCCTTCCGGTGCTACACATGTCTTGAGAAATACTACAATATCTTCTAAGTTTGAGGCGCACGCCATAACCTAAATAGTTGTGCATCTGGCATGGTATCCTCAATGCTTTGCGCGTCCTCCCCTGAATTGATTCTAGAAAAATGATCAAGTCTAGAATTACTTTTTCCTGGTTTGACAACCACTGTGAACTCAAATTCTTGGAACAATAGTACCCACCGACATATGCGCCCTTGTATAATGGGCTTGTTCACTAAGTATTTTAATGCCATATGGTCAGTGTAAAATATAAAAGGGGTTTCAGTAGATATTGTCTAAACTTGTGAAGTGCGTAGATCATTGATAATGCCTTGTACTCAGTTGTAGTATAATTCTACTCTGCTGGTGTCAAATTCCTACTTGCAAAGCATAAAGGATGATCAACAATCCCTTCACCAAGTTGTGCAAGTATTGCTCCAATGGTGGTTCTTGAGGCATCAACATGAACATGGAAAGGCTTATCCTAAGAGGGGAATCATAGTATGGGTGTGGTGATAAGCCTATCCTTTAAAGTGTCAAATTCCTTCTGTTGTACCTCTCCCCAAAGGAAGGCACTCTTGTGTCTAAGTAACTCTTCTAAAGGTGCGGCGATCTTGGCGTATCCCTTGATGAACTTCCTATAGTAACCCATGTGTCCAAGGAATCTGCGTACTATGCTTTGATTAGTAGGCTCCCCCAATCCCACAATTACTACAACTTTGGTGGGATCTACTAGTAAGCCCTCCTTACATATGATGTGCCCCAATAATGTCCCAAACGGGGTAGCAAAGAAACATTTCTTGATGTTGAGGGATATCATCAACTTATAACACCTTCCAAACGTTAACCTTAAGTTATCACAATGGTCCTTCACTAACCCATACATCGTCTAATCATCTAGGTACACTTGAAGAAATTTTAGATGAAGTCTGGAATGCATGTACCACTATGCGCAAGAAAACAAGAGGCGCATTCTTGACCCAAATGGCATGACCGTATAAGAAAAACTTCCCCACTTAGTGGTGAAAGTCATCTTCCTCTAGTCCACCCTTGCAATCGTTACCTAGTGATAGCCCAAGAATCATGTAGGTTGTGGAGCATGTTTTTATGTGTGAAAGTGTTGAAGACTGTACACTAAGAGTACTATACACTTTTCATGTATCCTTGCCGGGGTACATTTTTTTAGGCGTAAATTTTTTGGCCTCGAAAAATTACACCCGAAATATCGGGAAATGTGCTTTTCTCATATGGGTGAGTTTTTTGACCCATAGGTTTATGGGACGGGTTTTTCCCATGGTTTTGATACCCATGGTTTTGTAAAACTACTTAAGTAGTTGTCTATTTATATGGTCTTATGCATATGATAGATGTACAAGCAAATGTATTGCAGATGTGTTTTGAATTCGACTATGAATTCTATAGAGTTTGTTGAGCATAGATCCAAACGGATCTGGGTATTGTATTGAGAGAACAGTGGCTTGTAATAAAATCTCGAGCAAGTGATTCTGGTGGACGTAGCTCAAATTGGGTGAACCACGTTAAATATTGTCTCTTTGTGTTGTGTTATTTTATTCGCAATTTTATTTCAGATACGTAATAATTTCTACATATTAGTTTCTCTTGTTGCGATTACGTGAGGGATTATTCCACATATTTTATCTCTTATTTCCTAACAGAATCCATCTATGAAAGAGTAGACCTTGCATCTTGCCACTACCTCTAAGATTTCTTCAGTAAATGGGGTTGGGAAAGGATCAATGACACATACTACATTCAAGTCCCTATAATCAACACAAATTCTTATCCTCCCATCCTTCTTAATACTAATCACCATTAGACTTATCCATTCCAACTCTTCCATAACCTCAATGATACCTAATGCTATCATTTTTTCTATCTCCTCCTTGACCTTTACGTGTAAATTGGGATTCATCTAATATGTCCTCTTCCTAATTGGGTGCACACCTTCCTTCAGCTTTATCCTCATCTCCCCCAAAGAATGGTGGATGCTTTTAAGCTCATGGTACCCGCATGGCAACAAATCTGAGAATTCACGTAATAGATGAATGATTTTAGAGACTTCTTTCTCTAACAATAGTTTTCAATGATTTCCTCAAGTTTCGCTTCTGAGCCAATGTTAACCTTTTTCATCTTTAAAGGTTCATGGTAGGTGCATTCCTATTCATCAACATTATCTATGACCTCACACTTCCCTATAGAATGGTTAACATCCAAGCTTTCCACTTCTTCCCCATCAATGACATACACCATCTTCCCCTTTTCTTTTTCTATACATGTGCGCTCAAGTTATATCTCTTTTGTTTCTTCTTCCTCAAAGCGTGCCTCTAGGTTAGGTTCACCTAGCAATTCTTGTATTTTGTCTTCCGCCATAGCACTATCCCCTGTTGTAAGGCACTTGACTACCTACAACACCTTATGTATTGATGGATTTGTACTCCGATACTTGAATGTTTGAATGAGATCAGCCACCAATTCTTGCCAATTACCAGTTTGACGATGCATCTCCGAGTGGATATACCACACATGTGCACAACCTTGCAAGGTGATATACAACTTGTGAACCCATAATGAAGGTGGTAATGCTTCTTTTCTCCCTACCTAGGCTATCTCACATGCTTAGATATGGAAGGAAGCAGTCTCTTCACCATTGTAGTCTTTTATAGCCGTGGGTGCGTTGCTCCTACAAAACCTTACGGAGAAGGAAATTATCACCTCGTGTCTGTTGGTCTAAAAATATTTCTTGAGGGAAGATCTATGGATAGACGAGCCAACAGTGTGCAGGGCATAGCCCCTCTTTGAGTCAGCAAAGTGAAACTAGTTTATTGCTATTCTACCAGTAGGAATCTGTGCAAGTCTCACAATATTCTACCTTCGGGGTTGGGATCTCATCCCAGTAGAGGTATTTCCAACTATAGAAGAAGGGAAAGAAACGAGGTGGGGAGATAGGAAAGATCTGAAGGGAGAAAAGAAATGAATTCCAAAGCAGAAAGGTCAGAGGGTCTATGTTTTAGGCTGGTAGTAAACAGAGCCGAACTTACTCACATAGATGAACAAAGCAATACTGATGAATAAATGACAATAAAGCAGAAGTAGATTCAACAGAACAAACATACAGATCTAACGTAAGAAATCTCTAATGTATAACATGGTATTCAACACAAAGTCTAAATATTGTATTAATATTTCCTTCTGTTACAAAAAGCTCAAAGTCTTTTCTTCTTACTTCTATTTTTCATCTGAAAAGTATCCACCCCTTGAATACAACAAGTATTCAAGTATTTATAGAAGAAGAGAAGGAAAGAAGGAAAAAGCAAACCAACCACCTAATTACAAAGTATCTACAAAATATCTAAAAGTCAATGTTGACTTTTGGCAACTTGGTGGATGACATCATCCCATGGTGTAACATGGATGACATCATCATTTGTGCCAACATACTCTTAGATATTTACAAAAAGAAGATCGAGAGGAAGGAGACTATTCGTCATCATCATGCGGCTGAAAGGGGGTATCCTGCTTCTGCTGCTGCTCAGGAGAGGTGATGTGGAACTGAGCCCGATATTCCATGAACTTGCTAATCATGGGCTGAAGTTGATCCTGGGAAGGATCCTTGTGGCGATCACTGATAGCTTCACAAGTTTCCCACTCCTCTGTGAGCTTTTCCGGGAGCTTGGAATAGTCATTCCCTGCCTCTATCAGGTACCCTATGAAGTCACGATAGGCCAGAAGGTTGTTGATAGATTCGGTGTCAAAGATGACTTCTGGCCCCAGCCCCTGCGAGACGATCTCCTTGAAGATCCGAATAGTTTCATCTACCTTCCTCAAGGTGAAAGAAGGAGTGAGAAAGCCTGGGGACATTCTTAGGATGATCTGTTCCATTTGATGCATCGCATCTAGGGCTTCCTCCTTAACTTTGTCTATTTTTTCCAGGACAAACTCCAACTGATCGACCCGGTAGTCAGAGTAGAAAGGATTTTGTTGAGGGCTCTAGGGTGATTGAAGACACCGAACTTGACCAGATCTTCGACTGAACAGTCGAGCATTTTCTGGAAGGTCTCATGCTGCATCCTAGCATGGTCTAGCTCTTCGGAGATAGGTCCTGCAATCACTGGAGTTCTTTGTTTCCTGCAGGGTCGATGTTCTTTGGAGGTGCACTACCCATTTTCTGCAAGGCGCGGAGAAGATGTTTATTTTGCTCCTTTAATAACCTCTTTTCTTCCTTTGCTTCCTAGAGCTTCTTGCAAAGGGAATCGACTGCAGATAGGGCCTCCCCTTGTAGACTTTCAGAAGATGTTCCCATTTTGACTTGGGTCACTGTATAATCTGTCGGAGACAGATCCTTTTTACCCTTTGAAGGATCGGGATATGCAATCTCCATTACCCTCTCCCCTGATGCACTCTGAGAGAAGTGGGTTATGGGCTTTTGCTTCTTAGCCCCTTTTGATTGAATGACAGAGAAGTCCATCGGTGCGATAGGGACTTTCCTCTTTGCTATCTTAGATGCCGAGAGATCTAATTTGGACTTATAGGAGTAGGACCAGAAGTGGAAGAGGGGGCAGCTACAGTGGATGAGGGGAAATGGGTAGAGACACTTGGTGGCGGCATCGAGAGGGAGGCTGAGAAAGTGCTCATGGGAGGAAGGGACACTGCAGGGGAAGAAGACGTGGGAAAGGAAGGGAGCTGAGAGATGAGAGAAGAAATGGTGGGGGACAACTCTGCAAGAGAAGAGAAGATGGACGACGAGGAAGGGGGAACAGTAGAAGATGGGGAGAGGACACGACCAAAGGAATGGTCACTTGGGTCATGCGAGGAGGAGAGGGAGAAGGGATAGAAGGGATCTCAACAGTTTTAGTAGTAGTGACACCACGAGTGGATGTACCCATCGAAACACCTTCGCCGCTTCTTTCTCTGGGGAAGACAGAGTTACAATTTTTTCTTGTGCAGCGGAAGGAGGAATTTCAGGAGCTCCTTCTTGAATGGTGCTTGATTCACCTTCCTTATCCTTGCCTTTGACCCAGGCGGATGCTTTGGCCGACCGGTGCATTTCCCAATGGTGACGTAGTGAAATCTACCTCGAGGTAGATGAGGCCGTTCATCTGCACCGGTCTCTGTCGCCACAGAGTTTCTTTGACCCTTTCTTCAATGGTCTAGGGTGATTTTGTTCTATCGATTATAGCAAATGGCCAGTTGTCCCCATCCGTATGCAAATATACCTGATAAACTTCTTGATCGGTAGTTTGATAACCTTTTAGGACGATGGCCATGCCATCTTGAATAATCTGCCGGGGCCGGGGAAGGAATGGTCCTTTCTTCCGAGCTTGACCTCATGATATAGGTCGATATAAATGTCCTCGTCTGTGGAATGTGGATTGGATCAAGTTTCACCCTGGGAAGGCAATTCCTTGGGTCAAAGGTGGGCCTGGCCGGGAAGTTGTGCTTTAGATTTAGCAGTTCTAGCTCTAAAAACATATCCCGATCTTTGTGGTGGGAAAGGAAAGTGTACCTACCCCTTTGTAAGGGGAAAGGAGTTCCACCCTTCTTTCTCTTCAAACACTTTTCATTGTAGGTTACGAGCTGTCTAGATAGCTCCAACAAGATCAGCTTGGGGCCAGCATACCTCGGTAATTTAGTGGGCTCCCCTAAGAAGTTAGCTACCCTGAGATAGGTGAAGGTGGGAAACTATGTAAACAAGGCCCCCCACTTCTCTGTTGCTACAACAATGCTCTTGGTCATTCGACCGTGAGTCATGTTAGGCCTCAATAGGTAGACGATGCCGTAGAAAAAGGCATCATTGATTTTGGTGAATTGATAGATGTTGTTCTCAAGCTTCAGCTCTAGGTAGTACTCATATATTCTCACTTGGGGCCAAACCCCACATCGGCTCAATGCTGGATAATCCCTTTCGAGGCTATAGCATAAACTACGTAGGAGTTCATGTAGAACCTGCTCTTGTCGTGAGTTGTTGGTGAGCATTCGATATGGTGCTACTGATTATCTCTGCCCACTCGAAGCGTTGATCAAGTACATTCTTGTTCATGGTCTCAAGGTACCTGAGCATCCATTTATGAAAGTAATGGGCATCAGAAATCCCAAATACTCTACTTAGGAATGTGATAGTATCACTCAGTTCCTCAGAGAAATTGCTGACGGTGAATAACTTTGTTGTTACTACCTTCTTGTTCTTTAAATACACTTCATTCATTAGCTACATGAACTGGTCTTCATTGTCCTCCCAAGCCTTAATGCAGTCCTCTTGGCTTGCCATGAAATGCCGGTGGTGATGGCATGATTTCAAAGTGTCGGGAGGTAAGGTTGATCACGACTTTTCCTTCTCATTTTGGACACATCTCGTGTCTTTTAGTGCCACTACCATCATGAATTCATTGTTCTTTGCACTAACGGGATCCCCAAGCAAAATGCAAGCATTTACCTACTAGTTTTTCCATCTAAAGACTCCCTGTGACCCTCCTGGTCCTGGCCCAGAAATCTTCCATGTCAATGTGACCGAGCTCTGAGTCTCTTATATCCAGGTCACATTCTACCTGAGACTCGGGCATTCTGACCCTTTGGTACTTGTACTTCATCTCTTCCTCTGTAAGCTTGGCTTTACCCTTTGATTTGGTCGGCCTCTTGCTTGATGTAGACATATGTGGATTTGAGTTCAGTTGTTGATCTGCAAGAAGAAGAAGAGAAGCCCAACGCCAAAGAGCCATATTAGTTGTTAGATTTTCCATTAGAGTATTACAGAATGAGGAGTTAACAATTTAAAATCCTCGGGGTGTGAACATGCAACGGGGTTAATAGTATGGTGCGAAGAAGGGTGGTACAAGGAACAAATTAGTGCCAAGGGTGCATAGCCGCGACGCACATGACATTTTGTTATTTGTAAGAATGTGTGCTGCGCCATTCATCAAGGCGTCGATAATTTTCATTTGACGGGGACAAGATGCGGATGGCACATATATTTTTCATGTTACATGAAACTTTGGTGCTTTTGAAGGCACGGAGTTTAATGTGTGTAACATCACTTTATGTGCACCATAGGGAACTTGGCGCGGCGTCAGGGAAGGTCTTGGTGAGGCGGAAGGACAGGTTTGCATGACATTGTGTTCTTTGTAAGAGGGGATCTGCGCTGCACCACTTAGGATTTCACTTGGTTTTCATATAGCACAGGGAGCTCATGTGCTGCAATGAATGCTGGTGCACCATAGGCATGACTGTGTTTCCTGTTGCAAGGGTGGCGAGTGCGCAAGGGAAAAATGTAGCTTTGGAAATGGTTTTTCTTTCTCTTTGATAGATTCGTGATCTTTTAGGCTTAACTCCACATTGATTCAAGTGGTGAAGGGGGTAAGGCAAAGAGGTTTTGGTTTTGCTTTCGAGGTAGAGCCCTCTTAGCCAGCAGGTCTGGAAAGAGGAGGGAAACAGTTTGGGGAGGGAAAATTGCAAGAATCAGCAAGAGGGGTTTTCATGGTTTCACAGATCCATCTATCCTACCACACAAATAAACAACCAACAACAAAACTAAAACACGAGAGTAACAAGGACCACTTACCGGAATATATAGAATGTGAGAGATGAAGTGGGGTCCACGAATGTGACACGAGGATGACAGGCATGCTGACAGGTGCAGAGGAATAAAATAATCATGTGTTTTCAGTTGTGAAAGTGACAGGGCGGGTGCACCTATATATAGGAAAAGGTGCAATAAATGTGCCAACCACTTTTTTAGAGGTGCACGAAAAGCGTGTCGACATGTAAAATGGTGCACCCTTTGGCACACCAAAACACGTGTCAACATGAAAATACTTGCGCCCTTTGGCGCAAGTTTAAGACTATCAACACTTCATTCCTTGCACCCTTTGGTGCACCAAAACACGGCGCAACAAATTATGTGTTAACATGAAGGCGCATGTGCCTTGGCACACGCAAGAATGGCGCATCACGGGAAGGTGCACCAAAACATGTGTCGACACTCTAAAGGGTGCACCAAAGGAAATGAAGGGGGCACATGTTTACTCTATGTAACATAGATAAAAGGTGCGCCCAACCAAAAGGGAACAAAAATGGCTAAGTTCGAGAGAACTAGATTTCCCAGAAAGGGATTTTGCAATGTTCTAAATGCAGAGGGGTCCCTGACGAGGGACCAGGACAAAATTTGGTATGGTTACCTATAAAATTGCCCTCGTCAATTTTACAGGATAATAGTTTCATTCTAAGAGGTTCTCTCGATGTGTCGCCCACCATCGCGTAGCGATTCGAGTAGGCTATAGTTAAACATTTTCCTCCTCTCCTTCTTATTTCTCTAGTGGGCCTCCATTTCTCACAAGAAGTCTTCTAGATTATACCCTCTGAGTAACTTGGTATTTTCTCCCCCAAGTGCCGGACTATATGCACTTTTGTCACTTTGGTTACCGATCCTCTTAAGTGCCTTTTGATCCACTCATAGGTCCTGTGTGCCCAATTTTCACACGCCATGCTCGTGGTATCACTCATGATTTGGCATCCTCAAATTGGATAACTCCTTCGTAGGGTGAATTATCTCAGGATCCCCGATTGAAGCACACGTATATTATATCAAGGACTTCTTCTCCTAATGGCTATGTGTAGGGAAGCTGACTTATCATCTGTCAAAGGGATGATCACCTGTTCTTCCTTGTTTTCGAAACTGATATATCCTTTGTTAAACCTTATGTTAGCATTATTCTTGTAACACCATGGGTACCTAAGCAATGCTAGAAAATTTTCTACCTCGGTGAGTGCCAAGACTTCGAAGTCTCAAGTAAAGCTTAGCCCTTGAATGGTGATAGTCACATCCTTTAATACTCTAATGGGCATTGCCTTAGTTTTTTTTTCCATATACAACACATTTGAAGATGGTTGCAATGCGGGCCTTCCCATCTGATGCCAAACATCTAAGGTAAGAACATTCACTTCTACTCCTATGTCAATGAGGATATTGTTAGAAGCACGGGAATGAGAGGGGGTGAATCGGTATTCGATGATAAAAAAATTCTCCAACTTATTAATTTTATTTTTCACACTTCAAATCTGAAATTAAAATAAGAGTACACACAAAAATAAAATCCACATAACACTAGATATATCGTGGTTCACCCGGTGTGGGCTACATCCACCAAAAAAGACTGCTTGGATCTACTGTCCAAATATAGCTGAAAATTTTGTTTTACAAAGTGTGAGCACCCACTCACAAAAGACACCACTCTCAAGCTAAACACCAATTCATCCTTTGATTGAAAACACCACTAACTGTGTAATCTCTTATTCGAAGCACCAACTTCTAGAGACACCAATCCCCAATCCGAAGCACTCACTCTAGAAAATCTATAACACAAATCATTGATAACTTCTTCTTCTATATTCTCTCTCTCACATACTCATACACACTTAAGATATTTATAATATCAGCTCACATACATATCACACTCATGTAAAATTCTCTCTTTCTCGCTGTCCTAAAAATGTGCACACAACACTTGCTTATATAGAAATAAGGAGAGGAAAAAACACTTTTGGTTTCCCTAAAATCATGTGCCAATTTGATCCAAATAGCAATATTCTCTTACACATGTAACACTAACTCCTCTTACGCATCATAGAATCTCTTACTCATCATAAACTGTCCTAAAATATTTTTCATGTCATAAGATGTCATAGAATCTCTTACGTGTCATAAGTTGTCATAGAATCTCTTATGTGTCATAAGTTTGCCATAGAATCTCTTACGCATCATAAAATCTCTTACACATCCCACCATGTGTCGTAATATTCCTATGTGATGTTGAATATTAAAATATTCAAATTTTGACATCACACTAATTTTGACATGGATAAATATTTTACGAACACTAATGTTGTAATGTTGAATATTAAACAAATATTCAAACCTCAATATTTCCATCAACACTAATGTTGTACCTTTGACATCAATGACAAAATACTCAACAAACTCCCCCTTTGTCATTGATGGCAAACCCCTGCTAAAAATAGACATGAAAACCTGTTTGCTCTGAAATCCAACTTTCTGCCTCTGAGCTCTTTTTGTACTGTTGCATTGTACCTGTTCTATGCAACTCTCCCCCATTCTACAATTCTCCCCCTTTGACATCAATGGCAAGGGGATGACTGAACCTGTCACCTGAACTTGTACTCGGAGCTGAAGATACTGCAATGTGTAGCTCCCTCGATGTCCATACTCCCCCTGAGATAGTCAATGAGTAAGAGTGACATGGATCACTCCTAAATTCTGTCTGAGTGACTCAAAAGATTCCTTTGGTAGGGGTTTTGTAAATATATCAACAATTTGATCCTTAGTCCCAACATATTCTAATTTCACCTACTGATCTACAACTTTCTCTCTCAAAAAGTGATACTTAATGGGAATGTGCTTTGTCCTAGAATGCATGACTAGATTTTTCGAGATGTTAATAACACTCGTATTGTCACAGAAAATGGAAATAGGATGCTCATACTCTACCTTCATGTCCTTCAATGTTTGCTTCATCCAAAGCACCTGTGTACAACATGCCACTGCTGCAATATACTCTGCCTCTGCTGTAGACAATGAAACTAAGGCATGTTTCTTGCTAAACCATGACACTAATCTGTCACCAAGATAAAAAGCTCCCCCACTTGTACTTTTCTTGTCATCAACACTTCCTACCCAATCTGCATCTGTGAATGCTATAAGAGTGAAATCATCACTCTTTGGATACCATAAACCATAATCCAATGTACCTTTCAAATATTTGAAAATTCTTTTTACTGCTGCCACATGAGTTTCCTTTGGTGCCACCTAAAATCATGCAACTAATCCAACAACCTACATAATATCTGGTCTAGATGTTGTGGTATATAGCAAGCTACCTATCATGGACCTATACAAGGTTTGATTAGCATCAGGAGACTCATCATTCTTACTCAACTTGCAACCTATAATCATGGGTGTACTAACTAGATTGCAATCTTCCATTCTAAACTTTTTCAACATCTCCTTTATATACTTGGTTTGTGAAATAAAAATGCCTTGACTAGACTGTTGAATTTGCAAACCAAGAAAATAAGACAACTCACCAAGCATAGACATCTCAAACTCCTTTTGCATCTCCTCTACAAATTCTTTGCATAGTCTCCTGCAACCGCTTCCAAAAATAATGTCATCCACATAAACCACAACTATCACTTGATGTTCTCCTTTTGTCTTGATGTACAAATTTCTATCCACAATTCCTACGAACTTGCACACAAAATCTAAATTTTCTGATATAATAAAACCTTTTGGTTTCTCTATATAAACTTCTTCCTCTAAGTTTCCATTCAAGAATGTTGATTTTACATCCATTTGATAAAATTTAAAATTTTTGAAACAAGCAAATGCTAAAAACATTCTTACCGCCTTCATAAGAGCAACAGGTGCAAATGTCTCCTCAAAATCAATGCCTTCAACTTGTGAGTACCCTTTGCACACTAATATGGCCTTGTTTCTGAAAAATTATCCTTCTTCATTCATCTTGTTTCTAAAGACCCACTTGGTACCAATGATATTCTTGTCCTTTGGCCTTGGTACTAACTCCCATGTGTCATTCTTTTCTATCTGATTAAGTTCTTCTTCCATGGCTTTTATCCAAAACTTATCCTTGCTAGCTTCATTAAAATTACTCAGTTCAACTTTTGACAATAAGGAAAATTTTACCTCTTGTGGTGCACTTGCTAGTCTCCTCCTTGTCTGTACTCCAATATCTTTGTTTCCAATGATTTGATCGATGTATGTGTAGACACCAAAATTGGGTCACACTCCCCCTGGTCCCTCGTCAAACAAACACCTTGAACACATTCACCTAACCATGGCTCCTTTCATCCCACTCTTATATTAATTTAATTAAATTAATTCATTATCTCACAATATTTATTATTTTAATATCCTAATTGAGATAATGTCCACATATCCACCTCACCTAGACACCTCATCTAGCCACCTCACCCTAAGACCTATTCTTAGTATGTTTCCATAGCTAACTAAGACCTAACTAAACCCTAAAAATCAAAAGCATATATTCCCTCTAACCACATTCCCCCACATTAGAAAGGAAGCTTCTATTCTAATCTGTGGAGAAAAACAAACGAGATCCCAGAAAATCAAGGGGATCTACCCAGTTTAGTAAACCTAGGAAATCTACCTAACCAACGTTGGTTACCTAAACCACCGCCGATCAACTAGGAATCACCATTAGTTTCCATTTAACCCCCAAAACAACCTTATTTCGAGGTTGGCACATTTTTGAGAGGTTGACACATCTTTTGAGAATGAGAGACAAAACTAGAGCTACATGCAAGCAGAACAAGCATTCGTACATGCATCAGAGCGCCCATATCCATCATCAGAAGCACCCATAGAGCCATCTGCCTTCATGGGAGCTTCCAAGGAAGCATCAGCACCACATCAAGTTCCTTCCATTTGATAACCCGTCATTGCCAACCAGACATCAAGCTCATACAAACAGTAAGTGCTTTGTTAACCAACACTTGTCCATTTATCATTTGGTAGATTCTTTTACTTTTGTTATTAGTTTCTACTCCCATTTCCATTCCCCCACCATCTACCTCCATGAAAACTAGACCATTCCTTCACCCACACCATTGAACTGCCCATATCTGGATCTTAATCATCCTTGTGCATATCTAAGACCCCCACAAACCTTGTCATTGCCCTTCCATTTTCACCTAGCCTCAGATCTATCACCTAACCAAGTTTTTTTATTTGAGCTTCTTGTACCCTAACCATACCAACGTTGGTTACCCACAACCATCACCGGTTAACCTAAACCGACACCGGTCATACCAGATCGACATCGATCTATGTGTTTTTGACCAGAAACCAAGAACAGAGCTTTCACTCTCTACCCAATACCCAAAACGGCCCAGAACCTGACCCTAACCAATAATTTTACTCTAACAGAGACCTTGACCTTTAGATTCAGTCATAGCTTAGCTTGTTGTGAATGAATTTTCTTATTGTAGATGAATGAGATACCTAAATCATTTTAAGTACAGTATGATTTCCTTTATTGTTAGCATTAAGTTGTTTTAAATAGTGGATTGACAGTCATCTAGGAAGTATCACACTTCCTAGATCTAGCATACGCTAGGCATTCTACTGCATATATTGTTTAACTTTCATTTGGTGGTCTTGTTTTCCATTTCAAGTAGTTCCTCCAAGAAAAAAGGAATCTCTCATGATCAGTTGTGGATCAAGAAGTCATATGCGTGTAACAACCTACAACCAACATTCTAATAGGTATTCCTCCTAGCCCTTTACCCTTATCTATTTCATCAACATTCGAAGAAACGCTCTAGAATCAAGTGAAACATTTTGGCACACCGGTGGGACCCATTCAAGGTTCTTTGCATTCTTTCATTTCTAGGTGAAAATTTGCATGTTTGTTTCCTTTCTAAAAGGTTCTTACATTAAAATTTCTCCCCTAGAACCTTCTCTTCTTCTATTGTCTAAAAGTAATCGTATTTTGGTGCTTTAAAAAGAACACTTCTTCCCTTTCATTAGTATCACATTAGTGAAAGAGCATCCCTTCTCCTATTCATCTTTTTGTGTCATCGAATTCAACATTTCAATTTGGGTTTAAAACTCATTTCATTTCATTCTGCTTCTCTACATTAGCTCACATTAATTGAGGGAAACCTATACGTTGGAAGTCATGCCCAGCTGATGGTTGACAAATGAATCATAGAAAATCACTTATTTTCTATTTCTCTCTCTGAGTCTTACCAAACATCACAAAATTAAAATATATAGACACATTCTTAAACAACATCTCACCCGAAAGAAGTTGTAGGTGATCACACGATCACGGATGCAAACGGTGGGCACCCCACTAGTTATCTCTATCCAGTACCCCATCAGAGGACAGCCCACCCCATCCACAACATAACTCGAACCCTCTCCTTGTAGATCTCCTTCTTCGTAGGAAGCCATCCTCACAAAAATTCTATTCTAAAGTTCATGAGTCGAGTCCTTAAATAGCATAAGTTAAACAAACATACTAGAAAAAGCACTCTTAGGATCGTATTTTTCTTAGTGTTTCTACCTGGCTTGTATTTTGAGGTGAGAGGATTCATTCTTCATTTTCTTATTTCCCCTTTGCATGCTCCTCATCACAATTGGTGTATTCCAGCTTCATCTGAGTGTGCCTGGACCATATTCTCATCATTCTTAGAATTCTGGGTTTGATTCCACATCTAATTTTAACTCACAACCATATTTTCTTCATCGTTGTTTCAATTTCATAGTAACGGTGTCGGTCCAGTGACCATCATCGATTATCCTCTAACCATCAATCGGTTTCACCCAACCGGCATCGGTTTACTGTTCTTTTGGTTAACCTACCCAAAAGGACACTTGTTTCACCTTCTTTGCTATTCAAGTCTCTGTCACTCTTATCATATTCATTTTCCTAGTAAATTCCATCAGCAGCTTGCATACTTGGAAAATTATTGGCCTTTTACCTTGTTTTGAAAAACTATCCATTCTCCACAGTGACCGATAATGGTTAACTGTGACTGGTGTCGGTTTACCCTAACCGGCATTGGTTAGCTTGTGTAATTTTTCCAGCTGACATCTTAGCTCCAATTCACCTACCACCACTTGTTTTTTCCTATTTTTACTATATTTATGTGTCATTTACACAAATCAGTCCTGCCACATCAGTACTTGTTCACATGGTGCTGACCCGAAGCCAAGAAAATGCCCTCATATTCCACACCAGTTTTCAATCACTCCCACCTATTCCTTCACCACCTTCTATTTTATCACCCATGGATCCTACCCAACCTATGACGAGGAGTTCACACGAATCCTTAACCAAAATCCTGCCACCTTGCAGTTTTATTTGTCTCACTCATCCACTCAAGATGCCTCAGGTTAGTCAACATATGGCATGCTCGTATCTATCCCCCTAAAACTCACTCCTACTTTTACATCAGCCCCCTCGGATTTGTGCTTGCCCATGCATCTGCCTTGCCCCATTCATTTTGTAGTTGGGCCCCATACCTGTTATGACCGCCACGTCTGCCACATCTATTGCACCTGCTACATCCACTATACCTTCACCAACCACCTAGAATGTAACCTCATCCATGCCTATTGTCTCGCATATACCTATAGCTACACAACCACCCCCGGTGTTGGTGACCCCTACCCCTTTTCAAAATGTTGTTCTTTCTATTCCACAATCCTTAGCCCCCATTACCACTAGGGTCACCATGACCCTTCCACCTCCATATACGTACTATCAGTAGCCTCCCTTTCATCTATCATTCATTCTAGGTATGTACCCCCTATATCACTTCTTCCTTCTCAATCTACCTATACGGCATCACCATATACTAGAATGGCACCTCCATCATATGTCCAATACTAACCTCCTTACACTATAAGAGGTACCTAGCAATCACAACATACCAACGACCTAATCAAGTTAATGATGGAAAAGATGTAGACATTGGAGGTATTGGTTTCTTCCACACACAACTCTCTCACCTACGATGAGATTTGTAATGATCCCATCCACCCATCCATTCCTATTTGTTCATATCCGTACATTGGGAAATGCCTAAATTTAACCTCTTCAATAGCAAAGAGGACCCAAAAACACTTGTGGTCTTCAAACACGGTTTTTATTTGATCGCCCATGATGACACTCTACTTTTAAGGAATTTTCCCATATCTCTTACTGGGCCTACATTAGACTGGTATAGTGGGTTACCTAGACATTCTATCTTCTCATTCAATTAGGTAGCCCAAGCCTTCTTGGATCACTTCTCCATTAATGTTGTTAAGAAGGTTACCATGACTAACCTCTACTCTACACGTCAATATGACTACGAATATATCACAGATTTTGTCACTTGTTGGCATAGCCTGATTAATCAACTCACATTCTAACTACCACAAATCGAACTCATAGAGGTCTTGTGCTACACATATCTTGCCAACCCTGCAGGTGCAAACTTTCTAAACCTTCGATGAGGCATTCACCATGGCACGAAAGCTATATATTTAGGCCATCGAAGAAAATAAAATCCAACTACGCAATAAGAACTCGGCATTCAAATCGAATGATACCTCTTCTTCTTCGAAACCATAGAACAATTATTCAAAATCCAAGGGAACCGCTAACATAGTGGTACTCAAAGCTGGCCTAGCTCATCCATCAAATCAGGCTAGCCCCTCATCTAATCTTTCTCTTGTCCATACTTTTCAATTTAGATGGGAACAATAGAAATACACCCCAATTGGGGAGCCTTATTCTTCTATCTTAGAAAAGCTTATTAAATTTGGGGCCATCACCCTTCCTCCTGTAAAACCACACACTGGTTTTGATCCTACTCACCCCACACCCGTGTGGTATAAAGAGCATGAATTTTACAACTATCATTGGGTAAAAGGTCATAGTGATGGAAATTGCATCACTTTCAAGAACATTGTTCAAGAAATGCTCAAGAAAAGAAAGCTAACCTAAGATAACCGAATGCACCACGCCAATCAAAACCTAAACATCTTTAAGAAACCATTTCCTAATCATGCCCCTTCTTCGATCAAACCGGAGAGACCTTAACACACGATACCCATACATGGGAGGTCCATGTTATTTTCAGCGACACACCCATCACTTCCCAATTACCCCATATTCCTTCCAAAGAGGAAATCCTAGCCCGAAGTCCTCTACCTACACTTGAACCCGCCTCACCTATTCCTCCACCCACAAAGGAACACCCTTCATCCCCTCCCTCACCTATGAAGGAGCCTCCTGTTAACATCGAGATCATTTCACCATTGTCTTCTCCACCTAGAGATCCATCACCCACAGTACATCTCTGACCCGCGGAAGAGGCTTGTTTATCTCCTCCACCCATACAGGAGCACCCATCATCTCCTCCACCCATAAAGGAGAACCCATCATCTCCTCCACCCACAGAGGAGCACCCATCATCTCCTCCACCCACAAAAGAGCACCCATCATCTCCTCCACCTATCAAAAATCTAGTAAAAATACCTTTGCCTCTAGGTGACCATTCTCCATCAGTTACCCAAGATCCTACGGACTTACTTTCGGCTCTCTTACCCATGGAAGATGAAGCTAGCAAATTCCCCATCTCTAAGACACATTTTACGGGAATCACCATTGGATCCTCATCAACCTCACCTATAGTAGTGTTGTTCTCACACTTAGCCGATTGCCTAGATTATGTGGATAGAGCCTTACTTTGTGGGCATCTTCTGCTTCCTATCTCAACACAAATGTAGAGGTCACTTGCTGACACTTCCACTATCTACCCAAAAATATTTGGCCAATCAAACCAAACATAACTACAACTATCACAAATTATTCTACGATACCACTCATGGATCAACTCACATCCCTACCCACAACCCAACACGCATCTCCATCCAAAACCACACCTACATCATCTTCCTTGCCTAAACCTATAACTACCTTAGGGGTCATTCCAACTGCCTGCCTTACTCATCCATCCATCAAATTGGATTTAGCTACCTCCTCTAAAGCCGACACCAAGCTTAATCCGTGCAAAAAAAAAGAACCAATCCCATAGATCTCATACCCCAACATCATCGATTATACCTTCATCACCTTCACCCCTTCCATCCGTATTAGGACATTGCCCTCCAAAGCATGGTTAAGAAACCTCCACCCACCCGGTAAACTAAAAATGCAGCAACCCATTCCACCCTCATGAACCTCTACCATACCCAAGTGTGCCGACATGACTTCCTCCCACACCTACAACATCTTTACCACCCATACCTCAAATACCATTGATAGCTTCTACATTACCCCCAACATTTTAGTTTGTTTCCCTCATGCCTCCTTCATGACCTATGCCATCTACCTTCACAACACCTCCATTATCCCCATGGGTAACACGCCCCCTTCCACCATCCGCCTTTCCCTCTAGATCTTGTGTGCTCATATCACCTTTACCCAAGAAGGTGCAACCTAAGGGAAAAAATCTGCTACCCTCGATAAGGTAGTCAAACCAACCACACACTCTCTTTCTAGTTCATCTACCCTACCCTTACCCAAAAACACGACCAACACCTAAGACCACACCAACACCTAAAACCATAGCTCTTGACCTACTCCCCCTCACGTAAAGACCCGGTGTCTGCAATCCATTTGCACCCGCACCAAAACCCACTTTCACTTCTCATGGTGATCCACTAGCGGGATCCTATGCCAAAATTTTAACCAACCTCCTTGAAACTTCTGTCATCACATTACCGCCGCTCAGACCTTATGACCCTCTCAAACCCAAACCAAAGGGGTTTGATGACACCAAAATTTGTGCCTACCATCATGTGCCAAGGCACAATGTAGAGAACTACAAAGCTTTAAAAACCGTTCTTATCTAGTTATGTCCTCCTGAAGAAAAATTTGACGATGATGACCTTCTCGATGAGGACTACATTTCACCGAGCACCTATTCCCATAGTTCTTCCTTCATTACCTACTCAGCGATCAAGACCTCCACCCCCACAACTCCTAGAACCACCCCCGAGGTTTGAAATTAACATGGTTCACATCAAAGAATTCTTCAAACCTCCACCCAAATGCCGGTGTGCCTAGCTCATCTCACAAGGTTCCTTCCCACCATTTGGATTTTCCCCTCTTGTCTCTATACTTTTCATGGCTCACCTACTTCACCTACCTCCCGCCTCAAATCAACATGATCCACATTGCTACCCATGCTCAGAAGGACAAAGGCAAGGAAAAGGAAACCGACCCACCAACCAATCCTATACCCAACATACCATTTGCACCCACACCTAAAATCACTATCTATGGCCCCACATATCCTATTTCTAATGGGGTCACACACCGCGTGATGCTCAAACAACTACACCAATCCCCCCTCAATATGTCCCTATATAACCTCATCCATACCTCGTAATCCCATCGCCAAGCTCTCATGGAGGTTCTTCAATCTATTGAGGTTTTACCCAATGATCCGACACCCTGTAGCCTCTATTATTACACCTCATCATGTAGCCTCTTTCACCAAATTATCACCTTCATCTACACCTTCACCTACTCACCAAGTAGCCTCCCTTAGCTTCTCATATGAAGAGATCACACCACACCAAACCGATGACCCAGATCCATCTCTCTTCATCTCTGTCCACATCGATGATATACATGTACGACATGTTATGATTAATGGGGGTGTTAGCATTTATATCATTTCCTCCCATGCATTCCTCAAATGCACATACTTAACAATTGCATACATAAACATCCCATCATGTTGCATTCATTCAATGACACTATCACCTCTACACTTAGCACTGTCATCCTCCATGTTCGTGTGGGCCCCCGCATCAGTTCTAGAGTTGTTTTACTTCTTGGAGGGGGAATTTCAGTATAACTTGTTGCTTGATAGACCCCGGATTCATGTTATGGGTTGTGTTCCTTCCACTTTTCATCGTTGTGTAAAGTTTGAGCATGAGGGAGACACCTATACCATTACGGCTGACCCATCACCTTTCAAAACTTGTAACATGCATTACCGACCCAATGACGTGCTCATACCTATTAAAGCATCTACCTCCACAACCACTGCCTCTTCACCTACACCTCCACTCACCAGTGTTGCCACTACCTCAACTATACCTACATCCTCCATTCTTACCACCATCGTAACCTCCATGGCCCAAACCGTCGGCCTCCAAATCCATTAGCTCCACCTTCGATCGACCTCGACACATTGTCTATCCCAGCCTACTTGCATATCAACCACTAATCCTTATAAGGCATTTTTCAATGCCTCACTATGGGGAGTATCATTTATATAGTGTTAACACATTACTTACTCCACAAGAGTATGGAAGTCTTCACCAACACCCTCGATATGATCACCGCATAGGAGAGCACCTCCTTTATGGTCCTCCTCACCTTCGTACCAGTTTCACCTATGGGGGACTTGATACTACCACTTACACTCCTGAACCACCGTCACAAACCCTCCCATTTTCTCGCTAACCTCTATTCACTCACCAATTTCCGTTTCTCCCACACCTTCCTACACCACTATACGTGGAAGGGTTTTGGTTTTGGCTTTTACGAGTAAGGCCGTCATACCATTATTCCATGTACTACCCACAAACATAACGACCGTAGTGGTATCAACTTTGTTGAACCACCTACCAAGAAGGCCTGCATTGAACTCATTGAGGATATCATCCCTTCTCCACCTTCTTCACCTATTCCACCTTCTTCACCACCTTTGCCTACAAAGTCGATGGATCCAGAATCCATTCCTCCTAACTATTTTTTTCATAAACACCATTTCCTTGGGGCCTTTGACTTATCAACACGAGGGCAAGGCTCCCTCTTCTCTTCCCTTCCTGTACCATGAAATGATCAATGACGATACACCGTCAATTAACATCATTCAATGTCAGGATGATGAATCTATACTCACCTACCTTGGTGTAGAAGACTCATATATTCATCGTTCGTTACCATTTGAGAATAAAACCATGTTGGATGAATCGACTATCGAGATCAACATTCATACTCAGGATGACCTGCACATTCTAAAGATCAGACAATCTTTAGATGCTACTGAACAAGAAGCCATACTTCTTTTCTCAAAAATCATAACCACACTTTCGCTTGGTCTTACGCAGATATGTCTAGTATTGACCCCACTATAGTGGTTCACAATATCATAACCATTCCTACGCCTAACCATCAAACAAAAGCTAAGAAAAATGCATCCTTGCATTACCCTTCTCATCAAAGAAGAACTTTAGTGCCTACTTTCCGTTTCCTTCATCTTACCCATTGATTATCCTCAATGGATTTCTAACATTGTCCCTGTCACTAAGGTGATAGGGGACTCTACATTTGCATGGATTTCTGTGACCTCAATCTAGCTTGCCCAAAAGATGATTTTCCTACCTGGTATTGTCCAACTGGTGGACCTTATTGCTGGTCACAAGATGCTATCACTCATGGATGGTTTCTCTAACTATAACCAAATCTTTCTTACCCTAGAGGATCAGCACAAAACCACATTCATTACCCCTTGGGGGACCTTCTGCTATCAAGTCATGCATTTTGGCCTTAAAAATGTTGGTGCCACATATCAGTGGGCTATGACTTATATCTTCCATGACATCATGCATCGTATATTGTAATATTATGTGGATGACCTCCTTTCCAAATACAAATGCCACTCGAGCACCTCGCCGTCCTAAAAACCATCTTTGACCGCCTCATTAAATATTGCATTCACCTTCAGCCTAAGAAGTGTGTCTTCATAGTTCTCTCGGGAAAACTCCTAGGGTTTATCATTTCCTTACGAGGTATAGAGATTGACCCTGCTAAATTCAAGGCCATTATTGAAATGCCTCCACCCACTAATCTTAGGAAACTCCATAGCTTACAAGGAAAGTTACAGTCTATTCACCGCTTCATTTCACAATTGTCTGATTGGTGTCAACCATTTCATCATCTTCTCAAGAAGGATGTCTCTTTTAAATGGGATAATGACTGCCACAAATATTTTGAGGCCTTAAAACAATACCTTCTCCAACCACCCATCCTCATTCCACCTAAATATGATCAACCCTTCTACCTATACATCTCATCTACTGATCATTCCTTGGGGGCCATGCTTTCTCATCGTGATGAACAACACAGGGAGCAGGTGGTTTATTACATAAGCCATACTCTTTTAGACTATGAAACCCGATACACCCATGCTAAAAACTTTTCTTAGCCTTAGTTTTCATTGCCACAAAACTCCATCATTACCTACTCAACCACAAAACCTATGTCATGACTAACACCGACCCCTTACACTTCATGCATGCAAAACCTTACCAAAATCAATGTGCCACATGTTGGCTCATGCTTATGGCTGACCTCAACCTTGAATTCACCCATCAAAAGTCCATCAACGACCAAGCTATTGTCAACTAATTGGATGACACACCTATTTCCGGAGATCAACCCTCTAACTTTGACTTTCTTGATGAGTCAATTGCTACCCTTTCCCTGGATGAACCAAACTTACTAAATGACACTCTTCTTGATGGTTCCAAGTGTCAACATGGGGGTGGGGTAGGCATTATCCTCATTCTCGCTTGATGGTGAACCCATTCCTTTATCGTTCAAACTCAATTTTGATTTTACCAACAATATTTGTAATACGAAGCACTCGTATTAGGTCTCCAAGTTGCCTATGCCCTAGATGTTAAGTCAATCAATATATTTTGTGATTTTGAATTGGTCATAAACCAAGTCAATGGTATATACCAATTCGTAATGAGATACTTCAAAAGTATAAACATCATGTGGACATACTTTTGACCACCTTCGATCACTATGACTTTCACACTTGTCCCCGTTTAACCAACAAATTTGTTGATACCATGGCACTCGCTTGGCTTCTCAAATACCCGCTTCACCCGTCGATTCCAAAATATTCATCATAATACGAAGACTCCAATCACCCTCTTATTTACCTTGTGAAATTTACTCCATCAGAACCGCTACCCCTAACCCAAGTGACCTTTGGTATAAACAATATTCAAACTACCTTTCCCTCTCCATCTTACCTCTCGACCTCACTTGTAATGGACAATGGGCCTTTCTTAAAAAGGTATCTCATTACATCATCATGGGTGGCCTCCTCTATAAACATGGCTTCAATGGCATTCTCTTACGGTGCCTTACGAGTTCTAAAATTCCTTATACCATTAAGGAAGTTCATGATGGCATATGTGGAGGTCACTTCAGTGGTCTTATTGTTGCTAAGCGTATTCTTTGCCTAGGCTATTACTGGTCGACACTTAACCATGATTGTTGTGACTACGTTAAGCATTGTGTGAAGTGCCAACAACATGCCAACCTTCATCATACACCCAGTCATGCCTTACAGGTCACCCGTGACCTTTGGCCCTTCTCTCAATGGGGTTTGGATCTCATTGGAGAGATCAATCCCCATTCTTCACAATGACATCAATGGATCATCACTGCTACCAAATACTACACAAAATGGGTTGAGGCCATACCACTCATCTCCATGAAAGATGAGAAAATATGTGAGTTCATCAACCATCACATTATTTGTCATTTTGGTTAAGCATCGTCTCATCACTGATAATGGAAAACAATTTAAAAATAAAACCTTGTGAAAACTCTCTGCAACGCGCCTTTGGCATCCAATTAAGTTTCTCATCACCTTATTACCCACAAACCAATGACCAAGATGAATCCACTAATAAAACCTTAAATAAAATTATCACAAAAGTGGTTAACGATCTTTGGGAAGGACTGGAATACACACATTCCTTTCACTCTATGGGCATACCGCACTAGTATCCGCACTTCCACTTTGCTGCCACACCTTTTTCTCTAGTCTATGGTATAGATTATGTTCTTCCTCTCGAAGTCCAAATTCCCTCACTGCACTTCTCTCCATGACATGCTCAATGATGATAACTTTGATCGGGAAAATTTAGCACAACTTGAGTTATTAGACAAATGTCGTCTTAATGCTCTTAACTATCTTTAGGTTTACCAAAAATGTATCAAACGTGCCTATGAAAAACATGTCCATGAATGAACCTTCCAAGTAGCTGACCTTAACTCTGAAATAAAATCAACATGTAACTAAAAGGAAAAAAAAAAAGTAAACGGGAAAATTTTCTCCTAATTGTCTTGGACCATACATCATGACTCATATTTATGGATCAGGTGCTTATTGTTTATCTTCATTAGATGGTAAACCAAAACCTGAGCCCCTTAATGCCTTACATCTTTGACCATTCTATTATTGACTTTTAGTCCTACCTCACCTTCTTCCTCTTTTCATGCCCATCCCTTGAGTGCTTTTCAATTGTCTCCCTTCACTATACTACCCCCAACAATTAAACAAGAATCATGTGAGTACCCGTCACTTTTTATCTTCTATTAAATATGTGTACCACGACGCTCCACATAGCATGGTTCTCATGGATACTTTTCATCTATTTTTTTGATGAGATCCCATGGTCATTCCACCTTGATTTTCTAAACAAGAATCCTATCCTTCACCTTAATCTTGTCCATGACTTAAAAGCTCTCACATGGGATTCAAATCCTTGAGTCAAACTTCCAATAAAAGATGACTCCCTAAAAAAGGACATCTCTTCTCTCTACATCACAGCTATAAATAGACTACTCCCTTGAAGGACAGCTATATAAAAATCTTGTTTTAAAAAAATGAACAAGAAGAAGAAGAGAGAGAGAGAGAATATGAAGCTTCCCGCATCAATCCGCTTCACGAAGACCTAAAGGATTTAATTTCCTCATCCCATATAAACATCCCACATCGATCAATATATCTCAAATATCAATCAAAACAAAAATCCTTTTATTCATGGACTTAGCCATTATGACCTTGGATCTCTTATCGAAAAGGCATGCTACCTAGTACCATATAAAAACTAACCACTTTTCACCCTTTACCATTCACACTTTCATTTTCTGTCGCCTCAAGGGACCTATTGGAACATGACATTTGGTGATCATGTGACTACTTTTTCACCTTTAGAATAATCAATCATGTAATGCTTTTAGGGTCTTACATTCATCATCCCATCTAAGGTTTGATCTGCCTGTTATGATCCTTACCAATTAGGTCACTTTCTTGCCTCCTCTTATATTTTAAACCTTCTTCATTATGTATTGATTACCTTATACAGGACTTGATCCTTGACACTTATTTTTGGGTAATTTTCTCCTCCTTCACCATAATCAACTCAAAATCACCCATACCAATGTGCCCACAATTCACCCATACCTAAAAGACCTAGAATCAATCATTCCTATAACATACTCATACCTCCTCACATTCTTCCCTAGCTTATGGGAGAACTACATCGGCTTGATGTCCCTTTTCACTGGGACTATATAGGCAGCACTCTAAGGGCATGGGGCCCTTAGAGGTTAGCTCGGCCACTATCTACCCTAACCAATTCATCTTTTATTTTCCTAAATCACATTCTACCCTATTTACTTTCCTTTTCTATCAATAATTGGAAAGTAAACCCATCAAACAACAAATTGCTTTCCACATTTATTATCATCAAACATACATTTATTATGTCTACCATTTCTTTACCATTATCATGCATCATTATTATAAAACATCTTAACCATGACCCACGTCATCATTCATTGCACAAATTAATGAATTACAACCTCAACCACTTTAGACTCCACCATGCCTAAAACCTAACTCAACCATGCCTAAAACCTGACTCAATCCATGCCTAGACCACAACCTGACTCAATCCATGCCTAGACCACAACCTAACTCGATCCATGCCTATGACCTGACTCTATCATGCCTACACTACTTAATTTCCATAACATATACACATCAACATAACAAGATAACCACAACCATGTATACACATAATGACCATAATCATCATCATCTCTATAAATAAAAATATCCAAACATGTGTCTCCATATACATAATCTCAAATATCTTCGGCACGTTGAGCTGGTACATATAATCAAATCTCTCAAAAACCTCATATACAGCCTCACCATCTTTGGCACATAGGCCGGTATATGATCAAAAATATGCAAAACTCTCGTACATCCTCACTCTCCTCAAAGCATGCGGCTGGTATATATCAAAAATGAATCAAATACATCAAAATAAAGGGATGTGCATCATGCATAATCCTTAGACATCCTCCATATCAGTTGTTCTGTCTCCTCCTCGGCTCCTGGCGGTAGCTTGATAACCTTTCACCCACCTACCATAGGTCACGATCGGGCCCTCTTGGTACATCACCTAGAGTTGGCCTCCATGAGTTGGTGGCCTCACCTTGATCCTATCTTAGGGCTTGATGGCCCCCTGTGCTCTCCATGTTGTGAGTACGGGATCTGGTCCTCTCACTCGAGGCCTGTTATGCCCTATACTCTCCATAAGATAGAAAATCTATCTCGGCTACCATCAATCGATCTCGATAATATCTGGCCTTACCTAGGGCATTCCATAACTAGAATAGGGGCATTGTTTGTGGTGGCCCCATCAGCCTCAACCCCCTGTACTGCCCCTATGTGACCTGTCTCACCCCTCCTATGAATTGGGACCCTGTCCCGATGCCTGTGGAGGTGCCATCGTCCTCATACCCCTGTGCTGTGCCTACACTGTAATGCCGAATCTACACCTATGTAGTGGCCAACTAGCCCTGTAAACTGTAACTTGCACTGTAGGGCAGCTACCTGCTCCTCATCTCCATCTCTCTCGTCTCCATCTTGGGCCATCTAGGGCTATAGGCTAGCCACCTGCACATGTAATGTAGCCACCTCTACCTCCAAAGTTGCTAACTTCCCTATACCATCCCCAACTGGGTAATCAGGGTCACCACCTACCCCTGTAGGGCATCTCTCTACATAGTGATAGTGGCTAAATCTAGCTACCCGGGCCTATGAGGTACTACTCGTAGATGGTCTACCCACCACTGTCTATACATGTTTTCACTCAGTAATCATCAATCCATTGGTCTGTCACCTACTCCTCCTTCTTCGTCGGCATTTTCGGCTGTGGTAGAGGCAATGGCCTCTCCACATCATCCCTCCTATACTGTGGGAAGGGTGGGGGTATACTTCGTGGTAGCCCAAACTACCATATGACCCGGTCAATCTGGGATCATCTTTTGCTCCCCTACATAGCACCTCTCTATCCACCTATAAATCTACAATCCTGCCAGCTTCTCTTCCATCCCTTTGTATGAGGGATACCCCACATACAGTCTCCAGATAATTTCTACACCAAACAATCCCTCCAATAACCATCAATAATTCGCTACATCATGAATAGGTCGGTCTACTTGACACTCTCCAATAGTAGGTACCCAATGCTCGTAACCCACTCACATTCAACCCATCTCGAATGCATCAGCCTAGGGCATGCCGATCAAACAAACACACACAATGTTCTCATAGGCCTAATAATGAAGAACAAAGGTGCAGCATAGGTTGAACCTGTGAAGCCACCCATACGCCCATAGCTCTCTATATAACTATGCCAAGAATGTTGGCACCCATGCAAAGTAGGTCTGGTCCATCACCATGTCATGTAACACTCCCATCAGTGATCATGGGAACCTCCCACCCTCCACATCTGGCAGTGTAAAACAACATACTACCTCCATCGGTAATACTACTAGCCTCATCTCCTTTGGAAGGCTGGTACATCTCACCATAGCTTATGTTGGCGCTTATGGAATGTCATCTCTTACAGTCCCTCACCAAACACACTGCAAGCATCAACTCTTGGATGCCTCAGGAAATTAAATATACCGCATACCCAATATAGGTAACAACAGGATCATGTACACATCCTCCGGGTGAATATCATCTCCCTCATCAATAGGTGGAATGTGTTGGTCGCTTTGAGTCCCATCTATTGATGAGGGCGACCATCAAGATCAGATACAAGAATACATAGTTTTAGCGTCGACTCCGATAATGCCCACATGTCTCCACTCCTTGACTATCATCACCCCATGAACCATCAAGAGCAGGGGTGGTACCCTATCTCTCATCCAGTTGGGCTCTCACCTGCATCCAACAACACAATTACATTATTAAAACCCAACCATATCTATCCTCACCCATACCCATCTACTCCTACCCATTCGACCTCACCTATCTACCCATACCCCCAACCCTTACCAACTCAACTTTACCTATTTTCCCTTCCAACCTACCAACCACCCTACCCTAACCTCCCTACCTACCCAACCCGACCCGACCAATTGTTCTACTCACCCACCACCTACCCAACCCCATGTCACCCTACCTCTTTACATACACTCCCGACATTACCTATTTACCCACAAGTCTCAACACTTGGCCCTAACCACCTAACCCTTGCCTATGTTTTCTACCCTCTGACCAGCACTGGTCCTCCCAGACCGACCACGGTTTCCCACTAGCATCGGTCACCTCATCCATGAATGATTCGGTTATACCCCACCGATTTCGGCCCACCATTGACCAACGTTCGGTCACTTTGTCACAAGGTGACAACCCATGACAGCCGAGCCCTAGATCTACCCATTTTGTCTCCATCTCTCCCCTCCCCACCCCCATTCTTACCTACAACCCTTCCCACCCAGCATACTACCTATTCCTACCCTCCCCATCCCTCTTTTATCCAATTTCCCCCTAACATTCAAATTTCATTTCCCCCAAACCCATCTTCCCCCGCCCAAATTTCTATCCATTTATCTAAACACAACAAACATGGAGGGATATTGAATCTTACCTCATCACACTACCACCGCCATGGTGGCATGTCGGGCCGCTGCACCGGTGGTCCACCCGATCCCTCTCCTACCTCTGCCATCACCGAATGACCTCTCGCTCTCCAACCAATCCAATCAATCCAATCTAGCTTGTGGATCCACCTATCAACCAACTATCACCAGCCACGTGGCTCACCAACTCAGTCCTCTATCTCCCTTTGTCACTTTCCACCTTTTCCTCTTTCTCCTATCATTTTCTCCTATTTGGAAAATGACAAATGATTCCGTAAAATGTGGAATTTTTCTTTTTATAACCTACCCGACTTGACCGGTGATGGTTTGACCTTGATCGACATTGGTCTTATGCCCTACCTTATCGAGGTCGGTCCATAGCAAGCATCGGTTCCTTGAAACCATCATCGGTTTACCTGCTTAGTATTTTTCCTACCCCCTACCCCCACTTTTTGACTTGAATCCTACCTACCTCACCCAAAGCCTCACTGGGACACTTCCCTTTGTCTTTGTGACCTTCTCATTGACCCCCTCACCGCATCCCCAGTCGGGAACTTGTTATTTTTCCCATCCCTCGGCCCTATCCATGTCATGACCTAGATTTTGGGACCTGGAATGTTGTTAGTGACCTTTGACCTCCTCTGTGTTTTCTATACCTTGTGGCACCTGGTTACTGTGTTGATGGACATACTAACCTTACCTTGCCTCTTGTTGTGACCGTTTATCCTGACCCAACATTTGGTGTACTGGAACATACCTAAACATTCCTGCACCTGACCTGCATCATGTTTCTAACCATATCATATACCTTGGATACCGGAATCACTTCAACCTTGTTTGGATAAACCTATCAACCTTAGACAATGTAGAGTTTTCCTACTCTTCAACCTAGTACTATGTTGTAGTTTATACGTGTGTGTGTGTTTGATTATTACTACCTTTGACCCTGACCCATTACCTAGATTACCCAAGTAGACCTTTTTCCTTTTTTCCCTCGTTACCCACCTTCCTCTTCATCACATTCACCTTTTATCAAACCACTCACCGATTACGCTTCTTCTACCTCATCAATTCCTAGTTTGAGGGGGATCACCTTCACCCACACATGGGGCAACCACATCTTATTTTTGTCAGTGTTGCTTACCAATACAAGCTACGCAACAAAAAGGGGAAAAATGTAGACACCAAAATTGGGTCACACTCCCTTGGTCCCTCATCAAACAAACACCTTGAACACATTCACCTAACCATGGCCCCTTTCATCCCACTCTAATATTAATTTAATTAATTAAATTAAATTAATTCATTATCTCACAATATTTATTATTTTAATATCCTAATTGAGATAATGCCCACATATCCACCTCACCTAGACACCTCATCTAGTCACCTCACCCTAAAACCTATTCTTAGTATGTTGCCACAACTAACTAAGACCTACCTAAACCCTAAAAATCAAAATCCTACATTCCCTCTAACCACATTCTCGCATGTTAGAAAGGAAGCTTCCATTCTAATCCACAGAGCAAAACAAATGAGATTCCAGAAAATCAAGGGGATTTGCCCAATTTAGTAAACCTAAGAAATCCCACCCTAACTAACGCCGGTTACCCTAAACCACCGCCGGTCAACCAAGAACCGCCGTTACCATTTAACCCCAAAACAACCTTATTTCGAGGTTGGCACATTTCTGAGAGATTGACACATCTTTTGAGAATAAGAGATGAAACCAGAGCTGCATGCAAGCAGAACAAGCATTCATACACACATCAAAGCACCCATAGCTAGCATCAAAAGCACCCACAGAGCCATCTACCTTCATAGGAGCATCCGAGGAAGCATCAGCACCACATCAAGTTCCTTCCATTTGATCACCCACCATTTCCAACCAAACATCAAGCTCGTACAAATAGTAAGTGATTTGTTAACCAACACTTGTCCATTTATCATTTGGTAGATTATTTTACTTTTGTTATTACTTTTTGCTCCCATTTCCATTCACCCACCATCTACCTCCATGAAAACTAGACCATTCCTTCACCCACACCATTGAACTGCCCATATCCGGATCTTAATCATCCCTGTGCATATCTAAGGCCCCCACGAACCTTGCCATTACCCTTCCATTTTTACCTAGCCTCGGATCTATCACCTAACCAAGTTTTTTTATTTGAGCTTCTTGTACCCCAACCATACCAATGCTGGTTTCCCACAACCGTCGTCGCGGTTAATCTAAACCAACACGGTCATACCAAACCGCGTCGGTCTCTATGTTTTTGACCGATAAACCAAGAACAGAGCTTCCACTCTCTACCCAATACCCAAAATGGCCCAGAACCTGACCCTAACCAATACCTGTACTCTGACAGAGACCTTGACCTTTAGATTCAGTCATAGCTTAGCCTGTTGTGAACAAATTTTCTTATTGTAGATGAATGAGATACCTAAATCATTTTAACTACAATAGGATTTCTTTTATTGTTAGCATTAAGTTGTTTTAAATCAGTGGATTGACAGTCATCTAGGAAGTATCACACTTCCCGGATCTAGCATACATTAGGCAGTCCACTGCATATACTATTTAACTTTCATTTGGTGGTCTTGTTTTCCATTTTAGGTAGTTCCTCCAAGAAAAAACAAAGCTCTCATGATCAGTGTGGATCAAGAATTCATATGTGCGTAACAACCTATAACCAAAGCATTCTAACAGGTATTCCTCCTAGCCCTTTACCCTTATCGGTTTCGTCAACATTCAAAGAAACACTCTAGAATCAGGTTAAACAGGTTGATTCTTTTGAAAGAATCTGGATGGTGCCTTTGTGTTTTCTTGTTCAGATTCTTCTACTTCTTCTTCTTCCTCTTTCTCAGATTTGATTTCTTCATCCTCTTTTTGCACCACTGAGTGTCCTATTTTCTTCTTGACTTCCAATCATCGACTTTCACATTTATACTTTCCACTACTTTTTGTAGTCTCTTGTTATAGCACTTGTAAGCCTTGCTTCTCGATGAATAACCAAGGAATATGCCCTCATCTGCTCTAGAATCAAATTTACTGAGCTCATCTTCATCGTCTCTCTTAATGTAGCACTTACTTCGAACACTTTGAAGTGTTTCACGGAAGCTAGTCTTCCCTTCCATAGTTCATATGGTGTCTTTTCTGTGTTTACTCAAATTTGTGCTCTGTTCAGAATATACACCATTGTGTACACTGCTTCTCTCCAAAAATCATCTGGTAACTTGGACTCATTTAGCATTGTTCTTTCCATTTCCTACACTGTTCTATTTTTCCATTCAACTACACCATTCTGTTGTGGTGTTCTTGCTGCAGAAAATTGTCTTCTAATTCCATGCTCTTCACAAAACTCATCAAATTCGTTAGACATAAATTCACCTCCTCTATCTGATCTCAAACACTTAATCCTAGAGTTTTTCTCATTCTCAATCAAAGCTTTAAAAATTTTGAATTGATCAAAAGCTTCTGATTTTTCTTTTAGAAATGCAACCCATGTCATTCTAGTAAAGTCATCAATTAATAACATAAAATAAGAATCACCTTGCAAGCTTTGTGTTTTTGTTGGCCCACAAAGATCAGTATGAATTAGCTCTAATGGCTTCATTGTAGAGTACTCCTTTGTCCTGAATCTGACCCTTGTCTACTTCCCATGTTGACACTGTCTGCAGATAGTACTTTGCGGTTTTGTGATCTTGGGTAAATCTCTCACTGCTTGTTTTGAGCTGATTTTTACCATGTTGTCAAAATTAATGTGACCCAATCTCTTGTGCCATAACCAGCTTTCATCAATTTGACTCATGCAACACTTTTCTCCCTTCACATCACTTAGCATGTACAGGTTGTTCCTTGTTCTATTTGCATCTGCAACCCAATTACCTATATCCTTCTTTCTAATTTCACAACCCTCAGCATAAAACGTGAGTGTATAACCTTGATCACACATTTGACTAACACTCAAAAGATTATGTTTCAGTCCTTCAATGAGTAAAACATTTTCAACTTTAGCTTGACCATTTAATTTTATGTTACCTCTTCCTGTGATCTTGGTTGTAGTGTTATCTCCAAACTTTATTGTACCTCTACTGGCCTTTTTAAACGGGAACTTGCTTCACACTGTCATATAGATGGAATATCCACTATCAATGTACCAAGGTTTTTCTTCATCTTGTGCATGGAGCATAGTTTTACCAACATAACCTCTTCCTTTTCTCCCTTTATTTTTTGCCACACTTTCTTATTGTTGGCTTTTTGAATGATTTGTTTTCCCTCTTTCTCTTGCTTTGGCTTTTCTGTAATCTTACTCCTGCAAAATCTTGCTATGTGGCCAACTTGGTTGCATTCATAACATCTAATCACATGCTCATTCAAATTTGACAATGCAGAAAAGAATTGTAGTTTCTAGCATGAAAATTTTGATTCCAACTCTGAAACCTCGATCTACAGTCCATCATCTTATGACCAAAATTGTGACAGGAAAAACAATAACCGTAAAAAGAATACCTGGTCATGTAGGGTTGCCTCTGATAAGATAAACTTCTGAAACTTCTTATTGGTACCTTATTCCACTTGCTCTCTTCTTTGTTTTTGTTCTGTGGAGAATGATCTTCTTGTTTCTTGTTGCTTTCTCCTTTACTGGAGCCTTTTAGGATATCTGCATAGTTGGCTTTCTTCTCTGGTTCTTTGGTCTCTTTCTTTTCTACTTCATTGAATCCAATACCACCTTTGGATGATTTTGGTTTCTGTTCTCTCATAATGTTGCTCAACACCTCAAAACTTTTTTCAAACTTGAGTCTCTTGTTCAACTTTTCAGTTTCCTGTCTTAGTGTGACAATCTCTGCCTCCAATCTCTCGCATTCTTTTTCTTTTGATTTCAGTTGTTCTCTAATCACTTCCTCTATTCTTTTTGCCTCTTCAACTTGGGTCTTTAGATCAACAATAGTATTCTCATGTTCTTTGTCAGCATGCAGATTTTTCTTTGCTTCTTCATACTCTTGAAGTTGCACTTTTGCTTCAGGGTCTTCTTTTTGAGTCTCTTGATCTCACCCAAGGCACAGATGAGTTCTTCTTCTAATTTTACCTCACCTTCTTCATCAATTGCATCTTCAGCTTCCACTTTTCCATCTTCAAGGGCCATAAACAAAAGTTCTTCAATGTCACCTTCTGAACAATCTTCCTTTGAGCTATCATCTTCTCTGGTGCATAGAATCTTCTTGTTTTGGTTCCAGTTCTTCTTCTTTTCAAACTTCCTTTGCTTGAAATTATTTTTATAGAAAGGCTTTCCTTTCTTTGCTTTGATAGGATCTTCATCATCACTTTCACTTTTTGCATGCGAGACACTTAGCTGCAAAATGTCCAATCTCACCACAATTAAAACATTTAAAAGGAAGTTTACCTTTATACTTGTCAGATCCTCTTTTCAGATTTTTCACCAATAGGGATTCTTCTTCCTCATCGATTCATCATCCGATTCAACCTTCTTCTCCTTTCCTTTTGAAGCTTTGAAAGTATATTCTCTTTTTCTTGGCTTATCTAGTTTTGTTCTCATCTCATAAGTTGTGAGTATTCCATATAACTCATCCATTTTCATTTTATCTAGATCCTTAAGTTCTTCAATAGCTAAAACTTTAGCATCAAATCTAGGAAGTAGAGATCTTAATACCTTTTGTACTATTATTGGGTCTTCCATCTCTTCACCCAAGCCTTTTATCATGTTTACAGTCTCATCCACATGGAGTAGATATGCTGCAATGTTCTCTTCCTCTTTCATCTTTAGACTTTCAAAATTTCTTCTGTGTGTCTAAAGCTTTGCCATCTTTACTTTGAATCTCCTTCATATAAACTGTTGAGCTTATCCCACATCTCCTTGGCAGTTTTGCAAAGCATAATCTTTACAAACTCGAATCTACTACACCACACAAAATAGCATTCATAGCTTTAGCATTATTTTCACATGCTCTCTTACCATCCAGATCTATCGGTGGCATTGTCGGTGTCGTATAGCCATTCTCAACTAAATGTCAAATATCATGTCTAAGAGAATTCAAATAGGTTCACATCCTTATGCTCCAAAAGGCATAGTTTGATCCATCAAACAATAGAGCTTTATTTGTGGAGAATCCTTCCTGAGCTGCCATTGTGCTTTCTGATCTACCTTCTAGCTGTTAAGCTACACAGAAGGAACCTGCTCTGATACCAATTGTTAGAAGCATGAGAATACTGAGAGGGGGGGTGAATCAATATTCGAAAATAAAAAAATTCTCCAACTTATTAATTTTCTTTTTCACACTTAACAAGATATTCAAATCTAAAAGTAAAATGAGAGTACACACAAAAATAAAATGCACATAACACTAGATATATCGTGGTTCACCCAGTGTGGGCTACATCCACCAAAAGAGACTGCTTGGATCTACTATCCAAATCCAGCCAAAAAATAGTGTTTACAAAGTGTGAGCACCCACTCATAGAAGACACCAATCTCTAAGCCAAACACCAATTCATCCCTTGAATGCAAACACCACTGACTGTGTAATCTCTTATTCGAAGCACCAACTTCTGGAGACACCAATCCCAATCCAAAGCACCCACTCAAAAAATAATTCATTACAAATCAATGATAATTTCTCCTTCTATATTCTCTCTCTCACATACTCATACTCACTTAAGAGATTTATAATATCAGCTCACATACATATCACACTCATGCAAAATGTTGTCTTTCTCGCTCTCTCTAAAAAGTGCACACAACACTTGCTTATATAGAAAGAAGGAGAGGAAAAACCACTTTGGTTTCCTAAAACCATGTGCCCATACCATGGGCTAATTTGCTCCAAATATTAAATATTTTCTCCAAATATTAAATATTTGCTCCAAATATTAAATATTTGCTCCAAATAGCAATATTCTTTACACACTTAAGAGTATCTCCTCTTGCGCATTATAAAATCTCTTACGCGTCATAAACTGTCATAAAATATTTTATGCGTCATAAGTTGTCATAGAATCTCTTACGCATCATAAGTTGTCATAGAATCTCTTACGTGTCATAAGCTGCCATAGAATCTCTTACGCATCATAAAATCTCTTACACATCCCGCCATGTGTCATAAGATTCCTTGGTGATGTTGAATATTAAAATATTCAAATTTTGACATCACTCTAATTTTGACATGGGTAAATATTTTATGAACACTAATGTTGTAATGTTGAATATTAAACAAATATTCAAACCTCAATATTTCCATCAACAATAATGTTGTATCTTTGACATCAATGACAAAATACTCAATGATATTACTCAGGAGCCATCCATCAACAACTGCATTTAGAGTAATCTCTTTGTCATATTCAAGGCTATGTGGAGAAAGGTTTGCATGTAAAACCTGTCTCTCACACTCTACTCTAGCGTGTGGTACCTTCTCCCTTAGCCATTCTCCCGAAAGGGAATAATATTCTCTTGCCTTAACATTTTACATACTTCTTTGACCTCATCTAGGTCACTTCTTGGAACCTCGTTATCCTTCTACTACCCCACCTGCCTTGATTGCTCCTTGAGATATTGTATCTCCCCTTGTAAACTCCGATTATGTCCATAGTCTCCTAGTATACTTCTTTCTGATGGGCAGGGTCTCGGGTACTTTCCATGTGGCACCTCCTCTCTAGAAACTAATGTCCTTGGTTTAGGCATCTCCTTGGTGCGTGTGGCCTCTGCACGCATTGTCACCAGTATAGGTTCTAGCTCTAACTCACACGCCACTCTTGGCATCCATTGTGAATCAGCCCTTTTACGCTCACCATAGCAAAGGTCCCTTATCTTTCCGGTGTTGTTGGTTCATATGCTCATAGAGTTCCAGACACTCTTCATACTTGTGCTTCTTCTTGCACCATGAGCATTGTAATAGATCAGGACACTCATTTATAATGTTATGTGGATCCACAATTATAACATGTTCCCCATGGGAACTCACTTCTTCCTCCTCCATGGTTTCCATGACCCTGAATCCTCTACAAGAACTTATTCCACATGTGCCTCCATCTACGTGTTCCTCATAATGGCATTCATCACCCTTAGAACTACTGATAAGGCTGGTCTGGCGCACACCATGATCAATGGCCTCATGGATCTAGTCAATAAGCCTACAATCCTTAGTATCATGGGTTGTAGAGGTGCAAATCTTACAAGTAGCAAGATACATTCTTCCGAATTGCACATTGCAACAAGGGACATCTACTCACATCATGGTCCCCATGACAAATCTCATAATCTACCACTATGGCGTGTATTGTCTTCTGGGGGAAACTATCCTTGGCATGCCCTCTACTTCACAATTTGTACACCACATTCCACTACAAGTCTCATGAGCTGAGTTTGTAGATAACTTTTCCAACTACTTAGCCATAGCAGCAATTTGAGCTTCTAGGAATGGGCTAACACCAAAGATCAACACTTCTAACGGCTTCAAAGATGCAGAGCAGCTTCTAACACCTTACGAGGTCTATGAAATTCTTATGAGATAAAGCTCTTCTAAATGGTGTTATCAACCCTCAAAAAACCATTGAGCATGTTGTGAAGGGTGAATGTCATATGACAATTTTGATAGGAGATTCTTAAATTATGCATCATACTCCCACACACTCTCCACCATTCCCTATTGAATCTCCTTGAGGGCGTTGATGCTCTTCTGTTTAAAATAAAGGATGTGGAATTTTTCTAGGAAGGCATTTTTCAACGTGGTGTAATCTACCACTATCTGATGGGGTCATACTTCCTATACCAGCTATGTTTGTGCCCTTGCAACATCATTACAAATTGACTAGCCTTCCATTCTCGGGGTTTTGATCCCCTTTGCATGCCATAGCAATTCAAACTTGTGAACATGCTCGTAGCATCCTCTATGCCCTGGTAGTCTGGCAAGTGTAAAGACATTTCAAAGATTACTTGAGGAGGTGGTTGAGGCCCTTGTCCTCCTGGTCTAGATCCTTGGTTTCCTCCGGTGTTTCCTCCACTAGATCCACTAGATCCACCAGGTCTTGTGCCTCCTAATCCACCAATTCCACCTCCAGACCCTCCCTGCAGCCAATAATGGGCCTGAAGTGGTCGTGCCTAGTGTTCCCAATGTCCCACTGAACTGTTCGCCAATGGTCTGTGAGATAGTTCCACTACTTGATGTATACCCACACCACTCCCGATGCATTACCCAAACCTTGTGTATTTTTTCCTTCTATGAAAATTCCTCCAAACACTAGAATAGAGTGTGTAGCCATAGAAGTTCCAAATGAGAAATTATACCTCTTGGGTGTTGATCGGTCACTCCCATCGATACCAACTGTGTGTTATCAACACTCCTATGATTTGGAAAAACTAATGCCAAGGTTTGGTCGGTGAGGTGGGTTTAGATACGTGCCAACGACTCTTCTCTCTCCACATGACGAACTCACATCGAATCCAAATGGGTATCTCTCCCATGCTTTCGAGATGGGGTAGAATAGAATACTCAAGTTCCATGTCCTCTGTGTGAACCTCAACTCATTCCCCGCAACGTCTACCTCCATAGATCAATCACACTTGCAACCTCACATTGTCTAGTAATATCTCTTTCACCTAATTCACTATACTTGAGTCATCTCTCCTCTCTTTCTTTCTCAGTCACAATGTCTTCCATCTTCCTCCACCCTAGCTTCCTCACCCAACACTCAGGAAGGTTTAGCCGGCCATTGGAAATGCCTCTAAACTCAAGGTAACGATCAATATCTTCATCATCAAAGGAATAACACGTAGAAATGATCCTCTGGGATCCCACAAAACTCAAACTTAGTGACTTCCAAACAAGAATATGTAGAAATAACATATTCCGAATGTAGCTAGCCAATACTCCTTTCCACCAATGATCCACAACATGATTCCACGTCAGATCTACATCTTGCAGCCTCTAGTACTCTTCTTGGGTCCACACACGTGATCTATAACACCAGCTTGATCTAGACGCATATGCTGAGAGCCATTCATATAGCTCTACTAGAAAGCAATAGAATAAAGTTTCATACAACTCATGGTAGAGGTTCTCTTCTACCCATCTGTGTGCATCAAACTCAAGCCCAGTGTTGAATCTCTAAGAAAATTCTTCCTTTGTGCTCTTGAACCATGATTCAATACTTTCCAGAGTTAGGCATTTTTTCATCACTCATTGCACATATCATGATGTATGCTATTTCCCACTACAACTTCAAAAATATGTCCCGAAACGGAACCAAGATGTATTCATTTTTACACCCACCAAGAACAAGGGAATCCCATGCATGACAACCTCATCACCCGGTGGTGTTGGGCACTCACCCGAGGCACGCACGGGTGCTGAGTCTCTCTTTATGTGAGTTAAGTGGGAAAGCATCATCTATGATAGGAACTTAAAAAGAGTGAGTGGACACGAGACATACATTCATCATAGAGCTCAAAATGGCTTCTAGATCAATGCAGTCATTCCAGATAAAAGGATACTTAACAATTTATAGAACTGAACTGAAAAGGAAATGTATAGGAGTTTATATTCATTCATATAACACATATGAAATAGAACTACGCAGATATATGTATAAACCAGAGTCTATTATATTTATATTCCATCATATCCAAAACCTCATCACATGCATTAGATCCATTATAGAATATCACAAAGTATGGCAGACTGAAGTCATACACCATAACTGGATTAGGGTCCTCCTAAACATGAAAGGAAAATTTCATACCCAAACCCTTGATACATCCTTCCCTATAGGTCATCTACCCAACCCAATAGAGTTCCTCGTAGCATTTCTATAAAGCTCCACTCTCTATTGATCTATATCTCAATTCCTCTATGGGTGCTTATATTTATAGGCCTCTTGAACTGCCAACCCACCTTTCTAAGGCTTCATATCCATTGCCAAGTGTCCAAATGTGGTCCTCCATGGGAGCATGCTCCTCTAGGTCTGAGATCTCCACTCCTTACCATGATGGTCTTCTAAAATCTTCCATTGTAGGGAATATTCCTTCCTAGGCCAACATGTCGCTAAGCTGGCACCTTATCCACTCCACATGTGCAGTTGGGTCATGCTTTTCACGTGTCCTACCTGATATGCCAAATATGGCTAAGTCCCAAAATCCTACTTTGTCTTGTGTGCATGCACTACTTATTCTATTAAAACCTCTTAGTTACCTTTCCGTGCACTTTCTCCTTGTGCGCCCTTCTTTAACAAGGCCTTGTGTGCCCACACACCTTCTTGTACTTAGCCAATAAATCAAGGTCCTAACATCAAACATGGTTTGTACTATTGAGCATGACTCTTTTCTCTTGTTTGCATATTTCTTTACAACATACACCCATTTCTCTTGTTTGGGTTGTTCTTGTTTATTTTTTGAAGCTACATGACCCTTCTTATGATACTTGTAGTGAACAACATTATAGTTCATTCCAGTGTATGATGAATTATAGTTTCTTCTATAGCCTCTAGCATATCTTTTACATTTCGTGGATTTATGTCCAAACTGATTACATGAAAAGCAAGTAACCATAGAAAGAGTGTGTGTACCTCATAGCATAGGTGATTTTGGGAGCAGTTATTATTTTCTTCATGATTTTTATGTCTTCTTTATTTACAATAGAAGAGGTGCTTGAAATTGATGTAGTCTTATTTCCTTCATTCTTTGCAGGTTCCTTTTCCTTACTTTCTTCATTGAAACCAATTCCAGACTTATCATTTGTATCACGTTGGCCACTTAGTATACCAGTCAAAACATTAGAACTCTTTTCTATCTTTTCATACATTATCAACTTGTTGCTCATTTGTTTCATCTCAACTTTTAGTTGCTCTAGCTCGAGTTCAGCTTTTTTCATTCATCCTCCTTTGATTTGTAAGATTGAGAAATATTTTCTAGTTGAGTCTCAAGCTCTTTGAGTTCATTAGCCTCTTCTTCTTCTCTTAGATTTTTTCTTTCCTCAAATATGTGGATTTTTTCTTCATAATATTTCAATGTGCATCTCATCTTTTGATTATTTCTTCTACACATTCTCAATTCTTCAATAGCACATACTAGCTTAGTTTGTAAGATTCACTTTAGATTCTTCTTCCTTAGAGTTTGCATAGTCGGTGTACTTTTTCCTTTGGAGCTGCATTCTTTAGAAGAATCCATGGCCATAAACAAACATTCAAACTGATCTTCATCATTTTCAGAGCTTCCTAGGTTGCTTGAATTAGATTCACTTGATTCTTCTTTTGAATAGAAGTTCCTTTTGTTTTTAAAGAACTTCTTGTTATTTTTCTTTATAGCCAGTATCTCTTTTGATATGTTTATGATTGTCCTCTTCATGTTCAGACTGATTTTCTTTATTTTTTTGGACATTTAACAGAAAAGTGACCTACTTGTCCACATGCAAAGCATTTGAAAGGGAGTTTTCCTTTATACTTACATGAACCTCTTTTCAGTCTTCTTACAAACATTGCTTCAATATTTTCATCATCTAATTCATCCTCTGAATTTGATTCTTCTTCTTCTTCTTTCTTGGACTAGGTTTCTTTCTTGACCTTGAATGTTACCTCTTTCTTGGTAGTCTTGGATCCAATAGTCCTCATCTTGTATGCTAAAATAATTCTTTGTAATTCATCCATTGTGAGAGTATTCATGTATTTTTCTTCCTCCATAGCTAAAACCTTTACATCAAATTTTCTAGTCAGAGATCTCAGAATCTTTTGGACAATAATAGATTCTTCTAGTTTTTCACCTAGGCCTCTGATCATATTGATAACTTCATCTATTCTCTACATGTAGGCCACTATACTCTCATCATCTTTCATTTTCATATTCTCAAACTGAGCTCTGTAGGTCTGCAACTTTTCTAGCTTGACTTTTTCATCTCCTTCATAAATACTCTGAAGTTTAGTCCAAATCTCCTTTGCTATTGTGTAGTGTATAAATTTTACAAATTTTGTTTCAGTCAAGCCACATAGGATGGCATTCATGGATCTTGAGTTGCATTCATATTTTTTTTATCTCGTTGAAGAAATGATTGGTGTGGATGGAAGATTGTATCCTTTCTCAACACATTCCCAAATATCAAATCCAAGTGACATCAGATATGTTTTCATCCTTATTCTCCGAATTCATAATTCATTCCAGTGAAGAGAGGTGATCTTGACAGTGATAAACTACCTTGTGCCTAATTTTATGACATGATTTTGAAAAGATAATCTCCTTAAAGATGTTAAGCTTCGATAGAAGGATGTCTCTATGATACCAATTTTTATAGATCACAGGCACTAAGAGGGGGTGAATAAGTGGATTACAATTAATTTACATAGTTATACCAATCCACAATTTCTTAAATTTGTGCAAGATTATATCATGTCCTTTTTTCAAACATATATCAGAAGATAGAACGGTTAACAAAAAAAATATATAGTGGGAAACCCTTTCAGGAGAAAAACCCACTTGAAACCAAGGCTTTATTAGGAACACCAATTCCAGATATTACAATAGTTTCGGTTCATCACCCACTTGAATATTTACTAAGCACCCACTTAGCAAATTTTAGCAAGCACCAAACCCTAATTTAATCAACTATAACTGATATTTTGTAGGAACTTACCCATAAGGAGGCTACAACCCCCTGAATATGTTAAGCTATAACTTATACTTATTATTTTTACATACAAATTCTAATCATCTAGTTTCAAAATTTCTTACAAAATAGATTATGATCACTTTTTGTATCTTTTTGTGTTCACTCTATCACTCTCTTCTTCTCATCTAATTTGAACTCTTTCTTCTCAATCAACCTTCCACTCTAATGTTCCTCTCATATGATATATCTTCTTCACTTCATCCATCTGCTCCGATCCTTCCTCTCTCTTTTATTTCTATAGCTCCTTTAGCTTGAATGCATCGTCTTCTCACTTGAGAAAGCGCATCATTCGCATGGATTTTTTCTTTTATTTTTATCAATATTCTCCATCACTTCCTTTGGCATGTCATGCACTCAATCTACCCTATTGGCTATAAACTGGTACATTAAATACATGCAACAAACTCCAAATTTATTCTCTCTATACTTGGTGTGACTTTTCCATTTTATGTATATTTTCTAGGATCTATTTATGAGCCGATACCTAAAATATATTTCTCATCTTTTTAGAATTTTCAATGTGATCAAGATGATTGAACCACTTTCTTCTCTGATATTTAATTTTTCCTAGAAATCGGGGATCTCATAAAGAAATGTAATCGCCATTCCAAAAGGTCAAAGAGAATTAAATGCTATCATCAGGAACTGGACATTCTCCAAATCAGATCTAATATTTCGTGGAGCTTAAGAAATGTACATAGCCACAATAATTTGATAATAAAATCATTATCAATTTTAGAGAGAAATGTCTCACTTGTCCATGTTCAAATCATTTAATTCTTCTTGAGCCATGTCCCCTTTATATTTTCTCATCCCGTGGATTTTATAATCTTCTTTTACATTTTCCTTTGATCGCGGCTATATCCTTTGATCTACGTGGCATTTTGTCTTTCACGATGGCTTTTAGTTATCCAAGGCTTTACTTTACTCTTTTCGGCTTTTACAATGTTTTTAAGCTTTCCTTCTTTTATGCTACCTTCCTTAGTGCTTCGTGCCTTTGTTCCTTTTCGTGGCTACTTTCTTCTACCTACGAATTTTATCATTCTTTGTGGCTATCTCCATTCCTTCACGTCCTTTATAGTTCTTTGTGGATTTTCTCCTTATATGCAGCTTCCTCTAGTTTCCCTTTCTTCCACGGATTTTCTTCAAACTATCCTTACTTCCACTTTGTTTTTCCTCCACATTTGTGGCTTGTCATTTAGCTCCTTTTTCTTTGGTAGTTTCATTCCTTTACTCGCAAAGACTCACTAAGCTTCCACATTTTCTTATAGAGCTTTGTGTCCTCTTCAAGTCTTCGAAGGGTATCTCCTTATATCCACGGCTTGCACAAAAGTTGATTAATTCCCTTATAACTTATCCTTGATCATCCTAAATCCTCTGAGAGATGACACTACTAATCAACCTTCATATTTCTTTTTCCAAGTCTTTCTTACATACATGGTTGATCTGCGCACAAAGACTTGCACTATAATTTTACCACTTTTTCCATCGATGTAGCTTGACATCAATGACAACACATATGAAAATGATGAAGGTCCAACAAAGATGGCCATGATAGAAAGATGATGTAGGATAATAGACAACAAATCCTGGGGGAAAATAAAAATGTAAGATAATGATGCCCTAAGAGGGAACATAAGGATGGATACAAAGAAAAGGATGCAAAAGAATGATATGATGAATAATGAATCTTGTGCGAGACACAACAAGGATGTGATGAGAAGATCAGTCAAGGTAAAGGTGGAAGAAAATATAATTTGAAAAGAAAGGTTGGTAAAAATTGCAAGAAGTAAAATAAACAAAGAGGATATGTTCATGTCAATGATGACTGGAGGTATTCAACAAAGTGACTAGGGTAAAGTAGTGGATACCCAAGGGGGGGCGGCGGCGATCGGGGTCGGTGGGCTATATAATCCCATGGGTCAGCCGAATAAGCTCATTTGTACGCTATGAAGTGATGATCAAGATCTCTAAGCTATAAAGAGAGAGTGATATTTTGAGAGAAATGGAGGCCGAGAGGAGTGTCGAGGAAGTGCTAGAGGGTTCACAGGATGGTAAGTGCCTAAACCCTAGCTTGTTTTTAAGTATTTTATTTAATTTTTATTTAATTTTTTTGCATTTTTAAAATTTTGGGGTCAACATAGGGGTGGTCCCGGTGGATGGATACAATCACCTTTGATGGGGCATGAAAAGGTGTCAACTTGACCATGGAAGCTTAAATCCAAAGTCAATGTCAACCAAAGGTGTAGGTTTGGTAGATTTTTTCTTGATTTTATTTTTGATGACGAGGTAGCTAATGCTTCCATGGTTTGATTGTTTTTGTAGGCTTGATAGACCTTTTACCTCAAAGATATAGTGCCCGCATTATTTTATCAAATGAGGGGTGATGTGATAAACATTTAATGGGGTCACTTGATGCTAGTTAGATACAAAGTGGTTTCTCCCATTACTAGCAAATTCCATGAGATGTGGGGCTTATGATTACATTAGTGGATTGACAGGATGTGTGTATAGGCACATTATAGTTTTGGATAGGTGAGATGACCATCACCTTAGTGGATGTTTACTGCATCCTAAGAATTATGATTTAAGGAAAAGATAGAACCCATGACGGTGGATAGTGGATTAAGGGTCTTAACATGGTTGTTTAGGGATAGTGCACCAAATATTGCTTTTGCATCTAGGGAATTTCACATAGAGAATAGATATGAGAGGGGTGTGGCAAGGAGAAGACTAATTTGTTTGGTAATGATGGTGATCTCAAGTTATGCACTTCCAAATTTAGGGGGTTTCGGGTTCCCATGGACACTAGTAGGGGTAGTGGCTAACATTATGGATCATAAGATAGTGTTTTCATTTGGGACATCCTTACTAGCACATGTGTACTATGAGTTTTCAATGTATAGATTGAAGAGGAGGACCGGATTAGATGTGGGATTTGTGCTACATTGATGGGAATATGATAATATTACACTAATCAGGAAACTAGGGCTTCCATGGGTTATATGTGACCACATTAAGTGGTGGGGATTTTCAAGATGGTGAGCTGATCGGGCTCATGGTTATAGTGGGATAGGGGTTCTGATTTGTGTGGAGATAAACTTGTGGAGCTTGAGATAGAGTAGGTGAGATGGTGGCCTTATTGTGATTATCCCGTGTGACCTAGAGTAGATGGGGATTTAATTGGGATGAGGTGGACCAGGTGGGTGTAGGGTCGAAGGTCGAGGTCATGTAGCTCAATAGATTCTAATGACATTTTGGAGTTGTATAGATAGTGCCTTAAGAGATGGTTATATATAGTCATGATGAGTCACAGAGAGATTTCTTGAGTCATTATAAAGAAGACATATTGGAGGAGGTGGGGGTGTCATGGGTTGATGATGATGTATGATTTGGGGTTATAGTATCATATTGGATGACTACTATATGGGTAGACTAGACATAAGTATAGGGAGAAGAGGGTGGAGATGAGGAGGATGAGGAGGATGAGGGATGTTGAGGAGGAATTCAAGAAGGAGGAAACTCCTGGAGGTGGTGGTGATGATAGAGGGGATGTAGTGGTGTTATCCTAAGTACACGCAAAGCATGACTTAGACCGCTTAGAGAGACACCACTCACCATGAGTGGGAGGCATCGAGACAGGAGGCCCTAGCTCTTCGTCGGGAGAGGAGGGACACAAAAATAGATAAGTTAGATAGATACATGAGGTAGTGTGAGGCCTAAAGGGTGAGATTTGGAGATCTTGCACCCATACTAGCTATAGATTCATAGATTGGTGCACTAGTAGCATCACGGGGTATGTGCAGATGATGCCTCCAAGGACTATGCCCCGATTTTTTACACATCGCTAGCAGTAGAGGCATGATACTATGAGAGGATTTTGACACATAAGTTTCCACAAACATTGAGATATGTAGAGTATCCAGTTGGGTGATGAGGAGCAAGTAAGTGAGTCTAACTAGCATCGTCAGGAGTACGGAGAGCGTGGTGCAGCCAAGGTAAGAGGCGAGCCATGATGGAGGTGATGAGGCCCTATGATTGATTCAGGAACCTTCCCCATGAGGGAAAGATTTGAGACTATTTGATGTACAGTTCACATATTTTGATGATGTATCTAGATTGAGACAAACCCTTAGTGGCCTATGACTTGATGTACATGTATACTTGGATCTTTGATGAGATATATAGATATATGGTTTTGGTTATGGTGCATTTATGTGTCATGTGTTTGATTTATGGTTCTTATTTAGATATGGATGATTATGATTATGATGTTATGGATTAGATGTAGATGTATGAGTGTGATGATTATGGATTAGATGTAGATATGTGAACGTGGTTATTTTATGTTATGAAATTTATTATGATGATCGTGGAGTTTTTTAGATTTGATATGGATATGATGTGATAGTAAATAATAGATGTGAATTTGATGTGAACGTCATGAATATGATTATGGATTATGATGATGTTTAAATTATGGATTTGATTATGTTTTGGAAATTTTAGAATAGGATATGAATGTGATAAAGTGTGATAGATATCTTAGATGCAATGGACTTAGAAACATGGCAGTTATAACTGATACGGGATGTGATGAAATGTGTTATGATGAAACTATGGAAAATGATAAAATGACTCGGTCATGAATATATGGTTAGATATATATGAGATAATGAAATCAAATGATGAAGAAATGATGTTAGTAAATTAGAGGGGATGAAAGAGATAGGATTAGAGAGATATGAGACCTAACGGGTTGTGACCAATGAATGTACAAAGGACTCTACACCATAGAGAATAGTGTGAGTGGAAGGTGTGATCCATAAAGGTAAAATGAGAGCAAGAATCAATCAAAGCAATGCACTTGCAACCAAAGGTAGGTGTTAACATATAACCAATGTTAGTTAGTCACACTTTTGATCAAGAAAGGAAAGATGGAAGGGGAAGCTTATATAACTATTGCAGACATGACAAGGGGTCAAGATATGCACACATGAAATAGGTTCTCCTTAGGTGGTGTTCCTAGGACTATGCCCAGCTATTGATATAATGATGTAAATTGATCAATGTGAGAAGTTTTCATTTTTAGTGGGAAAGTTGATTGATATGGGAATATTTCCAAGGATGCTTTTACATATGAAAGGATGATCAATGCGGGAAGCATTTTTTTATTATAGGTAAATGGTTTTGAAGGGACCATACCCTGAAGTACAACAAAAAGGCTCAACAGCCAAGATACACAAGGAGTTGTAATGTGTTTTTTTAGAGACATGGGGGCCACACCCCATCCAAAAGCCAAAAATCTAGATAGAAAGATAATAGAATGATGGCAGGGGCCAAATGCCTACAAGAATCCCTACAACATTCCAACAACACCAAAACAAAAGCTCGAGAATAGCATAACAACAACTACACAAAGAACACAAGATATCAAAGACACTAAATCATAGATTTTTCATACACCTTGAGAGCCAGCCTAATAACTTATAAAGATTCAAAGAAACTCTAATATTAGGGTCAAGATGGGTCTCTTTGAAGAACTTCTTAGTAATATTCTCATTCTTCCAAGATGAAGTAGGAATTCCACTTACATCACAAATCTAGTTGATATGCACCTGAAGGAGGTCACAAATAGCTCTTTGGATGGAAAGTTGGTTGTTGTATTTCTCCTCAAGAGGTTTGATTTGGCCAATAAGTGATTTAAATTCCTCTTAAAGGCTGGTAATAGAGGCAGGATCTGTGATCTTGCTTCCATCTTTAGAGAAAACAAACCTTATATTCAACAATTTTCAATGCATCAACCTGTTTTTTAAAATTTACAAGAATGGTAGGTAAGGATTGAGCACTAGGGTTACCAAGGCTAATCTTTGTAGAGCTCTCAGCTCCAATTTTTTCCTTATCTTTCATAGAGCTTACGATAATCTCATTTATAGGAGGAGGTTCAAACAATTCATAGTTGGGATTTTTTTATCCGATACGAGGTTCTTTGGGGAGGAGGAGCTAGAGAAGGACCGAGATCATTTGTAATAACATCCATAATGAATTGATTGATAAGGAATATGACTCCCTGATGGAGTGGAAGAACCCGTCTATGCCCTTAAACCTCTAAAATGGATTTTTCAAGAATACAAAATATAATATGGAATACTTACCTTTTCATCTCTCTGGAAGTGGTTGAGTAGGACCAAATGGTGCAGGGGAATGGTGGAGAATATACCTTCATGTGTTATGTAGTGAAAAACCATGTGGTTCACCTCATCAAAATTTTGTGGAATTGAAGAACACAAGATACTAGCACGTGTGGTTTGAATTTGTTCACCTTCATCCTAGAAGAACCTTTCCTCAACATACTTATCAAACTTATTACACTAGAACTTGTTTCCTCCATACTAAGACCCATGATGAAGGAGATGAATTTCTCTGAAATGTTGAAATATCTTCCCTTGAATTTGATGTTTCTATATTTCTAATTAGCTACAAATCACGGAGAGATTTGTTGGTCATAACCCCTATTCCTTTGAATAAAGTCTATGAATCCTCCAACATTTAGGGAATTCCAAAGTGCAACATTATCCTATTATTGAGGGTTGAAAAAGGTTCCACTCTGCATAACGACTCTCCCATCATGGATACAAATGGTGTTAAGGTGATAATAAACTAACGGTAGCAACAAACCATCCTTTTGATAGCAAAATGGTAGCCACAAATTGCGACCTAGAAAAATCCCTTCTCCTTTTTCCAGCTCTGATTTTCAATGTAAATATCCTTAGCATTTGAAGGGAGGATTAAAATAATATCAATCTATTGAAAGTACCATGAAGGTAATTTCCACACATGTGAAGGTCATCATTTAAGTTGCAATGATGGTTTAGGCCAAGGCTTCATTAATGATGATTGATTGTGTTGCGTAGGGGAGGTCCATGTCACTATGTCATTCAATATAATTATTCATGTGAACCCCGACATTAGAAAATTTATCGGTGGCACTATTTCCTCCCTACACACATGTTGGATGATAATATTAAGACCATTACAAATCTTATTGGCCTCCTTAATGAATTCATAGATGTTCTTATTTAGTGTTTGAGTACCACGAGTTTGTTGATTATATTCTGAGAATCACCCTCCATAATGAGAATGTTCACCTTGAGATTCCTAGTCATTCGATTCCCAGAGAGCAGCTAGGGCCTCAAAAAAGTGAATGTGGGAAACATTTTACTACCATGATACAATAAGGTATCCATCCTTTGAGGGGGTGGTCTATATTTTAATTTTTCTAATTTTATTTCTTTTTCCTTTTTCTAATTTTTTGAGATGGAAGGATATACAATAGTTATCCTTTAAGGGATCAATCTATATTTTTACATTATTTTATTTACATGAAAAATTTTCCTTCGAGGGAGTAATTTGTTTTTAGGATAAGATAACTTAACAGGAACATCCTTGATTTTGAATATTTTACACAAGAGCTGGGGATAGCTAAGTAGACCACTTGGGAGGGAACAATAAAGGTGTGAAAGTTATACTTGAGGACCCTTATCATGGTTCCAGAAGGAAGATAAGAGAGAAATGGAAGTAACAATCACAGAGTTATTACCAAGAAGGAAGAACCTATCCATAAGGAAGATGCTTTATGAGAAGAGTTGTACGCCCATATTTAAAGTCATAGACAAGATAGATAGTGGTAGTAGACCACATGATTCCATATCATTATAGTGATAGGTGGAATGGGAAATTGATGGAAAGATGGGACCTATAACGTGACTAAAGTCACATTGGTAGATATATTAACAATATAAAGGTTACGGGTGTAAGGCATTGAGAGGTTATGGTTCACATTTACCATCAAGTGAAGCTAAACGATAAGAACCAGACCCATACTTATGCATGATAATGTATGGTCCAATCTAGTTGGGAGAAAAATTTCCATGTTGGATCCTTTCTAGAGTAGCGATGTTTTGATTTTCTATAAGGAAAAGGTCACCAACATTAAATTCATGAGGTTTAAGATGTTTGTTATAAGCATGTTTAATTCGATCTTGATAGACTTGATGATGTTAGAGGGTGATAAAGAGACATCCATCTAACAACTCAAGATGTGTTAGACATTCGACAATAATCCTTATCAAGGATAAATTCGCCAAGGAAAACACATAAGGAAGGGATTTGAAATTCAAGAGGAAGAACGAATTCATATTTGTAGATGAGAGAGAAAGGAGTAGCACCTGTAGGGGTGTGGATGCTAGTCCAGTAAGCCCAAAGAGAGAAAGGAAGATGCATATATCAATCACAACCCGACTAAATGTTACAAAGGGTCTTGTTAGAGGCTTCATCTTGGCCATTATCCTAGGGATAATAAGGTGAGGAGAAGTTAAGATTCATGTTAAAGAAATCACAGAGATTCTTAAGGTCCTTATTTTTTAAGGAATTTCCATTCTCATGTGATTGAGTTTGTGAGGGATGCCGAAATGGAAGATGATAGGCTAATAGATGAAGTTGATGATTTGGTTATCTTGGTAGATGTTATTGGAATGGATTACACCCATTTGGTGAAATACTCAGTAGCAATGATGATGGAATGATGGCACTTATAATAATGTGGATTGATAGTGTCAATGAGTTTGAGCCCCCATTTTGGAAAGGGCTAAAGGTTCTAGTCGGGATGTAGATCTTGGATAGGAATGTGGATAATATTGGAATGTCATTTTCATTTGACACACTTCTTAACATAATCCTAGTAATATTGGTTAAGGGTATGCTAGTAATAGCCCAAGCGAAGGGTGTGCTTAGTAATAACTAAGCCATTAAATTTTCCACCATGAGATGTCATCGTGGACCTCTTAAATATCGCAAGTAGATTCGAGAAGACTTAAAGCAACATATGAGACTATCATCAAGCCCACGTTGGTAAAGGATGCCATGAAGGATAACATAGCAGGTTGAACATTGAAATAAATACCTCCTAATAATCTTAGATAGGCCGAAGGGAACTTTAAATTGGGAAAGGTAGTCGAATATATGAGAATACCAAATATCATATTGATTGGTATCAACATGATTGACATGGGGAAGCTAATGGACATGAGATGGTTGATCAAGACATTGAACAACAATGGAGAGCTTAGGCTCTTCTATTTTCCTTAGGATAAGGGATGCGAGGGAAGCCATTGTATCATCAAAATGGTTGGATAATGAAGGGATGGCTTAGATGGTATAGGGCTCAAATGTTTCAAGGAGAAAGATGATGATATCCCTATATTTTTGAAGGATGTCATTTTTACATTGATAGGTTCCTATGAATTGATTGACGATGAGCTAGGAATGCCCATAGATATAAATAATTTTGATGCCAAGTATGAAAATGGTTTGAAGGCCCAAGATAAGGGCTTCATACTCAGCCATATTGTTGGTGCATTCGAAATCAAGCTTGTAGGTAAGGGGAATGGGGCTTCCCAAGGAGGAATGATGATGACATCATCACCTCCCCTTTTCACACTTACATCCATTAAATAATATTTTAATTTTGAGAGTAGAATACTCATGTTCAAAGTGAAAGATGGACTCATCAAGAAATTACTTGTGAGGGAGTCAATTATGAGGAAGAGGGGCCTTAGTAAGTTGATCAGCAATAACTTGGACCTTAATGGATTTTTAGGATATAAGCTCTAGGAAAAAATTTGTCATGAGCATGAGCCATCAAGTGATATGGTCACTATGATAAGGCTTGGAATGCATGGTTTTAAGGACATGGAAACTAGTAACGATGAAGGTTTTATGGTTAAGAAGATAATGATGAAGCTTGGAAGTGGTAAAGAAGAGGGCGCAACATAATTTCTCAAATTTCGTGTAGTGGTTATCATATTCATAAACGGTATAGATGATTTAATAGACATCCTACTCCCTGCCTTGGTCATTGCGGTGTGCCAACATGGCACATAGAACATGATCGGTGGTATATATATAGAGATAGAAATGATCCCCCTCACTTGGAGGTGAGAACTGGTCGAGAGAGAAGATATTGCTTAAGATCATTGAAGTATTTTTGCAATTGACATCCCATTTGAATTGAGTGTCTTTATGAAGGAGGTTATGAAAATCTTGGCCGCGATCGAGAGTTATGAGATGAAACAAAAACTGATTGAAGTTGGCCTTGAATACTATGAAGTTTCTTGAGGTCAAAAGGGGAGGCATCTCGAGGATGGCCTTAATTTTAGTGGTTTCAACTTCAATACCCCTAATAGAGATGATGAAGCCAAGGATTTTACCAATTAGTACTCTAAATACACACATGGATAGATTAAGACAAAGGAGGAGGTGGATAAGGTGCTCAAAAAGGATTTTAAGGACAGAAATATGGTCATGTCAACACTTGGATTTACCTCAAGAGGTCATCGACATAGTCCTCTACAGTTTTTCGCATAAGGTCATGGAAGATATAGGTCATAGCCCATTGGTAGGTGGCCCCATCATTTTTCAAACTGAAAGGCATGGTGTGATAGTAGAAGGCCCCCCAATGGGTGATGAAGTAATTCTTATGTTGTTCTTCTAAGGTGATAAAGATCTTATTGTAACTTAGAAAAAACCATCCATAAGAGAGAGCATCTCATGGTCAGCCGTGAGGTTGAAAATATAGTCAATGTTGGGAAGGGGAAATTCATCCTTAGGGAAAGTGAGATTTAAACCTCTAGAAATAAATGCAGATGTGGAGCTTTCTAGACTATTTGGCAATGGGCATGATATTCAAAACCCATTATGGTTAATCGATAGGTTAGGTGAAGCTAGCAAAAATAATACGTTTTATCTCTCTTCTTTGATAAGGAGGGTAACATAGGGATAAATGAGACACAACTTTGTTTGATAGTTTTGGCGTCAAGTATGGTGATGATGTTATGGATGACACTAGAAGGATCAAGACCTGAAATTTCGTAGTACAACCATGTGAATTCCTAGCCGTGCTTGGATTATAAAAATTAGTAAAGGCTTCGAGGTCTTGAGGATCAAGATATTGGCCAACCTTGAGGATGTGAGGATCTTGGGGAGTCCTTATGTTGATGTTGATAGTGGATTCATTAAGAAGGGTGGAAGTATCAAGAGGAAGGGACTTATGGATATGAGAATCCTCATCCCTTATGTAAGAAAGGACAAAGTTGTCATCATTGCATTGGAAGATATTAATGGTAGGGGAATCCTCCCTATCATCTCAGGGTATTTAAGAGGAAAGGACCGAGTCTCATTTTTAACCTGATAGGTGACTAGTTTGAGGAAGATGGTGGAGACTAAAAAATTTTTAGGGCGATAGACAAAGTTTCATTTTTATCCATGGGATATTCTCGATGGAGAAGAAAAATATGGTGGCTTGATGTTGATGTGAGAGGAAGAATAAGTGCATGGAGGAGGAGTGGAGGGATCTTTATATCCCAAGAAAAAATTCTCTCACGGTATTGGTTAAGGAAAAGATCATGGATACCATGTTCATAACATCTAGACAATATCCCTTTCACATACAATGATAAAGGTAAGTATAGGAAAAATATTTGTTAGAGAGGAAATCGAAACCATTGGTATATGGTTTAGTGTGAGTGTGGTTATCAGCATGAAAAGAAGGAGATCAAAGATGCCATAGACAAGATTGGTTTTTTTATTATTGGTAATTTTGGAAATACTCCGGGGACCATTTGCATAAGATATATCATGAAAGCTCACGAGAAAGAAAAAATAGAGTCCAAAGGGCTGAGTCAAAAATACCTTGACTCATAGAAAGCCGAACATAGAATGAAAAACACATAATGAGATAGATAAGCCATTACAACAAGGGTTATAAAAAGACCAAAAAATTGGTCGACAAAAATTTAGTAATCAATTTTCCTATGTATAATTATTTCGGAGTTCTCGAGCTTGGTCCTTGGTATTTAGGGTTTTCAAGATTGGAGCTTGGATATTGGATGATATTGGTTTTGAGGAAAAGGGGGCTGAAAGAGATAACATCCCCAACATTGGATTAATACATAGGGGCCTTATTAGGATGACCAAGGTGGTTAGTAGAAGGAAGGTAATTAAGACTGAGGATTGTATACCCTCCAAGGCAAGGCACTGCATCACATCATTGAAATATCTTTCATGGGGTAACTTAGATGCAAGCACACAAGAACTAGTGGATGCTTTGGAATAAGAGTCTTGTTTAGGTAAAATCATGTTGTTTGGTTGATAATTCATGTGACATGCTTTGAAGGGAGGGAGGTCAGTAGGGAGAGTATGGATCTTCCCATCATGTTCATATTTAATACAATGATGGAGGGTAGATGGGACACAACGCATGGCATGAATCCAAGGGTGTCTAAGAAAGACATGGTATTGAAACCCCCTTCTATAATGTAGAATATATCATGAAGAATTTTATGGCCAACATGGATGGAAAGGATAATTGTTGCCAAAGTGGGGGCCACAACATCATTAAAAGCACAAATAATGATAGGTGATTGGGTGATAATGGTGTCAGGGAGTTTAAGTTAATTGAAGGTATGGGAAGAAATGATGTTGATACTATCATCATTTTTAATCATGGATCAATGGATGAAGATTTCATTGATACAAACCATGATGAACAAAGGAATATTGTGGTATTTAGGGAGAATGTCAAATATTTTGGAATCCTCGAAGGATATGGCAAAGCATAAGTGTGAGAGCTCAAACAAGGGGGCCACAAGGTGTTGAGGCTCATCAGATGATATGGGAGTGCACTTGTAAAGCTTTAATAAAATCATGTTTTTGGCTAGGGGATCTTTGGATAAGCTCATAGAGGGACATATTAATAGGATCTTGGTGTAACTATTTTACGATAGTCTATTCGATGGATGTAGGATTAGGGCGGCTAAGATAGACACCTTAGCCTTAGAGGAAAAGAGGGGTAGAGGTATTGGATGTGGAGAAGTCTCATTGGGAGGAGAAATGATGATGACCTTAGATTAGGATGAAGTGGATGGTTTAGCCTTGTAAGGGCAAGACTGGGTGGAAATGTGGATGAAATCTATAGAAAGAGAAGGGATATCTTTAGATGAAAGGGAAGTTAGAGGAGGAATAATGACAAAGGAATATTTAGAAGTCTTGGGCTTGGTTGGAGGATTGGTTTTGGATTAAGATGGGCCAGGGGATGGAAGGGTGTCTTCTTCTTCTTTAATGAGAATATTATTTTCTTCCATAATAGTATCAATAAAGGCATGGAGAGCTTTGCAATGTTTGGTAGTATGGCCAGGGACACGATGGTAGGCACAAATAACGTTGGGATCAAACCATGTGGGTTTTTCCCACATGGGTTAAAAGTTTTAATAGGTAGAAGGGTGACCTCGGATGCATGGATAAAATGATGAAAGACCTCAGTATAAGATTCGATGGGCATTTTGGAGGATGAAGTCTTGGGGACTTGGGATGGGTTTGATTTAGAGGAATTGGGTGAAGGTAAAAGAGGGTCTTATTTTTATGAGGCTTGATAGGAGCCTTGGATCTATATTTTGATGTGGGAGGAAGGGTGGATGTCGATTGAGATTGGGATGAAGGGGTGGATGATGGTTTGGGTGATGATTTAGAAGAAGGAATGGGTGATTTGGATGAAGGAGGGGTAGATGATTTGGATATAGTTTTAGAGGGATGGGCATTGGATTTGGATTTTGATTGAGTAATGATAGGTGCTTTGTATGAAGATCATGGTCCTAAAATTTGTGAAGGGATCCCCAAGACAAATGTTTAGATACTAGGTGGTTGAAATTGAAGAGATTTAGGAAGGGGCAACTCCAGTTTCTTATGCGGATGGGTAAGTGATTTTCAGATAGGTGTGTTAGGTTTCTGGATTTATGTTATAGAGGTTTACTCTTGGTAGGGATGATAATGATCTCGATAAGGGGCATGTTTTGAGATGTGGATGATGCAAATTTTAGGACTGGAGGTAAAGTGTGTTGATGATAGGATGATCGGGGTGTTGATTTGATGGAAGAGGATTTAGATGTTGAGAAGGGGATGCAATAGGGACATTACTTGGATGAGTGTCTATGGAAGGTGTGGAGATAGAAGATGGCATAGAATCAGATGTAGATATAGGCACGAGATGCTAATGGGATTATAAAGATAGGGGTAAATGTAGTAGGTATGAAAGGGCGTAGAAGAAGAGGTGGGTTAGGAATATAGTGGGGAAGTGGGTAAAGGAAAAGAGAGGAGGTATGATAGATGTGAGAGAAGTGGGCTCAAGTATAATATAATTAGCAATAATAGATGTAGGTATAGTGGGTTTAAAATTCAATGTGTATGCGACGGATGGTGATGATGATATTGGGTTCGACTTATGGTACTAATGCTATGGGAATCAGGTGTTTGAGATGTAGAAGGGGCCAATTGGCTAGTAGGAGCATGATTGGGAAATTTTATTTGAAGACATAAGTTCTTAGTTGGGAGGGGCATTTTGATTATCTACTCAGAGGTCCCCTTGGTTGAGGAGTCGTTAAACAAGATCCTTAAAGGTATGACATTTTTCAATATCATGCTTATAGATTCGATGATGTTTACAATAGGATTCCACTCGATACCAAGTGGGCTTGGGTGAGATTCATCTAAGGGTTGGATTGGAGGGATTTGGATGATATCGAATCCATAATCATATCAAAGATGGAACTATAAGACTCCCAAGGGGATTATAGTTAGGGGTAGGGTGAGGAGCTCATTGTGAAGGTTCGGTATAGAAGGTAGAAGTAGAAAAATACTTGATGACAATAGCACTTACCACACTCTTGGATTTATCATGGTGAGAAGAAGAAGAGGATTTTTTGAACTTTTTATTAGGTTTGTTAGATGTCAATTTAACATGGCCTTGCTCAAGGGCACAAAGTTCTAATTTACGAGCCATGGTAAAATATTTTTGAAGCTTTGGAAAGATTGAATCGAATGGTGAAAGAAATGTGTTTAGCACAAGATCAATAAAATATCTCTATGATCTTGGTCTAAGGAAGAGAAAAGGATATCTAGTTGATGATACCACACCATCTTACAACAAATTATGTAATGGATTCATCTTTGAACTATTTAATAGCATATAGATCAATGATAGTCATTTTGTGAGAAATGTTGATGGAGAAATGTTCTAGAAATATTTGGGCAAGATGTGTGGAGGATAAGAGGGAGTGATGGGGGATGCCATTATACAAGTCCAACGTAGGCCTAGATAATGACATGGGGAAGATCCTAAGCATGAGGTCCTGATTATGGGCTATAAGGTAGCATGCATGTCTGAAAGCTTGGAGATGTTGTTGAGGATCCTCTTTGTTGTTAAATTTAGAGAACTTAGGAAGTTCCCAATGAGGAGGATAAGGTTTGATGGGGATAGAAGGATGGATGGGCTCATTACAAATTTTTTTCATATGTGAATGAGATTTTAGGACCCAAAGTAGTGGCTTCCAAGTTAGCCAACCTACTCAATAATGTTTGCATGGGGTCATTAGAAGTAGGTAGAAGAGATGTCAAAGGATGAGGTTGTTGGATGTAAGAAGTGGATGGGTTAGATTGGGGATGAGACTAATAATGCTAAGGATGGGTAGGAGTCTAAGGAGGTGGTTGATAAGGGGGAGGATAAGTGATAAGCTAGGATTAGACAGGTTGAGAGATGGGTTGTTGAAAAGGAATGTAAGTAGGGGGACAAGATTGAGGGATTTTTGATGTATGAAAAGGGGGTTGGATTGAGGATGAGTATGATAAGGAGGTTGAGATGTGTGGATGGGTTGATGATGAAACATATGTTAAAAAGTAGTGTGAAGAGGGGTTTGATGTGTCTGAGTAGATTCTAAAGGGATTGGTTGTGAAGAAATGACATTAGCATGGATTTGGGATGTAAGAATGGGGACCGAGTTTTGAAGGGGGTTCTAGATGTAGGAAGGAGAAAATTATTCCAAAAGAGGTTGAGTAAGGGCATCATTTACCATAGTAGATGATGGTGTGATGGGCAAAGAGGATGAGGGGATAGTATTTATACGAGGTAAACCATATGGGATGGGGACCACTAATTGAGTATATTGGTGAGAGGAAGAGTCAAAGGAGGCATGCTCATATTGGGCCATGGCCAAATCATTCATTTCTCGAGGGAAGAATATGGAAAGTTGAGAAGTGAGAACTTGAGTGGAATTAGGATAGGAATGGTAAGCATAGATTTGTTGTAAAGGAGGTCCTTCAATGGGAAGATGAGTAGATTTACATATGAGGTCATCATGGAGGGAAATAAGTTTAGCATCTAGGAGTTCTTGGAACTCCATGCATCTAGGAGATAATAGGGTCCGAGGTCTTTAATGAAGTGGCTAAAGGGGGATTAGTTGGTCGGAATGGATTTGAATAGTGATAGAGTAAGGGATTGGTCTCAACATGAGAATGGGCATGAACCATGGGTGTCTCACTAGAAGGGATGGTAGAAGTGATGGGATGGGTAACCATAGAGGAAGAGGTGATAGTCATGGATGATTTATGCATAGGAAGAGTGGTAGAAACATGAATGTTGGATGAAGAGGCTTGTTCCATTTTTATAGTCTATGACCGGGTAAGAACAGCATGAAAAAAGAAACCAAAATCCTATGTTGATTAATTACTACAATAAGAAAACACACACAGACAGCGGTTTTATTTTATCTTTATTATTTAGAAGAAGTGTGAAAATAAAATAATAAGGATTAGAGGGAACCTAGGAAATGGCTGATCTAAGTTTAGTTTTAGGATTTCTAAGGATGGATTCCTCGATATACTTGAAGTTACATGAGGCTTGATTTCGTGAAAAGTTTATAACACGGCGAGAACACCACAAAGAGCTTTCCTATTGGGTGATGAAATCCTAATATTTCCACCTAGAAGGAATGTTTTGAAAGTTTTAATTAATCCATGTGTTTCATCATGTGTAAAGAGAGTGGATGCAAAGGACTAAACCCTAATTATACTATGTGAACAAACAAACAATGAGGGTGTTCTTTTTAAGATCCGGAAATGAAGTGTGAATATTCAATGAGGAAAAGCAAACAAAATATGCAATACAATGAAAGAAAAGGGATGGGAACAAAAATAGGAAAACTGGTATGCGCTTTTCCTTTTTATCTGATCTTCAAAGCAACTAAGTAAATAAAAGTGATTCCAAGCAATCCATAATTTTACATAAACAAGAAAAATGAAATGAAATACCTACAAGGTTAATAGAAAGTGGATATGGAATAAACTAAAATGAAAAGATGAAAATGAAATAAACCTCACGGAGAAGAAGGGTAGCTCCCACCTTGAGAGTGTGTCGAGAATGTTTTTCAAGATTTCGTGCTTCTTGTTTCAAATTAGTGAAAACTAAATGAAAAATCAAGAAAACCTCATAATATGAGAGGGTTTAGGGACCTCCTGATATGGATGACAATGAATATGGTACAGAATACAAGAATGGATCCTCCTCATTACAATTTAATACACTACACAACAATGAATACTAAAGAACAAAAAGGATTAGTGATATATATGGTGGGCTGCCCAAAGAAGTCCATTTTGAGAAGCGAAAGCTTCCTAAAAATGATTTCATCCCACGTGATAACAAAGATATGAATAATCGATACCGAATGAAAATGGAAATGATTATAAAAATAAATATCTGATAAGTTAAGATCTTATGAACCAAAATATACTGGAATTATCACTGATAAAATAAATTTCTAAAAATAAATCCAACCAGAGCAAGTGGGGTGGTGACTCGTTTAGATGGTAAGGTTGACGATGACCGGAGCATAGATGATCACAAAGTGTGTAGATACCGAATTGAGATGTTAATACAAAACAACATATACTAATATAAGAACACAAATGAGGTAAAAGGATGTGGGAAGTAGTAAATCTCAGTGGGTAAGGATAGGGTCAACGGTGAACTAAGGTAGGAAGACATAGTGACGGTGACTTGTGGGGGTTGATAAGGGTATGCAGAAATAGGGATGAACGCTTGTATTTGGGTGCTAAAATGGATGACAGAATGATGGGATTCGATAGGATAGATAGGATGTAAAGTATGGTGGATAATATGTGAGGTAAGATAGATGAGGTCATCACTGGCTAGGATGGAAATTCTACCAAAATACGTTATGACCATAATGGGTGAGTGAGAATAGGATAAGAAATGGGTGGAAATTGGATAGTAATGGCTAGCAAACTATTTTTATCCTTGCATGCATGTTGGGGATGTTTAATGGGTAAGGGTATCTTAGGAAGGAGTAAATGGGTAGAAAAATTTTAGAAAGGGGTTAAATAAAGGGTAATGATGAGGGGGCATGGGAATCGATATGGGTATTAAATGGGGGTGATTAAGATGGGATTAGGGTAATAAGGATTGAAATATGTAAAAATAGGAAATATGAGAAATAGATGGGATGTGGGGAGAAATATGATTTTTGGAGGGAAAGTGGGTAATTTAAAAATAGGAGGAAATGAATGTGCTTGGAGAGGATTAGGGTCGAATGTGATGTGAAGGCACCAGGATTCCAAAATACAAGTGTCCACACATCTACTTATATTGGTGCATCTAGATATTTCGATATCAAGTGTTCTTGTGGAGGGCATCCTAGGGCATGATTCTTTCACAAACGCATAATAACTACATGGAGTCCGAGATATAATGCAATTCTTGTCCATAATTTCACTCTGTCGGGTGACTACTGAGAGTCACTAGACTCCCCATATTCCATATTTATTTTTTAGATTTGATGTGGTATTGTGGGTTTTAAAGGTGAAGCTTTGTCTTTTAAAGTTAAAAAGTGCACTCAACGATCATATTGCAACATACATGCGGCCAACAAAAATTATCGGTGATACCATAAAAATGATATTTTGACCACTTTCATGATGGGAAAGTGCCTAGAATAGGACTTTAGCACCTAAATGACCCTGACCTAGTCCAGAACCTAGTTCGGTCACATTTTACAGCTCCAAATTTTACAGTGTATAGTTGCAACGGTCTTCCCTTCTTGTTCATCATTTTTCCAGATTCCATACCAGTTCTAGTAAAGGCAAGAATCAGCTAAGTATTTCTTCTCTCTCTCTCTTGCACTTAGTGTTTTATATTTTTACTTGCTTATTGTTTGTGTCAAATCTATATTATAGCATTTATTTTTCATATGTGACTCTATAATTAGGGTTTTATAAAAAAATTAAATCATTTGGTGAACCTGACTTCAAATACACTTAGATCCTTATTTTTCATCTTTTATGGCTCTTAAAATCCTCTAATCTCATTTTATCACTTGTTAAAATTACACCCACATTGTAAAGATGTTCTTCTAAAAAACCCTAGACAATATGTATCTTCCTTGCATTATGGCACCAGCTCAAGTGAGTGTCATTTTTTATCGTCTATCTGATGACTCTATTCATTCCATTCCTCCATCTTAGATTCCATTCAATATTTGCATTGTTTATTTCAAGATAAAATTCAAGCTATGAAAACAATGATTACATCTCTTAAATATGAAATCCAAAATCTCAAATATGTTTCTCAAGCCCATGCTAGTTCTCCTTTTACATGTCCTTCTACTTCTATGACTTCCACATGTTCTCATATCAAGTGAACCCCAAGTCTTACCGCTCCCTGTGCCTCTCAAGTTTGATTTCAATTCTAAGCAACAATATATTCTTCTGCAATTCCTCACTCATTAATTAATCAACTTGTCATCTACTTATTCATGTCCTCCTTATCATCTTGCTCAATATCAAGGCCTCTCGTATTGCAATTATCATCAAATTAATGGACATAATGACAATGATTTTTATGCTCTTAAATGAAAAATTGGCCACCTTAAGCAATATGGGTTCATCTCATTTGCTACAAAAAATCTTGCTACATGTTCATCTTCAATTTATATATCCCACTACGTACCTAAATATGATTCATCTATGTCTAATGAGCATCATGCCATCACTTCTAATGTTCCTTCTTTGGTCACTCAAGTGTCACCTTATACAACCCACTCTAACTAAGAAAATTACTCTCAAACTAAGTCAACCCCACCTCCTCTCATGTCTTTTATGGTGTTACCAACCCCAAACAAGTAATCACTCACTAATGAAGACCAACAAACTCTAGATGGCCTCTTTGGACTTCCTCCTTTCAACCTAAAATCCAACCCTGGTTCTACTTTGTCTCCTACCTCCCATTGTGATAACAATATGCTTTCTTACGATACATTTCAAACTCCATCACCAGTGTAATGTCTTTCTTACATCATCACATAGCTCTCAACCATTGACACACTTGGGATCATCACATTACCCCCCTTACATCTTTATTAGTTGTATCTAACATCTACTATCACACTTAATTATCCACTCTTCATGATTCATTTTTCTAAGAACCTTCAAACCACATGATACACTTTATATCATCATTACCCTATGACGCACTCTTTTTCTAAGGTTCACACTTAATTCTTGAGGGCATATTACATCCATAAACCTCACACATAACACATTTCACGCTATGAACTTCACGATATATATTTTTGGCATTCCATTCTCACACAACATACTACCCTATGATGTACTCTATTTTCATGGTTCATACTCAACTATTTAGGGTCTAAATTTGAAATGAACCTCACCATCATTCACACTTTACACTCTATGCTTCATGATCTATATTTTTAGCATCTATTTCCAAACCATTTCTCGATGACACGCTCTTGTTCTATGGTTCATTCTTTTTTTAGGGGCCTTTTATAAATGAACATCATCTCATACTCATACAACATACATTGGGGAAAGTTTTCCCTTCCATATTCACGTTCACATTGCATAGCATTCCATTTCACTCATACACACAACATACTACATATCTTAGTTGCACTTATTCTTGCTTGCTTATACTTACATGTACACTTTGTTGCACATGCTAGACATATACTTATTATGTCAATATATTTTCTATATACACATGCACGTTCACTTGGTATTTAGTTGTGAATGTAGAATTCCTACAGATCTTTACATGTAGTAATGATGTTTTGCATTGTACCTCTTACCTAGTCCCACCGAGGCTCCTGGGGGCATCTACATTTACTACTCTTACACATCATAGGTGTTATTGTTTCATTATTTACTACTTATTATTACTAGCACACTACTTTCTATTGATATATACATGTTTTGACATACTCTTTATCTTTCTAACATGCTAACAGTGCTTCATGTGTAACATTTTCTTTGCATGACTATTTTCCACCATGGTTGTTTTTTACACTTTGTTTGTCATTTTTTCATCAGTATGCTATTTTTTGTGGGACATGCCCTTTGTCTTGTATTCCCATTGTATCCTTTTGGCCACTTCAGCCTTGATTGTCTTGCGACATTATGAGCGATGTCCCATGTTTGAAACCCACTTTTCACGGTCTATCTTGTCTTCTTTCTTGCTTGATTGCACATTTCTTCTACTTTTATCATATCTTTGATTATACTAACACATGTTTTTAGCCTTCTTGTTTGCATGTACCTTGGTTTCTACCATGCACATTCCCTCCTCCTGAAGGGATACATTTATGATCATCATATAGTCCTCTCCTTTGGGACACATTCTCCTATTGACATCGCATGCACCCCAAATAAGGGGGCATAAATTGGGTGAATCATTCACCCCATACAACAGATCAACTTAGAGGTATAGTTTAGATGTGCATAATATAGAATCAACACAAGATAAAGTTACTGAAATGGCCCATAATCGACTTGGGTCCTCGGTTTAGCATAGAATCCAACACCCGGATATATACCTAAGCTCCTAGATGCTCCTGAACTCTCCAGGTACCTATGTCATGGGTGAAAATACAACTACTTTATCATATCATCATCGTTTATAGTAGTTTTCATATCAGTTTTCACAATATGTGCATAGTCCTCCAGTAAGTAGAATGCATTCTATCTCCATTTCTATTCTACGAATAAACACATAACTAATACGATATAATAACTAAAATAACACACCAAACAAGATCACAAAACTAGACCCCTCTCCCCAATACTCTTCTGTCATGGCATGAGATCACCCAAAAACTCCCACTTGGCATGAGATCACCCAAAAACTCACACTTGGCATGAGATCGCCCAAAAAAATCACTCTTGGCATGAGATCGCCCAAAAAAATCACTCTTCTACAACATTTTAGGACATTTTCTATCCTTTTACACTCATGCTCATCAGGTGCACACTTTCCTTCCTTTTACTACTTTTACATTTACATGCTTTTACAAGAGTTTTCATAATACATGAATTTGATTGCTCTTTTTCTCTTATTTTGTAGGTCTGTCCTTAATATGCAACAAAAACATCCCTACATCAAGCATAACAATAGGTACAACATGGTACAACACAATATGCTTCACCCCTAGGGTCACTTCCTCTTTCTTAGCTTCCACACTTCATTTTTATCACTTCACACTTTCACTTATCTCTTTGGCACGTTATCGCCATCACACTCTACATGGTTATTAGGTATGCATCTCTTATCTACTTTATGTTATCAAGTATTCACTCAACAACATAAATTGGGGGAAAATATACACACAAAATAATGCACTTGGATACATTTTAGGTTTAAAAGCATACATACATTCATATGATTCCTAAGTGAGAAACTAGTAATTGACAACTATCTTTGGTCTTTTTGCTTTGTTTCATGTATGATTTCTTATCTTTTACACCCTACATCCCAGTTGGTACTTAACTTGCTTATATTTTATGACTTTAGACACCAACATTGAGCTAGGATGCCAATGCCTAGATGCCCTCATCCTCTCTAGGCACCCCGACCCTTTTCTAACTTACTCGCTTATTTTGGGTCTCTTTTATCATTCAGGAATCTTATTTAATTATGGGTCGGCCTTTCAATTTCCAATTACGAAATTCAATCAAGGGAATCATATAAATACAAGTATATGTGACCAAAATAAAGTACCAAGCTCTAAACATATATTATCATCACCTAAGCTTGCATCCAAAGGCATCTAAGAGCATCAAAGACATCCATCTAGCATCCATTCAAGGGACAAGGGATTGCATTTTCTACATACACTACATAGGAAGGGAAGTTCATTATTCCATCCACACATCTATTTACATTGGTACATATAGCTATTGCCCGCTATCAAGTGCACTTTCACAAGGGCATCCTAGGGCATGATTATTTCACACACGCACAAGAACTACATGGATTATGAGATGTAGTACAACACTTAGTCATAAGTTCACTCGGTCAAGTAACTATCCAGTCAATCTAACTTCCCATGTTTCATCTTTCTTTTTTTCATTTGATATGGTATTGTGGGTTTTGTAGGTGAATGTTTTCTTGCGCAGTTATAAACACACTCGGTGATCATATATCGACATACAAGAGACCAATAGTGACTATCAATGATACTTGTGCAACACTAGATAAATCATATTCGACCAATTTCATAGTCATGGGTGCCCGAAAGAAGAGTCTAGCACCTAGGTACCCTATTCCAGCCACATTCAACAAATCCATATTTTACGGTGCATAGTTGCATATGGTCTTCCCTTCTTGTTCGCGGTATTTTAGTCCATATCAGTTCTAAGAAATGCATCTTCTCTCTCTCTCTCTCTCTCTCTTCTCTCTCTCTCTCTCTCTCTCTCTCTCTCTCTCTCTCTCTCTCTCTCTCTCTCTCTCTCTCTCTCTCTCTCTCTCTCTCTCTCTCTCTCTCTCTCTCTCTCTCTCTCTCTCTCTCTCTCTCTCTCTCTCTCTCTCTCTCTCTCTCTCTCTCTCTCTCTCTCTCTCTCTCTCTCTCTCTCTCTCTCTCTCTCTCTCTCTCTCTCTCTCTCTCTCTCTCTCTCTCTCTCTCTCTCTCTCTGGGTTTTATATTTTTACTTTCTTATTTCTTGAGTCAAATTTTTATTCTATCATTTCTTTGTCATATGTGACTCTGTAATTAGGGTGTTACAAAAACATGATTTCTATTAAATCATTTCTTCACAACCCACTTACACCTAAAGTTGTTTGTTGTCCTATGCCTCTTGGTTTCATTACTCCTAAAATTCTTATCTATGATGGAAAAATTTGGCCATGTTATGAATTTTCTCTCATTTCATGTGGCTTGCATTGATTATGCATCTTATGATACCTTTCTCTCTAAGATCTTCCTAGGAATTGTAATGGTTTATGACCTACCCGCACACTCTATGTGTTATTTTACTACTCCGATAGATCAATTTTTGTCAAAATTCACTATCAACATTAGGGACAAGGTTTCATATGTGTAAATTTCTAAGATGAGATAAGAATCTAATGAACTTATCAATGATTATGTCTTACATTATAATACCATGCTTTCTAAGATGAACAATATCTTGGTTGAAATTGAATTACAAGATCTCTTCACTAAAATATTGTTTTCTTCTTTGCAAGAATTGGTCATATTTGAAAAAAATGGTCATTTGACCATATTAAAAATACAAAGATAATTCATTACATATGAATAAACTCAATTATATTGCTAGCACTCTTCATACATCTAATACGAAGTTTCCAATAAAATCTACATGCAAAGGCAAGGCTAATGACACTAAGCTTACTTCTATGGATATTTTCAATGTTATTTCTCAGCCTACTAACCTACGATTACAACCCACATGACAATAGAATAAATACTTACCTTGTGTTCCACATATTGTATTGAAATAATTAACCAAGTGTAATCTCATGTTTCTCCCTCCACCATTTGAGGTTAATGCAAGAAATCCTCAAAGTAAAATTTTTGATGTTAATGCTTACTATGATTATCATAGATGTATTGGTCACCCCATTTATTGGTGCTTCAAGATTCATCATGTTATCTAATATCTTATTAACTCCAATGTCATTGAATGGGATGCACCCACTAAATCTTCTAATCTAACTAACAATAATCCCAAATTAAAAATATTCAATGATCCACTTCCTAAGCATAACAATGACAAATCTATTTTTGAGGTGTATAAAAGTTACCATGTGGTACCACCACTTCCCTCTTGTGATCACCCTTTAGACTAATTTTTAAAAATTGAAATTTTGTAAAACCCTAGATATTTAAGAGTCACCTATGAATAAATAACACTAAAGTAAATATCTAACACAAGTAATAAGTGAATGCAAACTAAAACCCTAAGTGCAAAGGAGTGAATAGAGGACTTATCTAATTAAAAATAAATCCCAAAGTGTTACGGAATGGAAAATTGATGAAGCTTGAAGAAGAAAACTATTGCGGTTGTGCTGAAAATGCTATAACTACCGAATGAGCCTAGACTAGGGCACCTTGACTAGGCGAGGTGCTTAGGCACTAGAGACCTCTGTTGGGTGCCTATGACTATTCATGATCTTGAAATTTGGTTTTTCTTGTGTCATAAGCTGGTCACTAGCCTTCATTTTTGTCACTGTATGTTGCATTATTACGTCTGCAGAATTCACCTATACCCTATAAAGAGAAATAAAACTGGGAAACCCCAAAACACATCAAATCCTTAAAATAAAAAGATGTAAATGGGGAGTCGAGTGACCCACTGGTGATCACCAAAATGAGTGAACTTACGATCAATCGTTTTACTACATCTTAAACTCCATGTAGTTCTTGTGCATGTGTGTATAAATTGTGCCCTAAGAAGATCTTGTGCAAGATGCAATTTATAGCAAGTGATAGCTGGATGTACCAATGTAAATACATGTGTGGATGTAAAAATGATCTTCCCCTCTTATGCATATATACATAAAATGCATCCCCTTGTCCTTTGAGTGAGTGCTTAGATAGATGCCTTGATGCTCTTAGAATTCCTTTGGATGCAACCTTAGGTGGTGATAATATATTCTTAGAGCTTGGTACTTTTTATGGTCACATAGCTTTATATTTATATGATTCTCTTGATTTAATTTCGCAATTGATAACTAAAAGGCCGACTCATAAGAAAACAAGATGTAAAAAAAGATAAAAGAGGTGAGTAAGATACAAAGAGATCAGGGGCACCCAGAGGGGATGAGGGTGTCTAGGTACTTGGTGTCTAGAGTCAACAAAGATAAAAGCAAAAATATTAAACTAGGCTCTGGAGTGTGCAAGTCAAAGAGGAAACAAGAAAGATAGAAAAGAGGCTAAAGATAGATGTCAATTACTATTTGTTCATGCTTAGGAATCATATAAATAGTATTATGTGATTAGGACCTAGAAATGTACCCAAGTGTGTGATTTTGTGTCTATAAGATATAATGGATGGCATTGTTACTCACATGTTGTCCCCTACACTGATTATCACTTTCAATGACTCTGATATAGATAACACACTTATTTTAGATGTTTTTTCCATTCTTGACTCTATTTGAATCAAGTACATGTACATGGTGTGTTGGTTGATCCACTTAAGGATAATGTCTTCTCTCTAACATTACTCCACTCTCTTAGCATTTCTACAAAGAATCTTGCATTCGATTACGATCCTCACTATTGGTGCATTACTCGTCCTATTATGGTTGGCTCTCTTACTACACTAGTTTCATTCTTTGTTGTTGTTACTCTTAGCTCTAGTGCATTATGTTAAGGTATCCCTTGGTTACATTTTCTTAGGGATATTCCATTGGTCATTCACTAATGTTTTAATTTTATTCATAATCAACAGGTTGTCACCATTTGAGGTATTCCCTTTGAGGCTCCTTCTCCTAGCTTTCCTAGTCATTCTTCTACAGTTTATATCCCTACTCCTAATGCATCTATGGATAGGTATTTGGCTTTACATAATATCTCTAATGGATCTAGCCCTCCTAGGTCTCCTGATATGCCTTTGGTTGCACATACTATCTCTATTAGATCTAACCCTCATATGTATCCTAAATATCCTTTGGTTGAACACACTACCTCTAGTGGTTATAGCCCACCAAGGTATCTCAATAGGCCTTCGGTGCCATACATTTTCTGTAGTGACTTGCATTCTCATAGGATATTTCCTAGGTTTTCTAGTGTGCATGTTGTCTCTATAGCTTCTCATAGATATTATAGTGCACATAGTATGTCTAGGATTCCTCACTCTTCTATTCCCCTACACAAATATTCTACTTCATACACTACTCATATAGCTACTTCACCTAGTTTTTCTCTTGGGAATTCTTCAAGTACACATCACTACTAAATTACTAGTTGCACTTGAGTCACAATATTTGGAGCAGGTTGAGGCTCACACCTCTATCCTCTTTTATGGTTGTTTTACCTCTTCAAGAGGTTCTCCTTGGGTAGATATTTTGTTGTCTTATTTCTTTGTACATAGATAAACATTTCAAAATCCAAAAATAGGCATAACTACTAAATAAAAAAACATTCAAATATTTACAAAAATATAAAACCATGACTTGTACACTTATATTTCATTGTTATCACGTTAAATTATACATGTTGTTTTTCACATTGGTTTTATAGAGAGCATATCTCTTTACTTTTTATACACGTGTTCTTGAGTTTTATTAAGCTTAATGAAGGATACATGAGATCACTACATGATAATAGGAGCTAGCATGGATCCTTACATTATTATCATGGTGGTATACCTCCATATTGTAAAGGTGTTATTATTTTATTATTGTTCCTTTCTACTTCCTCATTACGCTTGATTACATACATTGTGTACTTGTAATTTTTGAACTAACAAGAATAACACATGTGTCTTATGCAACATTGACACCTCTTCCTTCACATGTATTTTTCATTTTATTTCATCACATTTTGACATTATTATTTGTTATGCATGTTTTCTAGTTGTGTATGATATTTTCTAGTTGTCTCCTTGCTTGTGGCTTGAGTGCCTTGTTTTTCTTATGATATTATGGGTGTCCCATGTTTTTGGTTCTATTCTTATCTTGTTTGAAATTGTTTTCAGGCCTAAAGGCTTTGATTTTCTTGTGACACCATGGGTGCCCCATGTTTGTAGCACTATGAATTTTGTATGACATTGTTTGCAAACTATTATCTCTTATTTCACTATTTCCCTATCTCTACATTTGTTTTTACACACGTGTCATTTATCTTGTCGGTATTCTTTCTATTATTTCTTGTGTTTCACACCATGGTTTCTACCATTTGCATCCCCTTTATAGGTTTGGTATCCCATCATCGATGACCACCATTACTCGCATTTTATGTGTTCTACGTAGATTTTCATACTTCTTAAACATGGTTACACATGTATTATTTTGATTCACGTGCTCAAATGCTTTATTATGCATGCCTCAAAAGAGATGGCATTCATCTAGGTATATTCTACACATGTAGTATATAAGGGAAGAATTATGGGTTCATACATAGGTATAAACAAGTTATAGGTACTCAAAAATTGGATCAAACACAAAAATTCATAAATTATTACACATGGTAAAAACATACTGACTTGGTGAGGGTCGTAAGGATAGTTTTAACCATTTCACATAATTTTTCCCAGGGGTAGTTACACTAACTTTCTCACCAAGAGTTCATATTTTTACTTGCATGAACTATTTCTTGGCACATTTTCATATACATTTGACTCATTTTATATCAGTACAAGGGGCATGAAGTACTTCACTCATTCTTCACCACAACACTTGGTTTTAGTTACATTTTCAAGGATCTTGGGGCATGGTCCTCCTTTCTCCATATACATTTCAATACATTATAATTCCTACTCAATTATGTGTCATATGGAAAGTGAATGGGGAACTTGTTATATTTCTACTGTTTGTCTTTATTTACGAAATTGATCCTAGATTCCTTATAGCGGTATGGCTCGTGGGGTTACGAAATTATCGAAATGGATAAGTTCTTCGTAGGTATTATGTCTTTGCCTCTTACATTTAAAGAGGAAGATATCAAGTTCGTTGAATGAATTTGATACATAATCTTATCCCTTTTGGGTGCTTCGATACCTCATTCTTCTTATCTCTTTCTCATTTATTCCAAGTTATGTTTCATGCACCCAATACTCTGGTTTCTCATTGACACAATTGGGGACTAGTCACCCCCAATCCTTTATCAAGCTAAAGAATAAAAAATATCCAGTACAAGAAAAACATGGGATATTATCCTCCCATAAAAATTATGTGTATTCCTTCCACATTTTTCCATCTCTTTATGTCACTTTATAAAAATTCAATTTTTACATATTACACTTTACACTTGAGTTAAAATTCATTGTTTTATTATGGACATTGACAACACTCGTGCTTCAAGTTTCATCTGTTGACATGTTGTGATTTAGGTATTTTCATTGATGTAAAATCCCATTAATTAAAAAACATATTGATTAGATTCATAGGATGCTCGTGAGTGATGATGACACGAGTTTGGTGTGTTCTTGGTTGCATGAGTTACTTTAGTGAGAATGGCTTATTCTAGAAAGCCTTAACAAGTGATCTAGTTAGCTTAGATGATGGTGCATGGTGGTATGAGCTTCTATATAGCTTAAGAATCATGTTTGCATCACGTATATAATTTTGGGGAGTTTCTTAGTACTCATGTGAGTTTTAGGATGTAGATACAAGTTGGAGACCAAGTTTCAAGTGTTCACATGGACCATCTATGGGTCTTTAGGAGGCATGAGGATGAGTTATGGAGCCATGTGAGCTCATGGATGCATGTAGGTAGTTGTTTCATGATGTACTAATTATTTTAGGACCTTTTGTATAGTTTTTATGATGATTTATAATGTTGTCTCGGTTGACCCTAGCCTAGAGACTATAAACCTTAAGGGTTAGCCATGCAAATTAGATGGGATGGAGAGATGGAGAGATATTTGAGATATACCAATTATTGTATATGTTGAAGTGAGGTTTCTTATAGGTGTGAGAAAATTTTTTATTTATTCTAAATAGTATTTTTCAAGTTATATCAGTTTTGGTGAAATAGGGTCAAGAAGAAGGTCATTTCTAGCTCGAATTGCACCTTTTGATGCTCACCCTGAATTGTGTGCTTTAACTATGACATTTTGGATTTCAAGTATGTTTAAAAATTTATTCTATAATGTTTCACAAAATGAATGAGATCATTTCATCGTCATATTTTTATGAATGAATGTTAAGAAGGTAAACAACTTTTTGTGTGCTTGAAACCCTAGTTAGAAAGTGGTTTGAGATAAATTGATCATAAGTCCCAGGAACGAATTTCTAGTACATGGATGATGATTTTATAATGTAGAGGACCACTTAAAATTTCTAGAAAGGTATGGTAGTGGTTATGGAGATGATTTAACCCCACTCAAACAGGCATGTTTCTGAAGAAGTTCAGTTTGGGACAAGGTTGTACAAATGAGTTGCAAAATAAATTGAAATTGTTTTTAGTATGTGATTTTTATTTATGTATATGGTGGTTTCAGGTCATGAGGATGCATAAAAATAGCAAATTGTGCCCTATTGGTGAAGACAAGTTAAAGGGCGAGTTTCAAGCGATTCTGAGAGATGAGCTTGGTTGAAGGCCTTCCACTTTGAGTTGGAAGGAGTTATAATATATTTTGGAAATTTGATTCAGATATATTTCTAATGGTATAGGTTTTTCTCATGATTATGATATTTTATGGGTCATTTGAGTTAGTTTGTGAGCAAGAAGGTTTCTTTCTTTTCGGGAGAGGACTCCTTTTGTTGAAATATTGAAGTGATTGAAGCATGAGATGGATTATTTGATACTTTATATAAACTGGAGAGTGAATAGGGATGAAATATTTTCCTATTTAAGGAATTTTAAGGTATTGGAAGTGGAAAAAATGGTACAAACTAGTTGCGTTTGCAAAACAGGTTTATGTGTAACTTTGATTTAGAGAAGAGGAACATTATTGTGGATTTAACACGTGGATGTTTCATGATTTATAATATGCATGAGATGTGATTTACATGTCCTTAGGATTTCATAGAGTGTTCACATGCCATAGTTGAGCTGATATTGGGTGGTCTTGAGGCCCAAAGGTTAAATCAAGTGCTAGAAGTAGTTGTTTTGTTTAATGATTTATTTGATTGGTTAAAGTAAATGTGTGACCATGTATGATTCTTATATTTTATATTACTCATGTATGGTGAATTTGGGATATTTCCCAAGCATGGCTTTAGTGTGAGTGGATTTTTCTCATTCCAGTGATAGGGTTTCGAGGTGTTTTGATGCAAGTTGGATGATTTTGAGCATGGAAGACCTAAAAGGGTCATATGGGAATGTTTTAATGATTAATATGGTATGTGTTTAATTTTCTTTGGTCAAAAAAATTGAGGTAAACTGACTTGGTTTGAATTTGAATCAAGGAGAGCTTATAAAAGTGATGTTTTGGGTGTTATTTTGCACTAGTTGAGTGAATATGTGAAAAGTGTGACCTATGTGTGAGTGAATTTAAAGTATAAAAGAATTTTTTTATATCTAATATATTTTATGGAAGGTTTAATAATGTTTGGAATAGTTTTTGTGATGTTTTGAAGCTTTGAGAAGTGAAGAAAGTGAAGTATTGTGCAAGTTTGAGAAGCTAGGGTTTGAATAAGGGTTTGAAGGTGTTTGGAGCTTAATCTTGTGATCACCATCAGTTGAGTTGTATGACATATATTCAGTGATATATTCATTAAAATCTTGTGTGATATTCATTCAAGTCTCTTGTTGTGAATAATATCAACAAGGGTTTAGGGGTTGGTGCTCTTTATGGGATTGGTGCTCCTTGTGGGGTTGGTGCCTCACTAAATAAATCTCTTGTGATGTGTAATATTCACTTGAGTCTTTGTTGTGTGTAATATCAAAAAAAAATTCATTGGGTTTTCTTCCCCTTGAGGGTTTCCCACTTATATATTGTGTTATGGTGTTTCTTCTCTTGTTCATGGTTTATTACATGTATGTTATATGATGTTGTACTCACTGATAATGGATGGATAATTATTTAATGGTTTAATAAAGTAATATTAAATTGAAATAAATTTTATAATGACTAATTCACCACCCAACCCCTCTCATTCCATTGTGCTTCCAACAATTGGTATCATATTAGGTCCTTTTAGAGAAGTTTGATCACTTGAAAGGAGATCCTTTGAAGCACAAAAATGGCGAGTTAGCAAAGTGGGTTCTCTACCAGCAAGGCACCTTTGTTTGATGGTGTGAATTATGTTTTTTTATTTTGAGGATGAAGACTCACATTATGTCCCTAGGGTTTGATATTTGGGAAGCTATGGAGAATGGTTATCCTACCACTACACCAACTACTGTTGTAGAAAAGAAGGCATGTAGTGACAATTCAAAGGATTTTAATGCTATCATATGTGGTCTTGGAGAATCTAAGATGGGAAAGGTAATGCACTGCAAGTCAACAAAAGAAGCATGGGAGAAACTTCAATTTTTGTATGAAGGTGACTCAAAGGTAAGAATTTCTAAGCTTCAAACTTTTAGAAATCAATTTGAGATTCTTAAGATGAGTGATGATGAGTCCATTGCATCATATTTTCTTAGAGTTGACAATATTTTCAACAACATGAAAGGTTTAGGAGAATATGTGAAAGAGGAATTTGTAGTCCAAAAGGTTTTGAGATCCCTAACTCCTAGGTTTGATTCTAAAGTATATGTTATTGAAGAGGAAAAGGATTTGTCTACTTTGAAGATGGATGAGTTACATGGGACTTTGACTACATATGAAATGAGGATTGGTGATTCCAAACTAGCCAAGAGAGAGGTTGCTTTCAAATATGAAATGAATATGCCAAAGGATAAGAAGACAAAGGAGGTTGATGATGTTGCTGATTTTGAAGATGAATAACTATTTACAATGCTTACAAGAAGATTGAAGGTTGGATCTGGAAGATATAAAGGTAAGATTCCTTATAAATGTTTCAAATGTGGTAAAATAGGACACTTTTCATCAATGTTCCTCATAAGCACAAGAAGGAAGATCAAGAAGACCATGAGCATGATGGAGATCATGATAAGAAGTATCACAAGTATGGTAAAGGTAACACGATTTTTAGAAAGTTTGATGATAAAAATGATTTTTATTCAAAGGAAGATGATGTCTTATCTGATGCTAGTAGTGGTGTTTCAGATTTTGAGTCTGAATCTGATCATGAAGATGTAGGAAATGAGGTATTATTCATGATCAATGATGCAATAAGGTCTTCTAGTGATGGCTCTTCTTTATTAGGTGATTTTATATCAGGTTATTGTAGTTACTCTAATGAGGATGAAGAGGATTTCAAAGGTGATCTTGAGGGAATCCAAAGAGATTTAAAGCATGCTGAAAAAAGAACAAGAAGCTGAGTCTTTAGGTCAAGGAGTATGAAAACAAGATTCATAATCTAGAAGAAAATTATAAGTCTGAATCAAGTAAACAAAATGAGTCAATCAGATTGTTAGAAAGAGAAATTAAAGTACCTTGTCTCAAGTTCGCAAGCTAAAGAAATTAAGTGTTTGAAATTTGAAGAAGATATAGATTTTTTAAGGGAAGAGTTGTTAGAGGTTGATAAGAAGACAAAATCCTTTCAGAAATTTGAGAAGCACCAAGGATTTAGATGATCTTCTTGGTAAACAGAGATCAAAAGATGATAGATTTGGTTTGGGTTTCAAATAGGATTCCAAAGGAAAGGAAATGAAGCAAGAGGACCTAGTTTCAAGAAAGGAAGTAAGTGAACCAAGCATCAAGGAATAAAATAAGGAGACACTCATCAAATAAAATGTGAAGTCAAAGTCAATTAGGTAGCCTAATGCCTCAAGGTATGAAATATCTTTCAATGGTTATTGCTTTACTTGTAATGGATTTGGTCATAGGGAAAAAGAGTGTAGAAGGTATACTAGAGATGTGTTAGGAAATAAGGGATAAAATATATGGAACAACCCCTCATAAAATTGCAATAGTAGAAAACTAATATGTAGAAATTATTACAAATCTGAAATAAAAGTGCAAAATAAAAAGAACCAAACACAAAGAGACATTATTTAACGTGGTTCACCCAATTTAGGCTACGTCCACCAATAATCACTTGCTCGTATTTTATTACATTACACCTCTTCTCTCAATACAATATCCATATCTCATTCGGAGCTATGCTTAACAAACTCTACAAAATTCACACCCGAATTCACACACATCTACAATATTACATCAACCCTACCATATGCACAAAACCACATAAGTAGACAATTAATTAAGCAATTTTACAATACCATGGGTATAAAAACCATGGGCCAAAACCATCCCATAAACCTATGGGTCAAAAATCCCACCCATATGAAAAGAGAGCATTTCATAAAATATCGGGCATGTTTTTTAAGGACAAAAAATTCAAGACAATTGTGGAAAGTGTACTATACTCTTAGTGTACATTCTTCAACACTTCCACACATGAAAATAGGATCCACAACATAACAATCTCCCACTTGGAGAATATTTTCCTTTGATCAAGCTTCTTAACCCTTCATTGTCATCCCTAAAGACCAAAAAAATTTGAACACGGCTTCGGTTTCTCCCCTTGTCACCACCTTAGTCCTCATGTCTATAGGATTACAGTGGTATGAATCTTCTTCACTTCAACTTCTCTTCCTCCAAAGGCGTCTGATGAAATGGTACCTAAGTTTTATATGCTTCATCTAGAGTGGAAATCGAGTTCTTAGCTAGGTGTATAGCACTATGACTATCACTATGTAGCTTCCTTCATCCTTCTTATGCCCTGACTCCTCAAGAAATTTATGTAACTAAATCATCTTTTTGATTGCCTTTGTGGTAGAAACATACTCATCCTTCGTGGTTGATAAAGCCACAAGCACGTAGTCGTGAAATCCAACTCATTGTTATCCCACCTAAAATGAAAATATAACATTCGTGTATTCCTCCTCTGTCTACATCTCCAACCATATCTAAATATACATAACCATGCAAAATGGTGTCTAATCCATTGTAGCACAAAATTGTCCCCATGGTCCCTCTCAAGTACCTAAGGATCCACTTTACTACCTTTCAGTGATCTTTACTTGGATCACTCATAAATCTACTCATAGCTCCCACTTCATGGAAAATATCGGGCCTAGTGCATACTATGGCATACATCAAACTTCCAACCACTAATGAGTAGCTTTACCTTGGACATCTTGATTCTCTCATGCTCTGTCTTGGGACACATCTCCTTTGATAACTTGAAATAGCATGCCAAAGGCGTCCTAATTGGTTTAGTATCCTATATATTAAACCTCTCCAATACCTTCTTAATGTACTCTTCCTAAGATAAATTCAACTTCCGCTCCTTCTTATCATGAGATATCCTCATACCAAGGATTTGTTTGGTTGCCCCCAAATCCTTCATAACAAAGGATTCACTTAACTACTTCTTGAGTACTTTTATTTCCTACATGTTTTTTTCCTGGAACCAACATGTCATCCACATACAAGCATAGGATAATATAACTTCCATCTTCAAGTTTCTTTGTATACACACAATGGTGAGAATGGCATCTAATATAACCTTCCTCCATCATGAAGCTATCAAATTTATTATACCATTAATGTGGAGATTGTTTCAAACCATACAAGCTCTTATTCAGTTTGCACACCATCTCCTCTTTACCTTTGACCTCATAACCCTTTGGTTTCTACGCATATATAGATCCTCCTCCAAATCACCATGGATAAATTCAATCTTTACATCTAGCTTCTCTAAGTGCAAGTCTTCTACTACCACTATTCCAAGAATAGTTCTAATAGAATTCATTTTTACTACAAGTGAAAAATATCATCAAAATATATACCCTTTTTCTATGCAAACCCCTTGACCACAAACTGGGTCTTGTATATTTTATTACCTCCTTATTCCTCTTTAAATTTCTACACCCATTTCTTGTGGACAAATTTTTGGATTTCAAGCCAACACTATGGGAATATAAGTCCCTCTACATTTGAATGGTGCAGCTACCATTGTTTAGCATGTAAAACCAAAGTGGATTTATGGTGGTTTTTCAACCAGAGATCCACAGGAACACTCCACTTGTCCCTATGGCAAATAATAGAAACTCCTGCTATAAAAAATTGATACGAGAAAGGGGAGGGAGTGAGAATGAAGGAGGGGGAAATCAATGTTGTGGGTAGAGTGTCAGATGCCCACACACATCAATTGGAAGTTTCATTACATGCATTAATTAATAGAAGAAAGACAAATTTGTAATTTCTGAGCACAAGACAGAATAAAACATGTTGGTCACAAAGCACCAATCGATTTTTCCATCGAGGGGACATAAAATTCCTTCCTTTTTATTGATCTTAGAGTTGAAACTTGTATAATGAGTGGGAATAGAAGAAATAATGTAGAGGAGGAGAATAGAAGAAGACTAACAATCATTTTTTTCCTCTGTTCACAAAAACATGCTTCAGTTTCCAAATTTGATTGCCCTTTCACAAAGACTTTGAAAAACCATTAAATCATTTGACCCAAAGCCATTACAAACAAATTTGATCATTTCCCCTCTTCAGATTCCTCTTCCACAAATAAAATGCTTCGACAGAGCCCAAAAAGAGCTTCTACGTGCAAAAATATGTTTTATATTTCAATTTTCTAGTTCACATATGAACCATTTGATCCTTTTCCCTAATTGCTTTGAAATCGGGCCATCCACGTGGCAAGAGAACATTGGAGCGGAGTCGGGGGAAACTTTTTTACATTTTTGCATGCCAGAGAAGTTTTTTCTCAATTTTCTCCCACAAAAATCCATCAAAATTTAAAATTGAAGTGTCCATCATGTGGAGAATTTCACCAACTTTCCATTGATACCAAAAATGTGAAAATATGAGCTCTAGATTGAAAGATATGGCCTCTTGAAGATTTAGGGAAAAATTGGCAAAATTAGGCAAAATTGGGTGCTGGGCCAAAATTTGACCTTTTTCCCTCTTTTTCAAATTGGGAAATTTTTCCCAAAATCTCCACCCCCCGCCAACCGGATGACACGTGGCACTTTCTGGTTCATCCACGGGCTTCAGAATAACATTTCACCCTTTTTGCCCACAAAGGAAAAATTTTCCCAAAGTCCTCACCGGCCTAACCTCCATTGTTGATGTGGACACGTGGCACCTTTTGTTTCGATGATGGAGATGTGGTCCAACATTTCACCTTTGCACTTTTATGGTTTTGGCAAAAAACCAAAAATCCTTCCGATGAATGGACACGTGGCGCCTTGTGATTAAATGCGGGGTCTTAATCAATTTTTCTCCATTCTCCTTTGCGGGCTTGTGGGTGAAATTTTTACCTTTGAGTTTTTTAGCCAAAAGGCTAAGTGTCGAATTTCTCTTCGTGCCTCCACCAACCCGCCAATTTCCTTGGCAAAATTTCCTCCTTACCTCCATGGGCCCACCTAAGGAAAATTTCCCCTCCAAACTCCGTGAGCCATAACTTGCAAAATACAAGGAGTTAGGAGGACTTCCTTACCTTTATGGAAAGGGAAAGAATTCTCTATTTGATGAAGCAATGCCTAGAAAATTTTGAGTGCCTGAAATGTGTAAAAATTTGATTGAGGCACAAAAGGAAGCTAGTTAACCCAAAATAAGAGGGAGCTTATTTTGGTTAACAAGTATGATCAAAACATGGAAACTTTGAGATAGGAGAAAGTTGTCTTGCTTGAAAACTTACAATTTTCCCCTTTACACATTTGCAAGACAACAATTGGCTCTAGCTTGGGGACATGGTGTGGATTGAGCAAGGTGAAGACATGACATGAGGATCTAGAATCACAGGTTTCAAAACATATAATGTTGACCAGTGCCTTATCCATTGGGCCTTGTAGAGTCATGTACAATACTGAAGGAAGGAAGAAGGAAGGAGGGGAAAACACAACAAACCAAAACCACACCAAAATAGAAAACAAACCAAAACACACACAACAGAAAAGGGGAAACAACAAAAACTATGGTATAGGGTGAGGGACAACTCACTTTCACTGATGGTACAACTTCAAATATTTCCCACTTCTAGGCAATCCCAATGGAGTTCCATCCAAGTATGATAAGAGAAAGGCATTCTCACCACAAGCTTCCTGAATTTGAAATGGACCCAACCACAAAGAATCTAACTTACCATGACTACCCTTTGGCTCTCTCCTCTTGTCCCAAAGTAGGACCAAATCTCCAGCTCTGAACTCCCTTGCTTTGGCTCTTCTATCAAAGAGCTTCTTCACTTTCAGCTGATGTTCTTTGATTCTATCCACTACCTGGGATCTGCTCTCTTCTAGCTTCTCAAGGAAAAGGATCCTCTTGTCAATTGAATCTCTGTATTGGTTGTCTTCCACTATTTGAAGCAGCTTGAGAGCTGGCATTTCAATTGTAATAGGAATCTCTGCTTCAACTCCATATAGCAGCTGAAAAGGTGACATGCCTATTGCCTTCTTAGGAGTGATCCTATCAGCCCACAATGCATCATATAATTTTTTGTGCCAATTCTTCTGATTCTCATCAACAAGCTTGGATAATGGTCACAATATTTTTTTTTCTTGACTCAGCTTGACCATTCCCTTGAGGATAGTAGTCAGAAGAATGAGCAAGAGAAATCCCAAAGCCATAACAGAATTCTATCAATTCCTTCGAAGAGAAATAAGTAGCATTGTCTACTACAATATTTTGAGGAACTCCAAAATGAACAATGATATTCTCTTTTATGAAATTACAGACAACTTCAGAGCTAGCTTGTTTGGTTGGAATGGCCTCCACCCACTTAGTGAAGTAATCTGTGGTGGTGAGCATGTAGGAATGCCCTACACTTGAATGAGGGTTCAGAACACCGATAAAGTCCAGCCCCCATTGTTGAAATGGTTCTTCAATCACCACGGGTCTGAGTGGCAAGGCAGCTAGCTGAGGCTTTCCAACAAATTGTTGGCATGCTTTGCATTTGAAACCCATTTTGTGCATCAACAAAGAGAGAAGGCCAATAGTACCTACCTCTGAGAATTTTGTGGGTAGTCACCATGGCTGAAAAGTGTCCACCACAAGCTTGATCATGATAGGCTTTGAGGAGTTTTTCTTGTTGTTCCTTGTCAACACACTTGAGAAAACAACCATCTATCCCTTTCTTGTAGAGTGCATGATTCCAAATCACATATTTGGCTACTTTCAGCCTGAGAGTTCTTCATTTCTTGTAATCTAAATGAGGAGGGTAGTCCCCATAGGTAAGAAAGAAAGTGATGTCTGCATACCATTCCTCTGTAGTGTTCACAAAGAGAACTTGTGGGCAATCTTCTGAGCAGGTTGGGAAAGTGTCATCTCTTTCTCCAAGCTGAACTTTGAGAGATTCATCTTCAGCAATCAACTTGCACAAACCATTTCCTCTAACTAGATTAGAGGGCTTAATCTCCAAGTCATACTCTTGGATCCTTGCAATCAATTTCCTCTTTTGGCTCGGGATCTTGTTGTGTCAAAATGGACTTGATTGCACTTTACGGGGACCATCACCATGGTGTGAGAGTTGAGTATGTAAAATCTGAAATTCTTCATGGCCTTGACCACTGCGTATGCATGCTTCTCTAATTGACTGTAATTTAGTTCATGCTTCTTCAAAGGGCAGCTCATGAAAGTAATAGGTGCTTCCAATCCTTCATCATTCTTCTGAACTAGGACAACAGAAAGAGTGTGCTCGAGGCATAACAGTACATGATGAATTCCTTGCTGAAATCTGGAGATACCAGTGTTGGAGCTTTGGCAATGGCCTTCTTGATTTCTTCAAATGCTGATTTTCCTTCACTCCATTTGAAACTTGTTTGAGGCTTCATCATAGAGGTGATATGCTTTGTTAGTTCAGCAAATTTGGGGACAAAGCGGTGAAGAAAATTTACCTTCCCAAAGAATGAGTGCACTCCTTTCTTGTTGGTGGGAAGAGATAGTGCTTGAATAGCACTTACCCTCTCAGGGTCAATATGTGCTCCATGCTTATTCATGATGTGTCCCAACAGACTTGCCTTTTGTGACTCCAAAGATACACTTCTTGGGATTTAGAGAAATGCCATGTTTTCTACATCTTGCAAGAATCTACTCCAAGTGGAAGATATGCTCACTTCTCTTCTTTGAAAACATGGTTAAGTCATCAAGGTATATGACAATGCAATGCTTGAGATCTTTGAAAGCTAGGTCCATGGCTCTTTGGAAGGTGGCTCCCGCATTGATCAGGCCAAAAGGCATCTTGTTGTAAGAAAAAGTGCCCCAAGGAGTTGTGAAATCCGTCTTGCTACAATCTTCTTTGGCCACTTTAATTTGATTATACCCTGAGAAGCCATCAAGAAAAGAGAGCATCTCAGATCTAGTAACTACTTGTAGGATATGATCCATGATCGGAAGAGGGTAATTGTCCTTGAGAGATGCCTGATTCAGATTTCTGAAATCTACACATATTCTGATCTCCCCATTTTTCTTTTTGACTGGTACAATGTTGGCCACCCATGTTGAGTGGTGAATGGGGAAAATGATTCTGGCATTCAACATCTTGTTCACTTCTTCCTTGATAACATCAACAATCTTTGGATTATAGGGTCTTTGCTTTCACTGAAGGGCTTAGCATCCTGCTTCAGAGGAATGGAATGATGCATTTCCTTTGGTTGAAAATATTTGAGCTCATCGTAAGAGTAGGCCAGCACATCAGAGTACTTTTTAAGAAAAGCAACGAACTTCCTTTTCTCTTCAGGTGAGTAGCATTTTGCCAATGTTGACCATCCTTGGATCTTCAGAAGTCCCAATGTTTTCCTTGTCAAAATCAGATGGACAACGAGAAGATAGCTTTTCTTTTCATGAATAAATTTTCATGCTTGTCAAACAGGTCCTCCAGAGAGACTAGACCTTTGGGGATCTTGTTACCTTTCAATCTGATCATGCCTTCATCATCCACTCTTTCAATTTCATCTGATGCATCTTCAGCCACAACTTCTCTATGTGGATTAACACTTCCCTCAAAGAAGAGATTATTGAAGTTGTCTCTTTGCTCCAAGAAGGCTAAAATCTGATTGTCGTCATTGAAAACTTGCCAGTGATCTGCATTATCAGGTACACTTGGTCTGAAAACCATCTCAATGGTTATTTTTCCTTTCCAAAAGAAGGATGAGGATTCAATAGGGATGTTGATACTACAAGAGAATCAGCTCTTTCATTTTTTGTCTTGGGATGGCTTCAATAGAGAATGCATCAAAGAATTCAATGCAATCCCACACTCTATTCTGTAATGCCTGAGCCTTGGGTTCTTCACCTGGTATTGCTGGTGGATTTTCTTCACTATCACTTCTGCATCACCAAGGCATCTCAACTTTTTGATTCCCATGTCTTCCGCTACACTTATGCCCAAGAGGAGAGCTTCATATTCTATTGTATTGTTGGTGTTGTCAAACTGTAGTTTGTATGCAAAAGGATGCATCACATTGGAAGGAGAGTACAACACAACACCAGCCCCTGAGCCTGCTTTGGAATGGCTTCCATCAAACTCCATAGTCAGACCTGATCTTTCTCTGATTCGAGGAAAGTGGCAAGTCTTCTTCTCATTGTGAAGTAAGGAAATAGTTTCCTAATCCACAATCTTGAAAGAGGATATTAGCTCTTGGGTCACTGGAACTTCTTACTGTAAACTTCATTTTTCTTACGGAAGGAGCAGCTTCTTCATCTCACCCTTTACTAGAATAGTTGTAGAGGTCAATCCATCTTTATCTCTCCACCAAGGTCTCTACAAAAACTTCTACTCAAGAGCATGCCAAAAGATGTTGGAATGTCTGCCACTAAGATGGTTAGAAGTACTTTCTTATCAGGGTATTCAGCCAAAGCCACTTGTGCATCTTTTATCCTTCCTACTAGTGGTACTTGCTTAGATTCCATTGAGTAACAAGCTCCATTAACTCTGGTTAGTGTCAGGCTGAGAGCATTGGCAACTTTGAGTGGCATTACGTTATCAGAAGCTCGAGTCAATGATGTAATTGTTGAGCTCAAAACCATTCATGAGAAGAGACAAGTAGAAGGGTTCCACCTTATCTATTTTGGAAGCACTTAGGGCCAACATGTTTTGAGTAGGTGGTGTAGATGGTGTTGGGAGTAGACCTTTAGAATTTGAACTTGAGGGTATAGAACTGCTGCTCGAACAACATTGATTAGTCTATCAAACTGAGTAGGGTGTGTTTGCAAGTATTCAATCTCTGAGAGCTGCACTTTGGTCTTACTTGCATGTTCCACAAAATCAAATGGGACAATGTTGGATGAGGGGGAAGTTCCTAGAGTGAGGGAAGGTTTACATGGTAAGGGTCTTTGAGGAACTTTGGCTGACTTGGAAATTGGATTGTCTTCTGAGGGTGAGGCCATCAGCTTAGAAGGAGGTGAAGGTGAAGCTATGGTCTGAGTTTTAGCTGACTTAGGATAGACTTCATTGGAGGGAGGAGTGTTTTTAATAACTTGTGAGCTAGAAGAAGGAAAAGGTGACTTACTAGATATAACAACCTGATCTCTAGCAGCCATTTGGCCTAGTTTCATTTTGGTTGAATCCATTGAGGGTGGTAATGGTGAGCCTCTGTTGATGATCTTCTTTTGTGTGGCTGTTGGAGTGGGATCTTCTTTAGTTTTCTTTTCCTTTTGAGCCACGAGAGGGTAGAGCATCTTTCTTGGATTGAGCTTGAGTGAAGACAACACATGAGAAGCTTGGGGCTTCCTCTTCTTCTTCCCCATCATCAACAAACTCAAACAAGCCATTGTGCATATCAACTTCTTCAATTTGAGGTAGCCTTCGTAATCCTCTACTATTTCTCCTTCAAGTTCATCAATTTCAGCATCCTCTCTTGATTCTCTGGTGTCATAGATAGCATTGACAGGAGGTGCTTCAAGGGAAAGTTGGCGAGGAGGTGGTGCAATTCTTTGTCTATCAGGGAAGTTTGGCCTCCTTGGAGCATTTCTCGTTGTCATTTGGGACAATTGTTTCTTCAAGGCAACCAGATCATTTGCCATTTTCTGGAACATAGGATCTATAGTTACTGAAGCCAAACTCTGACCCTTCTACTTCCCATTTGGGCCTTTCACCTTTCTAGAGAGGATTAAGTCATCATCAGTTTCAATGGAAAAGTCTTGAGCTTCCCTCAGTGTGTTTGGTTGGGCTCTTCTGAGGAAGAAACCAACTTCTGATGGCAAGGCACTGATGAAGAATCTTCTCAAGTTGTTCTCAGGAGGTAGCACATCTTCAGGGATTCTTCTTGTCAATCTATCAAACCTTGCTACAAAGTCCCTCATGGATTCAAAGCTTTCTTTCTTTATTTGGACTAATTGCACCAGTAACTCTTGACCATCTTCAGTGCTCTTGAATCTATTTTCAAATGCTCTTCTAATATCTTCCCAACTAGTAATAGATCTTGCAGGAAGCATGTAAAACCATTCAATAGCCTTTTCCTAAAGTGATTCCACAAATATTCTAACTGACACATCTTCATTCTCAACTCCTAATACACCACAAGCAAGTGATGAATGTTTTACATGTTCTTCAGGAGTTGAGAACCATCTCCCCTGAATTTGGGAAAATTCTTTCTAGAGCCTCTTGGCAGATCATGAAGAGGTTGTTGGAGGGAAAGTGGCCTGTGTTTCTTCCCCATGGCACAATAGGCCTACGTGCTTCACGTTCACGGTCACCCATTTATGTTTCTATTTTTGGTTTCTTGGTCAGCTAAGGTTGCCTCTCTCTCCTCTGCTATAGCTTGGAGTCTTGCAATTTCTTCAAGTTGAGCTCTAATCTCTTCCTCTCTGTCAAACTGAGCTATAACCTCTACTTCTTCTCTCTCCAACTCCTCAAAAGTAGGGTCAATCACTCCTCCTTGCCTCTAGTGAGTATACCTTCTATCGGTGACTTGACCTTTTATTGTCTTCTCTTGCGATTTGGAATTTTCTTTGTCTTCTTTTCATGACCCAAATTTTGTAGCAATGGTGAGATGATTTACACTCTGCAAAATATGCCAAGTAACCTCTTTCAGGTCTGAAATGATTTCCTTTGGATATGATCAGAGAAAAGAAGGTTTTCTAGAAGGATTTGCAAGAATTTTGAGTTACATCCATGTAGTTCATATGGCTTCTCAATCTGCAGAACTCTTCTATTTGAATCTTTTTGTATTTTTGGATCACAAGGAATTTCAAGACTTCAAAGGAAAACTTAATGATATTTTAAAAACCTTGTGGTCATTTTGGGTGTAGATGTTGCAACTCTGCCCCACGGTGGGTGCCAAAAATTGTTGGTGAGAAAATTTGTCTTGTGGACAAATTTGTGGATTTCAGGCCAACGCTATGGGAATCTAAGTCCCTCTACATTTGAATGGTGCAGCTACCATTGTTTAGCATGTAAAACCAAAGTGGATTTATGGTGGTTTTTCAACTAGAGATCCATAGGAACACTCCATTATCCCTATGGCAATAATAACAACTCCTCGCTTATAGCAAGAAATCGATCGAGAAAGGGGAGGGAGTGAGAATGAAGGAGGGGAAATCAATGTTGTGGGTAGAGTGTCAGATGCCCACACACATCAACTGGAAGTTTCATTACATGCATTAATTAATAGAAGAAAGACAAATTTGTAATTTCTAAGCACAAGATAGAATAAAACACGTTGGTCACAAAGCACCAATCAATTTTTCCATCGAGGGGACATAAAATTCCTTCCTTTTTATTGATCTCAGAGTTGAAACTTGTACAACGAGTGGGAATAGAAGAAAAATGTAGAGGAGGAGAATAGAAGAAGACTAACAATCATTTTTGTCCTTTTCACAAAAATGTGCTTCCAGTTTCCAAATTCGATTGCCCTTCACAAAGACTTCAAAAAACCATTAAATCATTGACCCAAAGCCATTATAAACAAATTTGATCATTTCCCCTCTTCCAGATTCCTCTGCCACAAAGAAAATGCTTCTGATGAGCCCAAAAAGAGTTTATGTACATGCAAAAATGTGTTTTATATTTCAATTTTCTAGTTCACATATGAACCATTTGATCCTTTGCCCTAATTGCTTTGAAATCGGGCCATCCACGTGGCAGGAGAACATTGGAGCGGAGTCGGGGAAACTTTTTGCATTTTTGCATGCTAGAGACATTTTCTCAATTTTCTCCCACAAAAATCCATCAAAATTTAAAATTGAAGTGTCCATCATGTGGATAATTTCACCAGATTTTCCATTGATACCAAAAATGTGAAAATCTGAGCTCTAGATCGAAAGATATGGCCTCTTGAAGATTTAGGGCAAAACTGGCAAAATTAGGGCAAAATTGGGTCTGGGCCAAAATTTGACCTTTTTCCCTCTTTTTTCAAATTGGGAAAATTTTCCCCAAAATCTCCATGCCCCACCAACCTGATGACACGTGGCACTTTCTGGTTCATCCATGGGCTTCAGAATAACATTTCACCCTTTTTTTGCCCAAAAGGGAAAAAATTTCCCAAAGTCCTCCGCCAGGCCCGACCTCTGCTGATGATGTGGACACATGGCACCTTCTGATTCGATGTGGAGATGTGGTCCAACATTTCACCTTTTACCTTTTATGGTTTTGGAAAAAAACCAAAAATATTTTCGACACCTTGATCCCCACCGATGAATGGACACGTGGCACCTTGTGATTAAACGCGGGGACTTAATCAATTTTTCTCCATTCTCCTTTGTGGGCTTACGAGTGAAATTTTTACCTTTGATTTTTTTAGCCAAAAGGCTAAGTGTCAAATTTCTCTCTCGCGCCTCCACCAACCCACCAATTTCCTTGGCAAAATTTCCTCCTTACCTCTGGGGCCCGGGCCTTGGAAAATTTCCCCTCCAAACTCCGCCGAGCCATAACTTGCAAAATACAAGGAGTTAGGAGGACTTCCTTACCTTTCTGGAAAGGGAAAGAATTCTCTATCTAATGAAGTAATACCTAGAAAATTTTGAGTGCCTAAAATGTGTAAAAATTTGGTGAGGCACAAAGGAAACTAGTTAACCCAAAATAAGAGGAGCTTATTTTGGTTAACAAGTATGATAAAAACATGGAAACTTTGAGATAGGAGAAAGTTTTCTTGCTTGAAAACTTGAAATTTTCCCCTTTACACACATTATCGACCTAAGAAATTTTAACTTAAGGCGTGTTTCATTCTCTACAAGGATTTTAAAATTAAAAAAAGTGTCAAATACATCAGATTTGTTTTTAATACAATATACCCAAAATTTCCTTGTTGCATCATCATTAAAAGTAACATAATAACTTGAACCCCAAGAGATAATACATCCGATCCCCACACATCAAATTACCATCTCGACTTACTCCAACCTTGAGAAACCTTACTCGCTTATGTTTCCCATATATGCAATCCTCATAGAACTCCAAACATGTTTCTGTATAGATGGTAAAATCCTTCTTTATGATCTTCATGCCCTTATGGCTCATATTCTGAGCCTATAGTGCCACAATGTTATATCTTCTTACGAAGCCACAAGATTACAAGCATTTGTGCTATTAGTGGTTAAATACAAGGTTCCAACCTTATTACCTCTTTCTATCACAAGAGCACCCTTGGTAACCTTCAAGATTCCATTGTAAATATCATAGTACAACCATCATTTCCCAAGCTTGGCCGTCGATATCAAATTTTTTTCTTAATGTAGGCACATGTCGACATCCTTCAATAGACATGTATTCCCATTCGCATCGTAACTGAGCAGAACCTTTTCCGGATATAATGCAAGGCTCATCATCACCAAGAAAAACATGCCCAAAACCTCCTTTAACATAATCAACAAAATAATGCCTATGTGGAGTAGCACCAAAATAATCCCATGAATCAAAACCCAAGATTGGTAATATTATGTAAAGAAAGAATCAAGGCATCCTAACATGCATTACTGTTGCCAAATTTTCCTCCTTGTTTTCTTCATGTTGTTTCTTCTTGTCCCGAATCTCCAACATTCCTTATTTGTATGCCCAAACTTTCCATGGTGCTGACATACTATCTTGCTTTTGGATTTTGACTTGCCCAATCTTTTAATTTTCCACGGCTTCCTCTATTCTTTTGTCTCCCTCTAGTTTCCCTTTGTCAAATAATTCCCCTAAATTAGAAGATTCCCAAGAGATTTTCTTCACATTTCCTCACTTAGAATCACCCCTACAACATCCTCAAACTTTGACTTTGAGTTAGCTAGAAATAAGTTGCTTACGCCATTACGAGATCTTTGACTCTCGGGTAAAGAACACAAAATTAATAAAGTTATAACTTCTTCATCAAATTATATTGTAACTAAAGCTAGCATATTTACAACTATATTAAAATCATTTAAATGATCAAAGCTCTTGAACCATTCTCATATATCTTCATATTAAACAAATTTTTCATTAAAAATATCTTGTTAGAGGAAGATTATTTTTCATCAACTTCCTAATGCATCCATCAGTTATTTTGTATTCTTTTCTTTTGAAACATTAAATAATACCAAAGATGCAAGACATAGCTAGATTTTCCCAAGTGCCTTCCTATCCAGAAAATTCCATTCCAAATCCATCATGCTCGAGGGTTTTTTTACTTTCTCGAGATAGTGGAATATAAAGATCCTTACGATAAAGGTAATCCTCTGTCTGCATCTTCTAAAAGTGAAATTCGCCAATTGAATTTATCAACCCTTGATCTTTCATCATCTGTCATAGCTCCCACTCAAGCTAAAAATTTCCTGTGATTCAACACTTCAAAAAACCAAACCAAGCTCTGATGCCAATTGTTAGGAAATAAGGGATAAAATACATGGAACAATCCCTCATAGAATCGCAACAATAGAAAACTAATATGCAAAAATTATTACAGATCTAAAATAAAAGTGCAGAATAAAAAGAACACAACACAAAGAGACAATATTTAATGTGGTTCACCTAATTTGGGCTACATCCACTAAGAATTACTTGCTCAAATTTTATTATAATCCACCTCTTCTCTTAATACAATACCCAAATATGTTTGGAGCTATGCTCAACAAACTCTACAGAATTCAAACCTGAATTCACACACATCTGCAATGTTACATCAACCCTACCATATGCACAAAACTACATAAATAGACAACTACTTAAGTAGATTTATTACCATGGGTATCAAAACCATGGTCCAAAACCATCCCATATACATATGGTACAAAAATCCCACCTATTGATGCATAATCATAGCACCCATGAATGTTTACAACTCGATGGGTTGAAAATGTCGGTGTGATTACATAACATGGATCTTTTCCCAAAGTGTGTGACTTTGTGATCGGGAAAACTCTCTCAATGAAGTTAGGTTCCTATTCCTCTATTCTTATGTACACATCCAATTGTAGATGATCCACCTTAAAATCTACTATAACTTCCAACCAAGATGGGGTTAAGAAGATTACAAGAAATTAAACCTTACTATGAGGGGATGCACCAAAAGGAATGTTGAACACCTAATTTGCATGGAGATGGAAACCACAATCAAATTAAGGAGGATGAAAACACACCACATATCAATCCACTAATAAAAATACACTAACCATTAAACAAAAACCAATAAACATGTAATACCATAACCATGCATAGATAACCAAGATTGCGATGAGAGAGATTAGAAGAAAACAAATAATGTAAGAGAGGTTTGAATTTCATCCATAGACTTATATTATTACTCTAAGGATTTGATACGGTGCATTACAATGGCCAAGAGGCACACACTTGCGTTACAGCTTGAATGGGAGATTTGAGCTCCACAAATTCACTTACAGGCTAGAGAAGAAGTGAGGGTGCAAAGAAAAATTATCCAACATTAGAACCATGACCCTCTTTATAGTATATAGGAATAATGAGAGAAAGGAGATAGAAGAATTCAAAATATTGCTTCAACCACCCCAAAATGCATTGAATTCACCTACAACAATGATGGGTGCCATTGCAAAACCCATGCCTCTATGTACTATGCCTTGTTGGAGAAGAAAGAAGCCCATACTTCATCATTGTTGTAGGTGAGAAACCTAGAACATCCTCTAAAAATGGAGGACTGTATTTCTTCATTTTGAATAACTTAGTCTCACTTAATTTAAGATAACCAGTATTATTTTTGTAGAGGATGTTGAGATATTTCCAAAAATTCATTTCTTGTGCAAATACAAGCTTCTAATCAAAATTTATAGCCATATGAAGATCGGGGTACCATATTGCATTAACGGCAAGTGGTTGACCTTCTTCTTTAGAGTCTGAAATTTCCTGTAACCTCCAAAATCTGAAATTTCAAAACTTCGGACCTCTTGACTTCGGAGGTCGATTTACTATTCATCTATAATTCTTCTTAGGATTTCTAAAATTCCAAACCACTGAACCTCCAAAACCCTGAAGTCCAAAATTCAACTTCAAGTTTCAGACCTTGCCCCTTTCAAACCCTTGACACTATTCATTTGCTTGATCCCGTCGACCCCCTGACCCCAAACCTCTAAAACTAAAAGAGGGATATGTTAGAACCAATATCGAAATAATACACCATGAAAAGTTTCACTACGATGGTAATGTCATAGCTCAACACAATAAGCAAGATTCGAGCAATGGAAAGAATATGCAAATAAGAAAACAAGTCTTCTCATACTCATAGATCAAAAAAGGAAGTACAAATAGGGGTGTTGTGTAACCCCCATGCCTAAACAAGGAAAGTAACTCCTATGACGCCACTGATGCATATGGCGTGACTGATGCATATGATGTCACTAAAGGAGGAGTTACAATTCTAAATAAGGAATGTAACTCCTTTGACACACTAACGTAAATGAAGCAGCGACAGATTCTATGTGAGAATCTAAAACTTGTCATTTGACTCCCTAAGACCTATGACTCTCGCAAGGCAATGTGACTCACCATGTGATGTGGACAATGACTAGGCAAGTCACACACACCAACACCCCCTTCATCAAAGCCAAGGTAGAGGTCATGGTAAGACAAAACAGAAAAGAAGACTCCCCTAGAAAACTAAAAAATGTGCCCCAATGAGGCCCGCAACTAAAGGCACGATAAGGTTCCCATATACAAATAACATATTTCTGGAAAGGAGAAGAGGAGAAGAAGGAGGACTATATAGCCCAAATAAGATGGGCAGCTACAGCAGACCTCACCCCAAGAAGAGATCATAAGTGAAGAAATTTCACCTCAGTGAAGGGCTTGGTGAATATGTCTGCAACCTGATCAATAGTCTAAACATATTATATGTCGATGATGTTTTCATGTACCGGCTTCCGTATGAAGTGTACATGAATCTCAATGTGCTTCATCCACTTGATGTTGAACTAGATTTATGCAAATGGAGATAATGTTCATGTTGTCACATTAGATAATGGTAGGCCATTGAAAGTGGATGCCAAACATAGTCAAGATACCCTGTAACTAAACGGACACGTGGCAGCATTAACTACTCCTTTGTACTCTACTTATGTTGATGATATGGCAATGGCATTCTACTTCTTGCTGGACCAACTAACAGGACATGAGCTAAGAGTGAAGCTGGTAGCATGAGGTAGAATTTCAATGATCTAGATCACTGACCTAATTAGAGTCAGTAAATCCAACCAAGTCAATCTCAATCCCTCCTAAGTAATGAAATTCATTTGTGTGAGTGCCATGAACATAGTGAAGGATCTACTTTGCTTCTTTTAAATGCAGCTCATGAGGCTCCTGCATAAATCTAAAAATGATCTCGACAACATACGATAGATCTGGCTGAGTGTGAGTAAGGTAGATCAAGCTCCCCACCAACTGCCGATAAAGGGTATCATCAACCAAGGGGGAATAGAAATCAGAAACCAACTTGATCCCGTAAAGAAAAGGAGTAGGTGAGGACTTGAAATCAGACATGTGAAACCAAGCAAGCAAATCAAGAGAGTACTTAATCTACGAGATCATAATTCCCAAGTCAGATTGTGAAATTTGGATCCCAAGAAAGTAATGAAGCAATCCTAAGTCAAACATGGAGAACTTGTTGGGAAAGGAGATCTTCAAATAATCAATGATAGAGGAAGAGCTACCCGTGATCAACAAGTCATCAACATAGAGAACAAGAATAAGCATGGAGGCATCCTACCGTGGAATATACACATTTGGTTGAGTGACACGAGTGAACCACGATGCACGAAGTAAAAGGAGTCCATCTTGGCATACCAAGCCCAAGGGGCTTGTTTAATGCCATAGAGAGACTTCTTTAACTTACAAATGAGGGATGGATCATGGACATAACCCGGAGGTTGTTCCATATAGATCTCTTCCTCTAGGTCCCCATGAAGGAAGCCACTCTTAATGTCCATCGATGGAATTCCCATTTGTTAGCTGCTGCATGATGGAAAGGGTTAGTCGAATGGAATTCATCTTTGCAACCGGAGCAAAGGTTTCTGAGTAATCAACCCTAGCTACCTAGGAGAAACCCTTAGCTACAAGTCACACTTTATACTTCTCGACTTCTCCATTGGCTCCATACTTTTTCTAATATATCCACCTACACCGAATGATTTTTCTTCCTTTCGGAAGAGGGGTAAGATCCCAAGTGTCATTCTTTATGAGTGAGGAATACTCCTCATCCATAGTAGAATCCCACTCAGGAATCCTAGAAGCTTCTGGAAAGATGGTGGATCAAAAGTAGAGGAAAAGGAGTGGGGTCCAACGAAACTTAGTGAGTATGTCTCTCATCTGAAGGATATCCAACTAAATCTCCAGCACTTTGTAAATTTTTCCTAGCCCAAAGAGGTCCCAAAGGATCAATCTCAGAGTCAAAATATTCTTCACTCGAGTGAGAAGGGACATAGTCCTCATCATCACTACTATCAAAATCAAAAGACTCAGAAGTTTGAGGATCGGGAGGAGCAGGGAGAGGAGGAACTCGCTCAACAACATCATCATCTGATGAGTCAGAATTTGAATCAATGGGTAAAATAACCATAATGGAAGTAAAAGTCAAGGATGACTCATCAAACTTCACACTCCTCCCAATATAGAGTTCATGGGTTGTAGGGTTCAACAATCGATATCCCTTCATGCCATTAGGATACCCGACAAAGATACAAGTTTTGGATTCTGGATTCAATGCCTTGCATTTCTTCTTGGGAATCAAGCCATAGCCTTGGATCAGATGACTCAAAATTTCTCAACATTAGGCTTGTGTCCAAACCAGGCTTCAAAGAGTGTCATCCCTCTTACTACCTTGTGTGGAACATGATTCTAAATATAACAAACACAATTCACTTGCTTTAGCCCAATACTACGGAGGAAGGGACTTTAAGTGAACCATACAAGTAGCCATCTCCTTTAGAGTTTGGTTCTTTCTTTCTACAACTCCATTTTGGGAAGGGCTATAAGCAAACTGTACGCTGCAAAGAAATCCCCTCAGAAGTGTAGAAATCCTCAAACCTATTGCTCACATACTCACCTCCATTGTCGGTTTGAAGAACCTTGATAGACCATTCTACTTATTTCTCAGCAAGAGCCTTAAAGTTTTGAAAATTCTCAAAGACTTCAAACTTAAGCTTAAGAAAATATACCCAAGTATAACGTGAAAATTCATCAATGAAGGTTAGTATATATAGAGATCTAGTGAAAGAAGGAGATGGAAAGGGGCCAAAAACATCACTATGAACAAGATCCAAGGGACGAGTAGCTCTCCATGATTTTCCCTTATCAAAGTTTTTTTCAGGGTGCTTTTGAGGGTACAACCCTCACAAATACCTCTAGAAAACTTAACTCGGGGTAACCCATTGACCATTTTGTTTTAGCTCAATTTTCCAAGGTAACTATAATTTAAATTCCCAAAATGCTCATGACATAGCTTGCTAACCTCATTTGCATGAGTGAGCAAGGCATTAGCCGTCAAATTAGAAGAGAAGTAGGAAAAGGTATACAACTGTGAACGGTGATCCACCTTTCCCTCAGCCACAGTGCAGGAAAAGTTAAGCTCATGAATGATCACCGAGTTAGGACCAAATTTCACTTGCATTCCTTCACCAAGGTGGGTGATTTTGTAAACTGATAGGAGATTGGTAGAGAGATTGGGAACACTCAACACTTGGTTAAATGTTTCACCTTCTATCTCTACCGATCCACTATTAGAAAGCCCGACACATGAGTGTCATCACCCAATGTGATTTGGGACTGCCACATGGGACAATGCTAGAGAATTCAACATCGAAGAAGCCATGTGGTGTGAGGCACCGGAATCGATAATCCAAGTTGATGATGGAGCTGATCTAGCTATGAGGTCCTTACCTTTCTTCTTTTCATTTTTAGACTCCGTTGCTTTAGAAGACTCACCCTTCTGAGCATTTTGTTTAATGGATTTAGGAACACTTATTTTATTCTTCTCAAGTAACTAAGTTAAGTGATCAATTTGTTTCCAAAAAAATGATGCTTGTCATGGCCAAAATACTTACAATAGGATCATTTACACTTTTCCTTCTTCGCTTTAGGCTTAGAAGTCAAAGTGTTAGTGTTGGGCTTAGTTGGGGTTGGTTAGTCTTGGTTTCTTTCTTAGGTTGGTCCATTTTTTCTTTCTTCTTTTCATTTTCTTGCCCTTATTCTCCACAAGGGCTTGTGACTTAGATTTTAGAGTCCCCCATTTGAATGATTTTGTCCTTTTCTCGAATGAGTTGGGACAAAAAAATGTCAAGCGAGGGCATTTTCGAGCACTACCCAAGGTGGCTTTCATGGTGTGGAAAGTTGAAAGCGAAGACGAGTATTAGGACCTAACTTAGAAAGAATCGACAAGATCAATTGAGAGTCGTTCTTCTCCACTTTACATTCCTTTAGAAGTAGTCTCATGTGGATAAACTTTGAGAAGAAGGCTGCAGGTTTTCAAATTCACTAGGATTTAACCATAGTAGTTCATTCTCAAACTCATACGCTATTTGTCATGTCATCTTTCTTCCCAAACATCTCGTCGAGCATTTTCTAGATTCCATTGGATGTGAAGAAGTTTCAATGTGGAAGAGCAAGTCGGAAGAGATGAACATACAAAAAGAATACCTAAGGCTTCATCACGGCGGTTGAACCATTTAGATCTTTCGGAGTTCATCATCGGGTTTTATCTCTAACCCCATGGTAACACAGTACAACCCTTTACTTCGCAAAGTTGATATAATTTTAGATCTCCATTCGAAGAAATTAAAAGGTGTGAGCACCGGTATTTTAGAGATATCCATAATAAAGAGATAGAACCAACAAAGGTAGAAGGAAGGAGAAAGAAAGGAAACAATCACCCTAGAATAATATTACACCCCTTGAGTTTGGTACTTTATAGTTTATTACGTTGATTACAATCAGATGCAACTATGCATTGAGAACCAATCTATCATTCACCTTGCAATCAACGTAATAATGTGCAAGAGTGGAGACCACAATTAAGGTTCATTGGGCGCAACCATTTGACACCGTAAGAAAGCACAAGAATGATTGAAAACAAGAAGGGGAAGAGAGGGACTTGTGAGAAATGGCATCTCACATCACACAAAAAAATCCCTTTTCCATAAGACTGTGGCGGATTTGCTCACAAGTCCACAAGCAATAAAAGGGATAGTACAATGTTCACAATGATTCAAAATGAGCCGACACAAGCAATACAATGACACCCCCACAGAATGTGGCAATTTATAAAATAGTGTGTTTACAAAGCGATAATCCGTCATCTAGTGTGCAAAAAAACATGTAATTTTTACTAAATAAGTGCTCAAAACTGAGCAACGAGTCGAAAGTTATAGCAAAAAAATGATTCCCAAAACTGATGGAAAAATACAATAAGCCTTATAAATTGATTAAAAAGGTACCCTAAATGCATGCAAAGGGTTTCGTATGTATGATCGTTGGAAATGGCATCAAAATTTAGATAGGGTTTATTTTTATTGTGAGGGGGGATTAGCCTCCTGCCAACCCGGAGCTCACCCTCTGTCTTTGACACTCGAAGGAAGGACAATAATACAAGAAAAAAATATCCAAAAAATTATCACAATGCCAAGATAAGAATGTTTTTACCTTAAAACATTAAAAAGGGATTGTTTTTACCTTCAAACAAGTCTAGAAGGGTTGGGCCCAACACTCTAAATCTAGAGCTATATATGAAGTCTCTCCCTCTACCAATAGAGCACACACGCTTATACAAGTTTATATAGCATACAACTCATTATTTAAACTTTACTCACCATGTGGGAGGTAGCTGAGTTGATTGAGCAGTGAGGACCAATGGCTGAGTTGACAAGCCAAGTGGGAGGTAGCTAGAGAGGAGTGGCTTGGTCAAAGTGAGCAGGTTGGGCAGAATTTGAAATGGCCGGCGGAGTGCTAAGATGTGGATATTCTGAGTGTTGTGATGTCCACGTGGAATTTCTACAGGAATAAGGTGGAATGCAAAACCACACTAAGTGCATGCATAGAGAAGGGAGCTCAGAAAGGGCTGAAGCAACCAATTTGAGCTCACAATGCACAAGGCACGAACCAAACACTCAACACCGAAGAATGCAAAAAAAAAAACCCCGACCAATACGTTAAACCAAGCTAAACCTGAGTAAGGAGCAAAGCAGGAAGAGTTTGAAGGAACGAAAAACCAATGTAACATTGCATGCAAGACCACAAGTGAGGCCTGCGAATCAATACAAAATGATATGATTTGGTTAATGCATCGATGAGTTGGTAAACTAGTGAACAACCCAAGTCACCTGGAAGACCAAATCATGCATGTGTTGAGAAAGTGAGAGATTGAAGCAAAAAATAACAAATTCAACCAGTAACCACAAAAATGGGCACAAATCTTGGATTAGTCTAAGCATACACCAATGAAAAACATGATTCAACAATAGTCTGAGCATATAATAACCCAAACCAAGGTAGAGAGGCTCGATTCACTAGGAAGAGGATGCATGCAGACAAGCAAGGTGAGAAGGTAGAGTATAGCTCAAAGTGAAAAATAAGACAAAGCTAAACTCTGAAATATGTAACCCGTGTGACCTGAAATGAACCCCAAAACACACAAAAAATGCATGCATATCCTAGAAAACTCAAAACCATGAACCAACAAGAAAAGGTATAACACCTGAAACTTGTAACTACTAAAACCTTGACGCAAGTGAGCAATACGATTCCAAAGTAATAATCGAAAAAACTTGCACAAGGAAATAAGAAGAAACCAAAAGTAATAAGCAACTGATAAATGAAGAGTGCATGTTTTACCAAAACCTCGTGCTCTGATACTATGAAATAGGGATATACAAGAACTGATATTGAAACAATGCACCAATACGAAGTTGCACTCGATGGTAATGTCGTATCTCTAACGCATGATAAGTAAGATTCAAACAATGGAAAGAACATACAAATAATAAAAGAGGTTTTCTCATACTCATAGATCAAAAATAGGAAGTACAAATAGGGGTCTTGTGTAACCCCATTCCTAAACAAGAAAATTAACTCCTATGATGCCACTAACACATATGATGTGACTGACGCATATGATGCCACTAAATGAGGATTTACAATTCCAAATAAGGAATGTAACTCTTATGACGCACTGACGCAAATGACAATGACAAATTCTATGACAAAATCTAACACTTGTCATTTGACTCCCTAAGACATATGACTCTCGCAAGGCAAGATGAATCACCATTTGATGTGGATGATGACTAGGTATGTCACACACACCAACAAAAACCACAACCTCCAAAAGTCTTAAAATCCCCACCGCGTTGACCTGAAACCAAGTTTGACCCCCAAAATCTAAATCCCTTGAGACTTGAGACTTTTGGGTTTTCAAGCCTTTAACCTAACTTTTTACTGCTGCTGTTGCCAAAACTCCAAAGCAGTAAAACCTTTGAAGTTGAAAACTTCATACTCTTAAGTCCTCATTTTTTCTCAGCTCGACTCTGAGCTTCCTTCAATTTCTTTCCTCCGACATCATCACCATTGTCGAAACCACCTATAACTGTTTAGCCAATTTTGAAATGCAAGCTCCCATGACCTAATCAATCCCTCCATTTTCTCAATGTGCAAGGTCATGTTGTTCAATTTTACTGAGGGAAAATTGGATAACACCACCATAAGAGTATGTTTCTGAAATATCAAGCACATTTTTTTAGGCCAAAAAAAAATTGAAATAATTGTGGAAAGTGTACAATACTCTTAATGTGCGGTCTTCAACACTTCCACACATGAAAATAGGCTCCACAACATAACAATATTATCATCCATGGAGAGTAAATAGGAGTGAATATGCTAAGAGTTTTAGTATGTTACAATTGTAATGAAAAAGGTCATGTTGCTAGATTTTGTTTGAATGATCCACCTAGACAAGTTGAGAACTACAAAGGAAAGAACTCAATTGTGTGTTTCAGTTGTAATGAGGTTGGTCATGTGGCTAGAGAGTGTTTTTATGGTTACTCGAGGAAAAATCATAGGAATCAAGTTCTAGAGTGCCGAAAAGAATCTTTCAAGGGTCAAGAATGCATGATAACAGTCAAGGAAGGATTTGGGAGCCTAGATAGATCAATGGTGTCTCATCAAAATAAAGTGTTAACACAAGGAAAGGTATGAATCATAGCTCATATTAGAAACAAGCTGAAGAAGGATTTTTTCAGGTGTCTAAGAGGGCTTGGGACCTCTTCAAGACCTTCTTTTAGGTGTTCATGGTATTTATATGCCTCTACTGGGCTTCTTAGAGGTGTATTGGTTCAAATGAAGCTCTGGAGTGAGGGGGTATTTGAGTTTATGTTTATCTCATCCATTAGGTCAAGGTATGTTTTATTAATCTTATAAGCATGTTTTGTGGGCTTTACTTGGTTGTTCAAAGTGTGAAAATGTTTATGTCTCAGTCTTGTGGTATTTTTGTGTGTATGATTATGCCCTCATGTCTGTATTTGCTTTATCAAGGTATGTTGTTAGTTTATATGTGACTTATTAAGGGTAAGTGTCATGTTAGTGTCTCATAAGAGGTTTTTGAGTCATGAAATTCATTTATAAAGTCTTTTCTTGGTCTAAGTTGGTGATTAGTATTGATGGAAGACTCAAATTTTTGTGTCATCTCATGTGGTTTTATCTAATTCAAATTTGGAAGTCTCATGGTTGTGTCATAAGTTGTATTGTCTATACAAATCATGTCTAGTGTGTATGGAGTTTGTAATGTTGAAAGGTGGTCTCAAAAATCAATTCAAAGTGTGGTAAGTCTCTTTGAGCAGACATGGTCATTCATTGGTCCTACATCATGGTCACCTAGGGTTTTTAAAGTAAAAATGCTATATGTTATTTTTTCTTGTGAAGTGTACATCATGATGTCAAATTTTATAATTATCTATGAAGAAGGATTGAAGATGGAATGATTCATCAAAATGATGACTTGATCAAACCATTATCTCAAGATGGTATGTGGTTGTGCTCTTGAATGATTTCAAGTGCAAACTAAGGTGGATCCAAGTAAGAAATTTGTGTTCATGTTTCCAAATAATTTCAAAATATGCTCAAGACATAAGGAGATGTTATTATAGTGGTGATAGCCAAATGAGGGACCTTGAAATCAAAGCTTGTGTAATTTGAGTGACTTTTATCCAAAGCTGGGTTCTAACTACATATCAAGTGGTTTGAAGGGAAAGTTTAGTTTGAAGGTGAAAATGATGGATTCCAAAGCCAAAATTTGGAGAAAATCATCTAGACAGTGATTCCTTTGAGATTAAAGAAGTTTTAGGCCCTGAAAAATCTAAATTCCTTGGTATTCTTTGCAGTCCATAGAGTTAATAGTGAAGAGTGAAAGAGAACTAATTGGAAAAAGATGAAGTTGCAAACTAGGAAAATTTCATTTGGTATCAAGCTACAATGTTCATGGAGATGTTAACATGGTCAAATGGGTGCTTAATATAGGTAAGTATTCTTAGTGCAAGTGTCTACATCAAAATTTGGTAGTGATTCCTTCCCAAACCAGGGCTAGTAATATGTGCACACGGTTTAAAGGAGTGAAAATGGAATAAGGGTCACCATGATGCTTTATCAAGTTGTTCAATGCATGAATAAGGTTGTAAAACCTTTGTATGGTTCCTAGAAAATGAACAAGGTCAAAATGTGAGATGTTTTCCTTCTTAGTGCACCAAGTACAGTGTTAAAAATAGTATGATTTAATATGGGCTTGTAGGTGGTGCTTTTTCTTACAATGGTTTCAATGAACTCTTTGGGACTATTCATGATATGGGATAGTGATTTGATCAAGATAATATGGTCTACTTGATCCATTCCTTATAATTCTAAGATCATTGTACCCATATAGTGAAGATGACTATGAGGAAACAAGGTTTTTTGTGTGCGAGACGTTTGATTTGAACTCTGCAAGTATGAGGATAGGATTGCAACTTGATTTCTGGATCTAAACTTCAAATAGTATGGATTTACATATGTAAAGAGATTATAGGTCTTAAGGGTTCAAGAAAGATAAACTTAGACATGGCAAGACTTGTGAGATGTCCTTGTTTGTATCTTGAGCCAAATAACAAGTTATAGGCTTAGAAAATGTGCAAGAGGCATGGTATGAAGATTTTACTGGTATGAGGTAGGTCTTTGAGATAATGTGAACCTATTTGGGGTGTCTATTAGGGCTCCTAAACAATTTGAAGCTTGTGAAGGTGAGTATAATAATGATTTGTGCCTTGACAAGTTGAGTAAGCCCAAAAATGAAGGTAAGCATAGTAATTTTGGTTCTTAGACATCATTTTTGGCATGTGTACAATGTGTTTGCTTCAGATTTAGGTTTGATACAGTGGCTTCTTAGTGAAGAAAAAAAAGTAAAAATAAATTCTTGTGTGAAATGCCAAGTTTTTCATGCTTGTATGGTTGATGGTGATGATGCTCTTATTCAAGTAGAGGTATAATTATGTTTCCTTCATGGTTATTGGTGTGTGTGTGTGTGTGTGTGTGTGTGTGTGTGTGTGTGTGTGTGTGTGTGTGTGTGTGTGTGTGTGTGTGTGTGTGTGTGTGTGTGTGTGTGTGTGTGTGTTGAATATTCTTTACCAGGGGAGTTCGGTGAATTTATGCTTGGAAAGAAGGAAAAATTAGTTTTTGGTAAAAATGAATAGTTTGTGAGCTTGTATGAAACCTTTGGTTGATGTTTCCAACCCAAATATGACCGTATGAAGCTGATAAATGTGAACATTACTCATGTTTAGGTATGCTTTGTCATTAATATAAAAGGAGGAGAAGTTCAGGAGGTTTTCCATCAATGAAAAAGGGGAGATTGTTGGCATGTTGTGATTTAGGTGTTGTAATTGATGTAAAATCCCATTAATTAAAAATATGATGATTGAGTAGAGTCATAGGATGCTCATAGTGAAGACATGGAGTTTCTGGTGTGTTCTTGGTTGCATGAGTTGATTCAGTGAGAATGGTTTGTTCTAAGCGAGCCTTGGAAAGTGATCTAGCTAGCATAGGTGATGGTGAATGATGGTATGAGATTATTGATAGCTTGAAAATAATTTTAGTAGCATGGAGAGCATGTTTAATTAGTGCCTTGGCACTCAAGATTTTAAGGATGTAGATATAGATTAGAGACCAAGTTTCAGGTGCTCATCTAGACCAAGTATGAGTGTTAGGAGGCATGAGAATTATTTTGGAGCCATGTGAGCTTATGGATTCATGTAGGTAGTTGTTTCATGATGTACCAGGTATGTTATGACCTTTTATAGAGTTTTGATGATGATTTATGATGTTGTTTCAGTTGACCCTAGCCTAGATAGTGCAAAACCCTAAGGGATAGCCATGAAAATGAGATGGGATGGAGATATGGAGAGATATTTTAGATATTAAAATGATTAGAGATGATGAAAATATTTTTCCTAAAGGTTTGAGAAAAATTTGGAGTGATTCTAAAGAGGATTTTGCAAGTTATGTCAATTTTAGTGAAACATGGTCAAGAAAAGGTCACTTCTAACTCAAATTGCACCTTTTGATGGTCATCGTGAATTGTACGCTTTGCATGGGACCTTGTGGATTTTAGGGATATTTATATATTTAGTATATAATGTTTCAAAAAAATAATGAGGTCATTTCATCATCAGGTTTTTATGAACGAATGTTAAGAATGTAAACAACTTTTTGTGTGCTTGAAACCCTAGCTAGAAAGTAGTTTGAGATAAATTGATCATAAGTCCCTAGAATTTATTCCTAGTACATTTATTATTATTATATGATGTATATTACTCATCCATGTTTCCGAGAAAGGTATGGAAGTGGTTATGGTGATGAGTGGACCCCACTCAACAGACATGTTTGAAGATGTTCGGTTTGGGAAAAGGTTGTCTGAAGGAGTTGCAAAATAAATGGACATTGTTTTTACTATGTGAGATTTTTATTTATTTAAATGGTGGTTTTAGGTCATGATGATTCATAAAAATATCAAAGTGTGCCCTATTTGTGAAGACTAGTCAAAGGGCGATTTTGGGGCGATTTTGGGGAAGTTTTAGGTTGTTTACAAAGATGAGCTTGGTTGAAGTCATTCCACTTGGAGGTGGAAGGAGTTATAATATGTTATAGAAATTTGATTTAGATCAATTTCCCATGGTATAGTTTTTGTCTTATGATGATGATATTTTATGGGTCATTCAAGTCGGTTTGTGAGTAAAAAGGTTATTTGTTTTTAGGACAGACTCGATTTGTTGAAAGATTGAAGTGATTGAAGCATGAGATGGATAATTTGATACTTTATATCACCTGGAGATTGAATAGGGATTAAAAATTTCCTATTTAAGTTTTTTTGAGGTATTATAAATGGTAGAAAGGGTGAAAACTAGTTTTGTTTGCAAAATCGGTTTTGGGCAACTTGATTTGGAGAAGAGGGAAGTTATTATGGATTGAACACATGGATATTTCATGATGTCTAATATGTATGGATTTTATTTCCATGCTGATTATTTCTTATAGTGGTCACATGCCATATTTCAATTTATCTTGACTAGTTTTGAGGCCTAAAGGTGAAATCAGGATGTTGGAAACAACTATTTTGTGAAGGATATGAGATAGTGGGCCCATTTAATGATTTATTTGATTGGTTAAAGTAAATTTACAACCATTTATAATGATTATATGTTATATTAATCATTTATGGTGAATTTTGTAGCTTTACCAAGAATGGTTTTAGTGCAAGTGGATTTTTCTCATTCTAGTGATAGGGTTTTGAGGTGTTTTGGTGCAAGTTGGATGATTTTGAGCATGGCCGACCTACATGGGTCATATGTGAATGTTTTAGTTATTCATATGGGAATTTTTAAGTTTCTTTGGTTAAACCAAAGGAGGTAAACCAAATTGGTTTGAATTTGAATCAATAAGAACTTATAAAAGTGATGTTGTGGGTGATGTTTTGCACTAGTTGAGTGAATTACAGTACAAAGGCATGTTTTGAGATTTGAGAGAGTGAATGGCAGGTTGAAGAATTTTGGAAGATTTTTGTAAGGGTTTGTGAGAAGTTAAGAAATTTAAGTATTGTATAAGTTTGAGAAGCTAGGGTTTGAAGTTGTTTGGAGATGAATCTTGTGATCACCATCGGTTAAGATGTAGCATCATATATATCTTCACTAAAATCTTGTGTGATGATTCATATCCATGTAATTATCTTGTTGTGAGTAATATTAACAAGGGTTTAGGGGTTGGTACCTCACTAAAGAAATCTATTGTGATTTGTAATATTTACTTGAGTCTTTTTATGTGTAATATCAAAAAAAAATAGTGGGTTTTCTTCCCCTTGAGGGTTTCCCACTTATATCTTATGTTATGGTGTTTTTTCTCTTGTTCATGGTTTATTGCATGTATGTTATATGATGTTGTGCACACATGAATGAATGGCTAATTTTTAATGGTTTAAGTAAGAAATCAAAATTGAAATCAAATTTGTAAGGACTAATTCACCCCCCCCCCCTCGGTTCATTGTGCTTTACAACATCATCATGGATAATTCCAACACCAAACACAATAGGATGCCTACAAAAAAAGAAACTATGAGCAAAAAAATGTGTGTCTACACATTGGGTATATTTTCCTTTAATCATATAATTTTCATTTCATATTTGAAGGGGGAATTATAGACACAAAAATTTGGAAATTTACCCTTTGACACTTTGTTGGTTTTGACAATGTACTCTTGTTAAGATAAACACACTCTTTATATCCTCACTTAGTACATCCCAAGGTATTTTTTCTAGATTGCTTAGTCATACACATTGATATATCGACAAATTCTAAGATTCAAATGCATAAAATCCATAGAAAAATCCAATTGACAAGATACAAACTTTAGTTTTCATGTTTCTCATCCTTGTGTAAAACCATCTAGTTTGGTCAAGAGTTATATTTGATCCTTAATTACTTATACAGTTTTGAATCAACATATACTCCATCTTTGGTTTCAATTCCATATTCGTTATTAGGTATGTACTCCCTCTAGTTCATCCTTTCTTCGATGATTTACCTTCATAACCCTATATAAACAAGTATAAAATCTCTCATTTGGAAATATAGAAATCATATGGTACTATATTCACTTAGTCTCTTGTTGATTTAAAAAAATAGAACTATGCTAAACCCTAATTTCAAAGTCGCGTATGATAAACAAATGCTTAAGTATAGATTTGACACAAATAAATAAGTTAATGAATATGAAACCCTGAGTGCAAGAGAGAGAGAGAGAGTAAAGGACTTAGTTGATTTCACACTTTTCCTAGAACTGATCTAAATTGGAAGATTGATGAATATGAAGGGCGAGATCGTAGCAAATGTGCAATGTAAATTTTGGAGTTGTTGGATGATCCTATACTAGGGTGTATGCGGACTAGGTTAGGGAATCTTGGGTTCCATATTCTACTATTGGGTGCCCATGACTGCAAAAGTGGTAGGAACATGATTTTTGGTGTCCTACAAGTGTCGCTAATAGTCATTTTTGGTCACATGTATGTCCCACCTTTATCGTAGAAGTCACATGTAACCTGCAAAGAGATGTTGACTAGTAAAACTCTCAAACTACATCAAATCCCAAAAAGAAAAGATGTAATATGGGAGTCATACTAACCTCGATTGTCACTAAATGTTGAGTGAACTTATGGTGAGCGTTATAATATATTTGAGAATTCATGTAATTATGTGCATGTGTGAAATAATCGTGCCCTAGTAAGTCCTTATATAAGTGCATGTGATAGCGGGTGATATCTAGATGTACCAATGTAATTAGATGTGTGGATGGAAAAATGAATATCCCCTTCCTATGAAGCGTATGTAAAAAATGCAGTCCCTTGTCCCTTGAATGGATGTTAGATGGATTCCTTTGATGCTCTTAGATGCCTTTGGATGCAAACTTAAGTGATGATAATATATACTTAGATCTCGGTCCCTTATTTTGGTCACATAACTTTGTATTTATATGATTCCCTTGGTTGAATTTTGTAATTGACAACTGGAAGGCCGACCCATAATAAAATAAGATGCCAAAAGATAAGAGACCCAAAAAGAAGGAGTAAGATAGAAAAGGGTCAGAACTTCCTAGAAGGATGAGGGTTCTTGGGTGTTGGCGTTATGTCTAGGCACTAGCGTTGGAAGCCATAAAAGACAAATAAGTGTAGTACTCACTAGGCTATAGGGTGTCAAATTCCAAAAAGAAGACAAGAAACAAAGAAAAGAGGCCAAAGATAGTTTTCAATTACTTGTTTTCTCTCTTAGGAATCATATGAATGTAAGTATTCTTTAGGAACTAAAATGTACCCAAGTGCGTGATTTTTGTGTACAGTTTCCCCACTTTATGTTTTTGAGTGAATACTCAATAACATAAAGTAGATAATATATGTGTACATGATAACCATGTAGAATGTGATGGCGATAGCATCTTGAGGAGACATGTTGTTTTGCTTGATGTAGGGTTTCTTCTTGTTGTGTGTTAAGGAAGGACTGTAAAAAGAAGAGTGAAATACTAATCAAAGTCGTGTATTATGCAAACTCTATAAATTATGTAAATGTAAAAAATTAGTAAAATGAAAGTGTGCACTTGATGATCATGAGAGTAAAAGGATAGAAAGATGTCTTGAAAATGTTTTGTAGAGTGATTTTTTTGGGTGATCTCATGCCAAGAGCAAGTTTTTGACCGATATCATGCTAAGAATGAATTTTTGGGAGATCACATGTAAAATGTGAGTTTTTTGGGAAATATCACACCACGGTAGAAGAGTGTTGGGTAGAGAGGTCTAGTGTACTCTTCTTCCATGATTGTTTCCTGAATTTATACACCACTGCAGATGGTGTGATATGTGTTGTCCCGAGTTGTACCATATTAGTTCTAAATTTTTTCCATGTTGAAATGGAGAAAGAATGAATTCTGCATGCTAGAGGATTATGTTGTACTATGAAAATTAATTTGTGAACTGTTAAAAATTGTGTTGATGTGAGAAATTATATGTATATGCCCCCAATACATAGTCATGCATGAGATGTTAGCAGTTCCCGGCTCTCGTGTGCATGGTGTAATTCTTTGCCGGTGTTTATGTTGAACTAAGGACTCATGTCAGATTTTGGGTTGTTTACCGTAACTATAGCATGTGATGGTTCTATCTTGTGTATATCTCGAATGTAGCTTTGAGATATTGTATGGGGTGATTGATTCACCCAATGTATTCCCCCCTCGTTTGGTGTGCATACGATGTCGCTAGGATAATTCGGGTGAAAGAGAGGACCTTATGTCAATCATAAATGTATCCTGTAGGGGGAGAGGATGTGTATGGTAGAAACCAAGGAACATGAAAAAAAAAAAGTGGCTAGATATATGTGTTAGTAGAAAAGGAAGCAAGTATGTCATTGAAAAATAGAGTAATAATCAAGTGTGCATACAATATGGACCACGAAAAGTGGGTTTTGAGACATGGGACATCACTCACAATGTTGTAATAAAATCGGGGCCAAGGCAACCAAAAGCATACATTATGCATACAAAACAAAGGGCATAGCCCATAAACAATAGCATAAAATGGAAAAAAATGTCAAGTAAAGTGTAGCAGACAACCATGGTGGCATATAGTCCTACAAAGTAAATGTTGTACATAAAGCACCCATTAGCATGTTATAAAGATAAAGATTATGTCAAAGGATGTATAGATCAATGGAAAGTAGTGTGCTAGTAAGAAGAGTAGGAAGCAGATAAATAATGAAACAATATCACTGTGATGTGGAAGAGTAGTAAATGTAGATGCTCTCGGGAGCCTTGGTGGGAATTTGGTAAGAGGTATAGTGTTAAACATCATTGTTGTGTGTAAATATCGAAGAAATTCTTTGTTCATGCAACTAAAGACCAAGTGAACACATATGTGTATATAGAAAATATAATGACATCCGGATATCTATCTAAACATAGTAAACAAAATGCAACATGTAACTAGTATATGCAAGCAAGAGTAGATGCAACTACGATATGCAGTATGTTGTGAATGAGTGTGATGGAGTGGTATGCAATATGAATGTGATAGGAGCAGCATTCGCCCTAGTGGATGTGTATGAGTATGAGATGTGGTTCATTTATAAAAATAAAATACCCCTCAACAATCAAGAATGAACCATAGAACAAGATTGTGTCATCAGGAAATGGTTTTAAAAAGATGCTATAAAGATAGATCATGAAGCATAGAGCGTAGAGTGTAGAAGAGGTGAGGTTCATTTCAAATTTAGACCATTAGCGATCAGTATGAACCGTGGAACTATGGTAGTGACACTTATGTGAAACCATAAAAATAATCTTGCGACCACCTGCACGGTCACGGGTGCCCGAGTAGCAAACTTTGGTGCCCCGACCCGGTCAAGTTCACGGTCAATGCTCATTTAAAAACTTCAAAATTTACAATGCACATTTGTGATGGTCTTCCCTTCTTGTTCATTAGTTATTTGATTAGATCAATTCAATAAAAGTGTGAAATTAGTTAAGTCTCTCTCTCTCTCTCTCTCTCTCTCTCTCTCTCTCTCTCTCTCTCTCTCTCTCTCTCTCTCACGCACTTAGGGTTTCATATTTATTAGATTTTCTTGTTCAAATGTGTACTTTAGATTTATTTATCCTGACTTTAGGTAGGGTTTAGCATAATTCTATTTTTACCAAATGATTTAACAAAATGGAATTTTATGCTAAACCTTAAAGCTTGGTTGTATGATAAATAAATGCTAAAGTCACATATCTTGACACAAGAAAAATATGTATATGATTCCCTTGGTTGAAGTTTTGTAATAGCTGATTTTGCACTTTTCTAGAAGTCCAACGGATAGGAAGAAAATGAACATGAAGGGAAAACCATAAAAGAGTACCTATAAAGAATCAAGTAAGACTAGGAAAAAGGGACAGGGGTGCACTACTTAGGCACCCGTGATTGCAAAAGTGGTTAAAACCTAATTCTTCTAGTGTTGGCATCATAGTCGTTGTTGGTTGCATGTATGTTGTGACTACGTAATAACCATAAAAGATGAAGCAAACCCTAAAACTACATGAACCCAAAAATAAAAGATGTAATATGGGAATTCGGGTGACCTCAATGGTCACCCAATTAAGTGAACTTACGATTGGGTGGTGTATATCTTGTACTATATGTAGTTCTTGACGTGTGTGAAAGAATCATGCCCTACAAATCCCTTATGTAAGTGCACGTGATAGCGGGAGATAAATAGATATATTAATGTAAGTAGATGTGTGGATTTGAAATTCCCCTTCTTGAAGTGTATGTAGAAACCAATCATGTCCCTTGAATAAGCTATAAGGATGCCTATGATTCTTTAGACTTTGATTCTCTTAAATGCCTTTGGATGCGACCTTAGGTGATGATAATGATGCTTAGAGTTGGTTCTTTACTTTAGTCACATATCTTTCTATGTATATGATTCCCTTGGTTGAATTTTGTAATTGACATCTGAGTTAAGAAAATAAGATGCCCAAAAGATAAAAGAGACCCAAAAGAAAAGTAAGATAAAAAAGGGATAGGGGTGCCCGAGAAGGATGATAGGTGTTGGCATCATATTTGGGTGTTGGTATACGAATCCATAAAAGATAAGAAATGAAGTACACTATGTATTAGGGTGTAAAATAACATAAGGAAGAAAGAAACAAAGAAAAGATGTGAAAATAATCAATTAAAGTTTTCTTGCTTAGGAATTATATGAATGCAAGTATAATTTTAGGATCTAGAAATGTACCCAAGTGAATGATTTTATGTCTACATTTGCCCCACTTTATGTTGTTGATTGAATAATTGATAACATAAAGTAGATAGTTTGAATAACCATGTAGAATGTGATAGTAATAACGTGTTGAGGAGCCAAGTGAAAGCGTGAAGTGATAAAAAATGAAGTGTGGAAGCTAACAAAGAGGAAGTGAACCTAGGGGTGAAGCATATAGTTTTGTACATGTTGTTATGTTTGATGTAGGGTTGTTTCTTGTTGCGTAATAAGGACTTGCAAAATAAGAGTGAAAGAGTAATCAAAGTCATGTATTATGAAAACTCTGTAAAAGTATGTAAATGTAAAAAAGTAGTAAAAGGAAAGTGTGCACCTAATGATCATGAGTGTAAAAGGATAGAAAGATTTCCTGAAAATGTTGTAGAACAGTGAGTTTTTGGCGATATCACACCAAGAGCAAGTTTTGGGTGATCTCATGCCAAGAGTGAGTTTTTTGGGTGATCTCATGCCAAGAGTGAGTTTTTTGGGTGATATCACGTCAAGTGCGAGTTTTTGGTGATCTCATGCCATGACAGAAGAGTTTTGGGGAGAGAGGTCTAGTGTTACTCTATTTCCATGACTAGTTCCCAAATTTATACACCAATGCAGATTGTGTGATCTGTGTTTAGTTTTGATTTGTACCGTATTACTTCCATATTTATTCTTGTAGAAAATGGAGAAAGAATGCATTCTACTTGCTAGAGGATTGTGCAATACTTTGAAAATTGATACGTGAACTACTTAAAACTATGTTTATCCGAGAAAGTAATTGTATTTTACCCCAAGATATAGATTCCCGGGAGAGATCACGAGCACCTAGGCACTAGTGTCTGTATTTGGGAGGCTGGTTTTTGTGTTGAAGTGAGGACCCAAGCGATTCTAGGTTGTTTCGTAACTATATCCTATGTTGGTTTTGTACTATGCATATCTAAAGCGTAGCTCGAGATGGTGTATGGGGTGAATAATTCACCTTTGTATGCCCCCACTTGTTTGGGGCACATGTGACATTCGCTAGGAAAATGCGTCCTAAAGAGAGGACACGATGTTGATATGAAATTTTATCCCTCGAGGAGGGGATGTGCATGGTATAAACCAAATCACATGAAAAAAAGTGGCTAGATATGTGTGTTAGTAGAAAAATAAGCAAGCATATCATATAAAAACATAGTAACAAGCAAGTGTGAATATAATATGGACCGTAAAAGTAGGTTTCAGATATGGGACATCTCTCACAATATCACAAGAAAATCAAGGTCAAAGTAGCCAAAATCATACAAGTTTGCATAAAATACAAAGGGCATATCCCATAAACAATAACATACAATGGAAAAAAATGTTAAGTAAATTGTAACAGACAACCATGGTGGCATATAGTCTTGTAAAGAAAATGTTGTACATGAAGCACCCATTAGCATGTTAGAAAGATAAAGAGTATGTCAAAGCATGTATAGATAAATGGAAAGTAGTGTGCTAGTAAGAATAATATGAAGTATTAAATAATGAAACAATATCACCTGTGATGTGTAAGAGTAGTAAATGTAAATCCCCGGGAGCCTCAATGGGATGGTAAGAGTCTGATATCAAGCATCACTTGTTTTGTGTAAATATCTATAGAAAGTTTGCATTCACAACTAAAGACAAAGTGAACACATATGTTTATATAGAAAATATAATGATAAATTGGAAATCCATCTAAACATATTAAGAAAAATGCAACATGTAACTAGTATAGCAAGAAAGATTAGATACAACTAAGATATGTAGTATGTTGTGAATGAGTTTGATGGAGTGGTATGTGACACAAATGTGATAGGAGCAGTGTGCCCCCCAGCGGATGTGTATAAGTATGAGATGAGGTTCACTTATAAAATACCCCTCAACAATCAATAATGAACCATAGAACAAGAGTGCATCATCGGAAATGGTTTGAAAGAGATGCTAGAAAGATAGATCATGAAGCAGAGTGTAGAGTGTAGAAGAGGTGAGGTTCATTTCATATTTATATCCTCAACATTCGAGTATGAACTATGGAACTATAGTGTGTCATAGGTTAGAATGATGAGTGAGAATTGAATGCTAGAAAGATGTATCATGAAGTGTGGAGTGTGAAATGTGTAGTGTGTGAGGTTTGTGGATGTAGTATGCCCTCAACAGTTAAGTGTGAACCTTAGCAAAAGAGTCCATCATAGGGTAATGATGATACATAGTGTATCAAGTTATGTAATGATGCTTAGAAATATTAATCATGAATCATGGAGCGTGTGAGTAGAAATTGTAGACAACTAAGGATGTTATGAGGGGGGGAAGAGAAGTAAGCATGATGCCCCCAAGTTTTATATTTGTATAAGAATCAAGTAACATCGTCTAGAAGATCATCATTGTCAAGATCATAGCCAATTGTACCTAGATCAAAGACTTAGTAAGAAATAGTATGAGGTTGATCATATAAAGACCCATTTCAGCACAAATTGTACATCCCATTGCATATTCTTCATCATTTAAAGGTGGTTTTGGAAAACCATGTGCATACCATCAAGTGAGATTTTGATTATAGTGAGAAATGAGTAATTGCAAATAGAAATGTGACTAAAAGGCATGGGGAATGTGATACTAGTGTGATTAGGATCCAAATTTCCATCAAAGTAGTCAAGCCAAAATTGCCCAAGTGTAAGTGGAGAGGAGCAAGGATTACGGGCAAGGAATGCTGATAAATGAAATACCCAGAGGCCATAAGCAGCAGTAATAAAGACACATCCATGATAAATATGAGGAGAATGAGGTGGTGGGTGGAGGTCATCAAGTGTGAAACCAAGTTGGGCTAAGCCATCATGCATGCAAATAGTGTTAGAGTAAGTAGGATCAAATGGAATATGAGACCAATAAGAGTTATGTACGAAAAGAGTGCATGTAAAAGGAGGAGATGACGACACGAGAGGGTTTCTAGATAGAAAAAGTAGATGACATGATATCAATGGGAAAATAGATCCTTAGAGTCAAAGCATGTTGGTGGTAGGGGTAGGAGGTTCCATGGGTTGATATTCATCATCAAGGTATGCAAGAGGATTATGGGGATGACTGAAATTTTTATAGAGAAATGGAGTAGGGAGAGTAGTGAGTGGGTTGAAGTGCAATATTTGAATGGGTCATAGTCAGCAAGAATTTTATATGCATGGCCATCATGTCTAAATCAACCTAAATAGAATTATTTATGTTGAAACCTAATTACGAGTCATGTATGATAAATAAATGAAGTACATATTTGAAACAAACAAATAAGCTAATAAATATGAAACCCTAATTGCAAGAGAGAGAGTAAAGGACTTAGCTTATTTCACACTTTTCCTAGAACTAATTGGATTAGAAGATTGATAAATGAGAAGGGAGGCCATTCGCAAATATGCACTATAAATTATAGAGTTTTCGGATGAGCCATACATGACTCTACAATTAGGGTTTAGCATAAATAATTATATTTTTGTTAAATCATTCGATAGAATTGTGTCGATGAATTGAATTCTAGAAAGATGTATCGTGAAGCAAAAATCATGAAATGTGTATTGTGTGAGGTTCATGGATGTAGTATGCCCTCAATAGTTAAGTGTGAACCTTAGCACAAGAGTGTGGCATAGGTTTATTATGATACATAGTGTATCAAGTTATGTAATGATGCTTAGAAAGATCAAGCATGAAGTAAAGAGTGTGTGAGTATAAATTATAAGCAATTAAGGGTGCTAGGATGGGGAAGAGAAGTAAGCATGATGCCCCAAGTGTATGATGTGTATAAGAATTAAGTAACATCATCTAAAAGATCATCATTTTCAAGATCATATCCAATTGGACCTGGATCAGAGACTTGGTAAGTAATTATATGAGTTTGATCATTTAAAGATCCATTGCGACACAAATTATAGATGCCCATTGTGTATTCTTCAATAGTGAAAGGTTGTTTTGTACAACCATGTGCATACCATCGAGTGATATTTTGAGTATAGCTAAGAAATGAGTCATTGCAAATATAAATGTGGTCGAAAGGCATGTGGAATGTGATACTAGTGTGATTAGGATCCAAAGTGCCACCAATTTAGTCAAGCCAAGATAGCCCAAGTGTAAGTGGAGAGGAGAAAGGAGTACGGGAAAGGAATACTTGATAAATGAAAGACTCAGAGGCCATAAGTAGCGAGAACAAAGACACATCCATGATAAATATGAGGATAATGAAGTGGTGGGTGGAGGTCATCAAGTGTGAATCCAAGCTAGGATAAGTCATCATGCATGCAAATGGAGGTCATAGCAAGTAGGATGGAATGGAATATGAAACCAATAAGAGTTATGTATGAAAAAAGTGCATGTAAAAGGAGGAGATGCCGACACAAAGGGTTCTGGATAGATGAAGTGAATGACATGATATCTAATGCAAAAATAGATCCTTGGAGTTGAATCATTTTGGTGGTAGGGGAGGAGGTTTTGTGAGTTGATATTCATCATTGAGGTGTGTAGGAGGATTATGGGGATGACCGGCATTTTGATAGAGAAATGGAGTAGGGAGATCAGTGAGTGGGTTGAAGTTTAATATTTGAATGGGTTGCAGTCAACAAGAATGGTATATGCATGGCCCTCATGTATGAATTTAACACGTTGATGAACTACAAAAGGTACTTCCTGCATAGCGTGAAGTCATGGCCTACCAAGTAAACAATTGTATTGGATCTTGGAATCAATAAAAATAATACCGTAGGAATGGTTTTAGGCCCAAATGTGAGAGGTAAGGTGATAGTGCCCATGCACGGGCATGCAGAAAAATCATAGCTACAGAGAGAAATGGATGTTGGGTTGACATTAGCTAAGGAAAGGCCAAGTTGTTGAATAAATGTGAGATTACAAATATTGAGCTCGGATCCATTATCAACTAGTACTCACCTAATGCCTATGTTATAGATGCAATCCTAAATATAAAGAGGAGGATCATTGTCGTAAATAGAAAGAGCAAGAGCTACATCAGATGGGAAAGTAAGGTGTTGAGAAAACGCATCTATGAATAATTGATATACATGATCCAAAGGAGTATTAGAAGGAATGTAAGTATTAGCCAGAAGAGAGTTGATTTTAGCCTTACATTCAGGATTAGCTTGTAAAAAGGCATAGATGGAAATATCCATGGTGATAGGATCCTAGAGTATTTGAATGTGAATTCACCAAATGATTTAACAAAAATATAATTATGTTAAACCCTAATTAAATATTCACGTATGGTAAATAAATGTTAAATTACATAATTGACATAAGCAAATAAGCTAATAAATATGAAACCCTAAGTGTAAAAGTGAGAGTAAAGGAATTAGCTGATTTTACACTTTTCTTGGAACGGATCTGGATTGGAAGATTGATGAACATGAAGGGAAGATCTTCGCAAATGTGTACTTTAAATTCTAGAGGTGTCGAATGAGCCTAGACCATGGCACCTAGATTGGGTCAAAGGCACCTAGGTGATAGATTACGCTTTTGGGCGCCCTTAGCTGCAAATGGCTAGAACCTAATTTTTCTTGTGTCATAAAAGAGTCATTGATAGTCTTTATTAGTCACTTGTATGTCACACCTTGATCATATAATTTGCATGTAACTGCAAAGAGATGCTAACCTACGAAAACCCTCAAATTACAAAGCAAATCCCAAAACAAAAGATGCAATATGGTGAGTCGAGTGACCACGAAGGTCAATTGACTAAGTGAACTTATGAACGAGTGTCGCACTACATCTCAAACTCCATTTAGTTCCTATGTGTGGATGAAAGAATCGTTCCCTAGGAATTACTTGTGCAAGTGCGCGTGATAGAGGATGATAGCTCGATGTACCAATCTAAGTAGATGTGTGGATGGAAAAATGAAATTCCCCTTCTTATGAAGTGTATGCATAAAATGCATTCCCTTGTCCCTTGAATGGATGTTATATGGATGCCTTTAATACTCTTATATGCCTTTGGATGCAACCTTAGGTGATGATAATATATGCTTATAGCTTGGTCCCTTATTTTGGTCACATAGCTTTGCATTTATATGATTCCCTTGGTTGAATTTCATAATTGACATCTGGAAGGCTGACCCATAAGAAAATAAGATGCCTAAAAGATAAAAGAGACCCAAAAGAAGAAATTAAGATAGAAAAGGGTCAAGGGCCTGCATACGTACCCAAAATTGTAAGGTATCTTTGCCTTTGCCGAACAACGTAACACATGCCACAATGATGATATAGGTCTCCTCGCAAGGTGTTCGGGATCTAGAAAAGCTCCCCAAGTGTGCGTTAACATCCCGCATGCCCCGCTTAGCCCCTGCGTGCTTTTTTGTTCTCTTTTCCCCTCTTTTCTTTACGTTTTGTACTTGATGTGAAACCTCCGCCTGCCTAGGGCCTGGCGGCGGTCTCGTGACCGCCCCCAGGAGAGGCGGCGGTCCTATAACCACCACCCTACTCAAGGCGGCGGTCCTTCACGTGTTTTCCAGAATGTTTCTTTTAACGCAACTCACATAAATTTCAACATTTACCAGACTTTTTTTCACCGCCTTTGGCTTGCATTAATGATTCTGGTTCCCTGGAATAGTGTTTTGGCATTGTTTATGGTTTAAGAGATCAATTTGGTTTTTACTTTTAGGTAAATGTAAATGCTATAAATAGTTGGCTTGTGCTCAAGTAAATGGCCCCTCAAATTTACCTCTCAATTTCTCATTTCAGTAGTTCAGTCTTTTATTTTTCTTAGGATTCATAGTTTAGTTCATTGCATGCTTAGTTAATGTTATTTTGCTATTAGAAAGCCACATATCTATCTTGTGCAAGTGTTGTCATTACTTCATGCAATCCATTAAAGTAGAACAATTTAATTCTCAGTAGGAAGCCATTAAAGTTGTAGGTTTTACTCATCAAATAGGATAGTTTCAGGTTCTGGATGTTTTATGTTGCATGACTCGCAATAAATCCCACTAGGAATTACATAAGCCAAGCTCTGTACTCTTGCGCTATCCCTCTCCTACTCGCATTGTATTCAGTCTATATCCTAAGCTGCCTTTGTTCCAAAATCTACTTCTGTTGATGCTAGCATTACACGCTTTTCTAGATCCACGTGAGCACGAAGGAATGAGGAGATCACACTGAGGGGACAAAACCACACACACCATCGGATTCGCCACTATTCTGCAAAATCTAGGTTCTAGCTTTCAAAGTTCTAGTTAGAAGCATATCAAATAGAGTAGCCAATCACTTTATTTCAGTCAATTTTACTTTCGATATTGCTAGGGAAGCTGTGGGGATTGATAGTTTCTGAGAAACTATGATTCATTCCTCACTTCTGAGGTAGGATCAAGAGTCTTTCAAATAGATTAGATTAGTTATTTCATTATTTAGAATAGACTTACAACTGCACAGGCAAGTAGCTATGCTCGGCTGCCTTGTTTGTTTTAAATTTCGTGATTAGTTTAGTTGTCAATTTCTAGATATATTAAAATAGTTGCTCCTTCAATTTCGTTCATATAAATTCATAGAAAAATACAAAATATAGAAGTTATATATGTTATAGATATATTTCACATAGTCAATTTTACTTTGCTGCAATTAGATTTACATTTTTGCTTTTGTATGACAATCATGGGACCTAGAGAACCCAGAGAATACGTATTCGAGCCAATCGTGCCCCAACCAAATCTCGTCACAGAAATAACTAATATAGATCAGAATCTTAGGATCTAAGTCTTCCGAACAACGGCAAACTTACAACAGATCAACCTCCAGTTAAGCGGGTTAAACATAGAAGATGACCAAGCGCACACGTTTTGGTCAAATCAACCAAACTACAGATTACCCTAGATATATATCCACATGACTGTAGAAGGGCTTGAAAGAGAGCAAACGTTCGGTTGTGATCCTTTGGTCCCATAGCTAGGCGTAGGAGACACTCTCATAGATATAGATACCAGCTTAAGAATTCAGGTTGCACGAATGCCTATGAGATACTCTGAAAAGATCACACAACTGTTAATTCTAAATATAGAGGCTGAGAAAGCATATGACTATTGGATACTAGGGATTAGGGACTGAGTCCACACATGACCATAGCAGGACCACAACAAACGTGAATCTACGGTTGTGACCCACAAATCCCACAGCCCAATGAATCCATAGGTGAATCAGACATAGATGCTGGCCTACACACATTAGTATTCAGATCTACTCCACTTCCACCTATCATCATCGAACAGTTATCCTTATTAGACGTAGCAGCTAATAAAGCTAGGGAATTCTGGACTAGGCCAGATAATCACCCGTAGAGTCCACTCTACCCACCATCCACCCTATGACTCTATCTCGGAGATATACGAAACTATCCCAGTCATTTTCCGCGTATTCCACAACCATAGACCGAATCACGCCAGAGCTCGATATTGATTGGAGCCTTCGAGCAGTCATCCTTTCCGATCGATCTATCACACCAATTCAGGTTAGGAGGGCCTTCTCTACCTTAGATTCACAGTTTCCACTAGTGCGCATTGAAGACATCAGATTGCCTAACTAGTTTGTCTACATCCCACGTGTATTCCATCCCCACCGGCTAGTTGTCTCGGCATGACCTCGAGAGGTCGAGTGCGAGGAAGAGTTACTTGTAGATTCCCACGCTCGCTTGTCAATTTTCCATCGTACAAAATTGGTGAACCCGATGTGAACGAAACAATTCTTCCTCTTTTATTTTCACTTCTTCCTTCCACCTTCACTCTTACCCATTATTCTGCGGGTATTCATATACCCCCAAATATGTCAGGATTTGATGCATATGGTAGACCTCTCCTAGGTCTTGAAGCATACTACGCTCAACTGAATAGACAGTCATCACCCTCGCTCTCAGTATGGGGTGAAAACTATTCAAATAACCAATTATCAACACAAAATCCATCTCCAAGGATCAGATATGGCTCATCTTTCCAAACAGAGGAGTTGGATCAGCTCGCTCAAACATAACAAACAGAGCCTTCAGGCTTGAACAATATGACATTCATAGGAGAATCTAGTTCATCTCCTCAGTACTACTTAGACCACAAATTAGTAGACAATCAGACCCATACCTAGTTTTAGATGATGAACATTTGGTACGTTATGCCAGAATGAACAACCCTCTCGGAGTATGTACCCACCCGTAGGGAGTTTACAAACGCAACCCGAGGTCTCTTTTCAAGAAAATACCTCCATGCCACTACATATAGGAAATGCCCTCAGGGAAACTTGGCAGGGCAGCGATCAATTCATAGCAGGATATCACATGCCTATACAACATCAGGATATACAACAAATGCCACTAAGGCAAAATATCATGACTTCACCAAATGAGGTCATTTCAACTCTAGTAGAAAAAGTTAGGGGGTTGGAACTTGCTCAGGAAAATCACCATTCTCAATTCATACAGGCAGGAAATTCTAATCCTCCACGCCATCCTAGCCAAGTAGACCTCCTCACAGGAATAGGCACGTTAGGCATGACTCCTCAGTATTCACAATAAATGCCAACAAGAACTACCATTTCTAACACCATTCCGATACCTCCCGGTCTAGTACAAAATAATCCATTCCTAGACAATACCCCTTCATACTTAAACATGTACTCCAAATCACCACAAGGGGACATGTTCTCCTCTCCCGACATGTTTTCTCAAACACAGGGGCTTCCTTATGCCCCTGCCAATGCATACGCTATGCCATACCAACAACCCATTCCACCGCCACCCCCTCAGCAGGCACCATCAATGGTCGAAACCTATGCAATAGGGACTTATTCAGAATATTTGAAAGAACCCTTAGACTTCACCATATGAAGCATTATGCTTCCAAGACCTCTTCCCAATTTTCCCAAATACAAAGGTGAGGGAGATCCAAATGCACATATCAAGGCTTACGCCACAGCTATTCGAGAACTACTCCCTTGGGATGGGGTTGTTGCTAAAATATTCCCCAAAACTTTGGAGGGCATTGCCCTCGATTGGTATTATAGAATACCTGAGGCTTCCATCCATTCATTTAAACAACTCGTTTTAGAGTTCATTAAGGCATTTGACATGAACAAACTATTAAGAACAGGAATCAGGGAATTCTTACACATTAAGTAGGAACACAATGAATCTATTGCTCATTTCATCCAGAGGTGGCGTACAGTTCTTTATTCTTCAGCCAGTGCTCCAAATATGGACCAAATGGAACTATGTGATTTATTCCTTCATTCTCTCAGTAGAGAAGTGAAGGAAGAAGTCCAGAAGTTCCCACTAAGGACTTACGATGAAGTACTTGAGAGTGCTCTCCGAATAGATCAAGCGGCAATAGATAGCGGTCGTAAGACGTATGGAACAAATGGGAGGTTAATCACCTCCAACCAGAATACCACGGCTTATCCTACCACCACAAATATCAATCAAGGACCTAAAATCCTTAATAAAAATCACGAGAGTGACAACAGATGGAGTAACTGATCAGCCCAAAAGGGTAAATGTTGTGAATACTCCACCACTAGTAAACAACCAACGAAATAACAACTTTACCCCAACAATCAATGCAGTGGATTTCAATCATCAACAACAACAACAACAACAATGGCGAAACCCTACACAGGGTCCAAGCCAAAACTCAATTGGATATCAAAACCAAAACCAAAACCAAAAACAAAAATGCAAAACTTTAATCCTAATAGGCAACGGTTTGATCAGAGTTTTGGGCCACAATATACACCAAACCAGTAGACTAGGAATTACAATCCTAACTCGTATTGTGGTTTTCACAAAATCTGAGGCCATGACACCAAAACATGTCGTGACTACAATAAATTCATGCAACGTTTTCCAGAGGAACAAAGACAACTTTTCATAGATATGTTCATGGCAGATCCTACATCACCTTCGCCAAATACTTTTACAGGGGTAGTTTCCACTCAAAATGCACCCCTCAAGATCTTCAATGATCCGCTCCCAAATCATAACAACAACAAGTTAAATTCAAATGGGACAAACAAGGGTGTAATGACAGGAAATAATGATCATGAAGCCTCGACTTCACTAAATCCATTAGTTGCACCACAATTAGGAAGTCAACCGCGACCCAAGATAGTTGGTTTAGTGGAGTTAGACGCCGAACTACCCGTAGAGGCTGTAACAAGACATGAGAGTATTCCTCTCAGCCAAGTCCAAGTTACCTACCAGAGACAGATAACATCCAACAAATGTTAGTAAGACCCGTAGGTGCCTACGATTTAATTAGTGATCTAACAAAAACCTTCTCGCACATTTCTTTTTTGGACTTACTAAAGAATTCTCCTACCCACAGGGCTGCTCTTTTAGAGGCATTAGGTTTAGGCCATCTAATTAACATCACCCCACCTCCCGAAACATAGGTAAACCATATAGACTTTGATATCCACCCTCCAGGCAGCCGGATAGGGATACCGAATTCATATTCGAAATAAACAAAATGCCAACAGACGCTGAGATTACATGCCGAGGTGATCCAACCTTACATTTGCAAGTATGGGTTTATAACAATTATGTGAAACACGTGATGGTTGACGATGGGGCAGCGGTTAACATAGTCCCCTTCTCTTTCCTTCAAAAGCTAGGGTATGGAGAAATGAATTGTTCCACAACTCGAAATACGCTAAGAGGCTATGATAGCCTTAAAGCCACCTCGATTGGAACTATAATACTACCGGTCACCTTAGGACCCAAAACAATCCTGACTAAGTTTTATATTATAGATCGGGAAACTAACTATAATATGATCCTCGGCTAACCATGGATACACCGTATGAAGGCAATCCCTTCTACGTTATTTCAAGAAGTAATATTCTTGCATTTAGGAAAGGTGTTCATAGCCAAAGGTGATCCAAAACCATTCGATGTACACCTGGCTGACCTAAAGAAAAGACCAAGCATGCACTCAGAGTTTGAACTCCCAACAAACCAACTTAATAAACCTACCGACGCGAAACCGGAAGAAAAGTTGGTACCTATGACAGATCTTGAGACTATGAGCCTAGCCAAGATGATCCCAGCCCTCAAAGATGAGGTTAAGATTGTAGAAACAGTATCATTAGGAACTACTGCAAAAATTGTTGAATTGCTAGAACAGGATCTACCAATGTTCCTACCATTTGATTCTGTAGGCATGGGATACACCCTAGGTGTTGGTTCTCTTCCAGCAGTGGATCTCTGCATGGTAGAGGTAGAAGATGTTAACACAACAAATATCCCAACGCCCATATTCCCAGCTAAGTATTGGACTCTCCATTTCGATGGAGCTAGATGTCGTTATGGAGCTGGGGCAGGTGTAATCTTTACTTCTCCCAGGGAAAAGTCCTACCATTTTCCTTTAAACTAAATTTCGAATGTACAAACAACGGCACTGAGTATGAAGCCCTCCTCCTTGGCCTCATCCTAGCTAAGAGGATCGGTGTTAATAATATCAGGGTGTTAGGAGACTCACAATTGGTAGTAAACCAAGTCTCTGAGATGTATGAAACCAGAGCTAAGCATTTGCAGCTCTACAAAACAGTTGTATTGAATTTAAGCAAGGAGTTTGACTTCATATCAATTGAAGCAATCCCGCGAGAGAAAAATCTTCTCACCGATTCAATAGTGACCTCGGCGTCACGCTTCACTCCAAACAGTGAGTTGGAAGATACCCGTTTCATGGTATCCCTTCATACTGAACCATTAGTAAAAACAATGTCGAATCCTCTTTTAACAAACAGAAATGAGAACAAATCTACTATCCTAGACCACATTGATAGTGATACAACCACTCTGGATTACTTAAACACCTATGCAGCGTTACATCTCACCCATCATGCAAGTAGATTTATCCTTAATCCCGCATTCATCTTCCTACTTCGGAAATCCCATGACAGAGCTTCCCCCACAAAAGGAACTTAGCATATACACAGTCGAGAATGGAGACGATATGGAATTACCTCCAGCCCCGCCTGAGTTTGAAGAAGGTAACGCTTCTTTAATCAAAGAAACAATCGATATTAACATCGGAACAGAGGATGAACCAAGGATATTGAAGTTAGGATCCTCGTTAACTCCATCGGAAGTAGAAATACACACTCAAATCCTCAAGGAACATCGGAAGGCTTTTACATTTAATTATAAGGAAATGACAGGGGTTGCACCACACATTGCAGTACATAACCTCATCACTAAATCAGATGCAAAGCCGATTAAACAAAAATCGAGACCAATGAAACCTAAGGTAGCTCTCATGGTGAAAGAGGAGGTAATGAAACTCCTCCAAGTAGGATTCATCAAGCCAGTCGATTACTCTCAGTGGGTATCTAATATCGTTCCCATTCTCAAAAAGAATGGGAAGATATGCATCTGCATAGACTTCGAGACATTAACAAGGCATGTCCTAAGGATGACTTCCCGTTACCATCCATAGACGTCATTGTTGACGCAATAGCTGGATTTGAGCTTTTATCTCTCATGGATGGATTCTTGGGATACAATCAAATCAGAATATCCGAACAGGATCAAGCTAAAACCACGTTTATAACTATTTGGGGAACCTATTGCTATGTTGTTATGTCATTCGGTCTCAAACGCGTTGGCGCTACATACCAGCGGGCTATGACGTATATATTTCATGACCTTATTCATAAAATTGTGGAATCCTACGTAGATGACTTGTTGGCCAAGGCCAAGAAGCGTAGTGACCATCCGGAAGTGCTTCGCATCATTCTTTCACGTCTGATAGAATACGGAGTCACCCTAAATCCTAGAAAAATGTGTCTTTGGTGTAACAAGAGGAAAGCTCCTAGGTTACATTGTATCATCACGCGGGATCGATGTTGACCCAACCAAAATTAGGGTTTTCTCGAAATGGTCCCACCTTCGGATGAATCTAGAATCAGGTCATTTCTCGGAAAGCTTGGTGCAATCCAGAGATTCATCCTGGACTTAAGTTTCACCGTTCATCCAATCAACAATCTACTCAAGAAAGATTATAGTATTGATTGGACCAAAGATTGCAATGAAGCTTTCGACACAGTTAAGCGTTTCTTGTTATCACCACCTACGTTAATGCCACCTAAGCCAGACCACCCGTTAATTTTATATTCGCGAGCTACCAATGTCTCGCTAGCCTGTATGCTGGCTCAAGAAGACGATGACAAGAGAGAACGTGTAATCTATTTCATTAGCTGAATGTTGCTCGACTATGAAACATGTTATACATAAGCAGAACGAGAATGCCTTGCCATAGTCTTTGCAACCAAACGCTTAAGACATTATATGCTAAATCAAGAAACAAAGGTCATTGTAAAGACAGAGCATTTACGAACTTTCCTCACGCAAGGGTCCTTGTCTAAAAAGGTTGGACGCTTTATAACCTTAATGGGGGAGTTTGAACTAACATTTGTAAATCAAAATTTTGTTAAAGGACAAATCATCGCGGATTGGTTAGCTGATAACCCACTAGACGGAGGCAATCTAGTAGATCTAGACTTTCCTGATGAATGCGTATACTACATCGAAACTAGACCTCCCATCTCTGAGTGTCCTTGGTATGCTGATATTATTAATTATATCATGGATCATACGTATCCGGAAGGTGCTACACTACAACAAAGAAGGTGGTTACGCATTATCATAGCCAAATACGTCATTATAGAGCAAGTGCTCTATCGAAAAGCATTCGATGGAATGCTTCTAAGATGTGTCGACATAGAAGAATCCAAGAAGATTCTCCACGAATCTCACAGTGGAATGTGTGGAGGCCACTTCGGTGGCCATGCCACCACTCATAAAATACATCAGATGGGCTATTTCTGGCCTACTCTAGAACACGACATGCAGTAGATTTTGTACAAAGGTGTCATAAGTGCCAAGAATTCTCCCATGAGATCCACATGCCAGCACAAGCTCTACAACCAATCACTACTCCATGGCCCTTTTCTACGTGGGGCCTTGATTTGATAGGGAAATTCTCTCCCTCATCCACAGATGGCCATAATTTCATAATCACGGCCACCGAATATTTTACCAAGTGGGTAGAGGCTATGCCTCTTACTACTGTACCGGGTTCTGTAATCGCCAAGTTCATTTTGAACCAAATCATTTGTAGATACGGTGTCCCACAAATCATTATCTCAGATAATGGGACTTCTTTTAAGAATGATGAAGTTCACGAATTGTGCAATAAATTTAAAATAAGCCATCATACGGCCTCCTTGTATTACCCCCAAGCCAACGGACAAGCTGAAGCAACAAACAAAACGTTAAAAGCCATTCTTCTTAAAACTAGTGAAAGAAAACAAATGAGATTGGCATTTGAAGTTATATCCGGCCTTATGGGCCCACCGAACCTCAATAAGAACACCAACAGGAGTGACTCCTTTCTCGCTAGTATTCGGGGTAGAAGCAGTTCTCCCGCTTGAGGTTGAAATACCCAGTCTCCGTATCTCATTACAAGGGATCCTAGATGAAGATGCTTACAGAGAAGCACATCTCTCCCAACTAGAAATCCTAGATGAAGCTAGGTTAGATGTTGAACAATGGCACAAAGTCTATGCTGACCGGATGTGCGGTAGTATAACAAGAAGGTCTATGAATGAGACATATATGAAGGTGATCTAGTTCTAAGGCTAGACAGCCGGATCGATAAAAAGACCGGCGAAGGAAGGAAGTTCCGGCCCAAATGGTTGGGCCCATACCGAGTCATGAAGGACTATGGAAATGGTGCATATCTCTTATGCACACTAGAAGGTGAGGAATTTGGTGAAACAGTCAATTCCCTACACCTTAAACGATTCTATGCATAAGCAACCAGCACTACTTGTATAATTATAGCTACATTGCATCTTCATATAGTTAGGATCATTTTGTCCGCTTGTTTCGTACAATTTTGTGATCAAGGAATTTATTCTTAAAAGCAATTCATTACAAACTTCTGATGGTATTGGCATAAACACTCTAATCATACTTCTCCATTTCCATGATATCATCAACTATTTCGGAATCATTTCATCAAATAAAGCTAGATATGACAAAGTCTTAACGGTAACCATACCAAGGTCTGCATACTTGTTCTCACTTTTGGTTTCTTCTTAGGATAGGTGTCTTGCCTATGGTCTGTTCTAGAAGCTTCATCGTGTCACATCTATCCCGTATGTATATCTCTTTGGAAGTAAGAGCATGCTGACACTTTGCTCAAGTAAACGAGTCGAATATAGATCAAACAGAAAATTTTAAATTTACACATTTCCTTGCCCCACCAACCTTTGGTGATGAGCTTGCATCTCTTACTAGTGACATAGGGTTGGGAAAGGATGGAAATGCCCTTACTCGCCTATGCCTTGCCCATGGTGATAAACCCATGCTTCTTACTAGTAGCATGGGGCAAGGTGTAGGGGGTCCTCTTGACAAACAAACGTTAAAAGTCATAAACAAACAATTCAAATCTTGAAGTCTTGAGTCAAAAACAAATGAATCAGATGTCCAAAATTCCAAGAGAGTTAAAAACCCTGAAACCCATATTTTGTCTACCATGTGGCCATCTACGGATCTAAGTCTAGATAAACCGCAAAGCAAGTTGCATGGCAAACTATGGAGTCACTCGAGTAGAATAGGCTTCAGCAAAGCATCCTAATTTGGTTCCACCTTTGTCTATCTTTCATCACTATCATTTCAACACATTTCATAATGTGTGCCCTTTCTAGCTCTCGGTGATGAGCCCTCGCATCTTACTAGTTGTGTGGAGTTAGGAGTGGGGCAAGTTTATTTGCTCATCATACCAAGCTTATCTTCACCACTTTGCCAAAACAGATATGAGGTATCAAAATTGCTTAAAGAAACTAAAAATTCAAAATCACATTGTATCTACATTATCATATATCAGCACCATGAAATACAGAAAGAAAGTAAACATTTGTATCATTTGTTCTCCATTGCATACATTCTAAAAAAACATATAAGCATAAAATCATAGTTTACATGTGGAAACGGAAATGGAAGCAAGTTCATAGATGCCAAAGAGTCTGATCCAAAAAAATATAATATATATATATATATATATATATATATATATATAAATGATCAAAATTCCTATACAATGCCATCATGCGCTAAGCATGGTCAAAACGCTCAAAGAGCCCGGGAAATACAAAAACATCATACAAAAATCTAAGAGAGCCAAGTGGCTTCTCAACCCCTATGAGATCCCTCTGAGGGTGCACGCCCATGCCTAGGACTCCGGCTACGCCGGCGCTCTGAGTGCATGGAGGGCTCACGATCCCAAGGGGCAGCTGCGGTCTCACCATGAGAATGACTCCTCATCAGGCGCTCTGCTGTCATATACCCTGCCAGCTTAGTACGGAGGGTAGATACCATCCTGGCCACATGCCAGATGGGGGCAAAGATGTCGGTATGTCGCCCACTGCGAGGGCTCCGTATCCACAGCAGAGCTTCTACACAATCCTCTCCATAGGGATCATCAGGGTATCGGTGTATACCCTGCGAATCAGGTCTCGCCACTCATCGGTGGTCTCTGCAAACAAAGGAGAAAATGAATTAGAAATAAAGCAAGAGATAAACACAAGTGTAAACAAAAGGAGAGATGGAAATTAAAGCGATCCTGAAGTAAAGGGAAGATAACTTACTTGGATCACCGGGCCTCCAGGATGGATCTCTAGGGTCAGCACCTACCACAGATGTCGCCGCTGACTGAGGTACTCCTCCCATGGCTAGAGCGACATAGCATCCCGCAATGGACTCATCCTCCCCACCATGGCCCTGGGAGAGTGGCTCCTCTGAAACCAGAGTCACCCTCTCTGCACTCTGCTCTACCCTCTCTGCTGCATGATATCCTGAGTGTCATGCCACTCAGGATCACTGTCCTCCTCGGTCTCCTCCTCCGTCTCCCCCCTATGAACTCCTCAGACTTGGAGTCTATGTCAATAGGGTCGTCACTGTTGTGAGCGGGACCGGCGCAATCTGAAGTAAGGGTGCCTGAGGAGCACCGGCTCTCCCTTGGGCACGTACTACCCGCCTAGCCGCAATGGGAACACAAGGGTAACAACTGTCCAACCCCGGCCTCTAGGACCCCCTCTAGCCTCTCGAACTGACCTGTATATTGGCACTACTGGGGAAGCATACCCATATAAGGTAGGCCAAACTGCTGAGGAACTCGGCCAAAGGGGTGTATCTCCACTCTCCCTACTCTGTCAACAAGTTTTCCCTGTGGTGGAGCAGGAGATCAAAGTAAGAGCCTCCTCGCCCCATAAACCTGCCATGGCTTGATACGGTGTGGCCTCCATGTCATCAGTGGTCAGGGAAGCAACTGGCTGGTGAGGTGCTCTGAGCACCAACATATCTATCCATCTGGCTGCCCTCACAGCTCCAGGATCTACTACCTCTACACCTCTACCATAGGGGATGAAGCGCTCATAGACCCACTCATAACCAGGGTCGGGTGGCTCAAAGATTGCCCCTGTAAACGGACTACCCTGTATAAGTCGTGGTAGGTAGTCCCAAGTATATCGGCTCCCCAGGCATAAATCCGGCCATGTCCCTCGATCTGTGCAATGATGGGGGACCAGCAATATAGTAGTGTGTCTCCTCCCTTGTCCCCGATCAATCTCGAGGCAAGGATCCCCATAATGGCCTGGCGAATCAAGGGGATGGGCAGGCTAGGAATAGATCAGACCCTCACCCCCTTCTTCGAGCTAGTGGAGATAACTGCATCTCCCATGTAAGAAGCCCACTGTGCTATCTGGGCCCGTGAACCTGCCGTCTCAAGAGTAAGTCGTCTCCCGATGATCGGGACCCCCAGAATACGATAAACATCCTCCAAAGTGATGGTCCACTCACCTCGGACCCCTAGTAACCGGAAGGTGTTCCGATCAGCATCCCAATAAGAAAATAAGTCACAAAGTATGTGACTGGATGGAGCAACATGTGGGACGTGTGATATACGCAGTATACCAGCCCTCTGAAGAGTGTCCACCTCATCCTGTGAAAGGGCATCTAATACTGCTGGGAGCCAGTCACACTCTCTCTCTCGACTCCATCGAATGTACTCCTCCCTCACCTGCATACACCCAAAAACACACAAAACAGAGCAAGTTAGCATCCGAATGACATTAGAAAAATCATGAAAACACATAAAGATGCTAAAAATGCAAAAACAATTTCAAACAAGTGTTCCTTTGGCATTCTGTTAGGAACCGCCGCCTTAAAGGTGGCAGAGTAGGCGGTGGTTTTGTAATCGCCGCCGCCTTAAAGGCGGCGGTCGTGTCTCAAAACCCACATGGGTTTTATACCTTAAAAAAGCCTAAAAACGCAAAAAGGGACTATTTTAACTAAAACAAAGCCTACCCAGTAGGCGCCCCCTAGATAGACCTTTTGAACCTAACATTTTCAAAAATAACCCCCACGACAAAGATTTTAACATTTTAAAATTTTGGGGGTAAAAATGATAAATTGAGAAAAACTAACTTGTGATCTCGTAGGTCGATGATCTGCTCATGGAGGCATGATCGCTATCTCGTCACGAACTTTTTGACTCTACTCTCGTAAGAAACCGTCACCATGGGTCCCAGAGCTCAAAACCAACCAAATCAACACGCACAAATGAATAGGAAAATGGGCCCACTTTCATATATAGCAACCTGACTCATTTTTAAATCCCCTTTTCACAGGTTTGGAGTGCCAACAAAGGTAAGTTCTTACCCCGCACAAATGGTACGTCCTCATTTCCCATTATTTTAGCATTTATTTTCCGATCTATTTTGTCTATCTGCACTTGATTCCTCTTTTCATTTTGCAGGTGGTGGGAATTTTGGATGGCATCATTTCGACACATGGACGTATCAGGTATAACTTCCAACTTCCCATTTCAGGACCGCCATACTCGGACCCACCATTTTACGCCTCTTCATGGCTAAAACGCTTCTCCGAGGGGGCAATATGTACGTACCCAAAATTGTAAGGTACTGCACCGCCGGAACAACATAACATGTGCCCCAATGATGATACAGGTCTCCTCGCAAGGTGTTTGGGATCCGGAAAAGCTCCCCAAGTGTGCGTTAACATCCCGCATGCCCCGCTTAGCCCCTGCGTGCTTTGTTGTTCTCTTTTCCCCTCTTTTCTTTGCATTTTTTTTTTTCAGTGACGAAACCGCCGCCTGCCTGGGTGGCGGTCTCATGACCACCACCCAGGGGGCGGGGTCCCAGAATCGCCACCTTACTCAGGGCGGCAGTCCTTCACGCATTTTCCAAAATGTTTCTTTTAACGTGACTCACGTAAATTTCAACGTTTACCAGCTTTTTCACCGCCTTTGGCTTGCATTAATGATTCTGGTTCCCTGGAATAGTGTTTTGGCATTGTTTATGGTTTAAGAGATCAATTTGGTTTTTACCTTTGGGTAAATGCAAATGCTATAAATAGTTGGCTTGTGCTCAAGAAAATGGCCCCTCAAATTTACCTCTCAATTTCTCATTTCAGTAGTTCAGTCTTTTATTTTGCTTAGGATTCATAGTTTAGTTCATTGCATGCTTAGTTAATGTTATTTTGCTATTAGAAAGCCACATATCCATCTTGTGCAAATGTTGTCATTACTTCATGCAGTCCATTAAAATAGAACAATTTAATTCTCAGTAGGAAGCCATTAAAGTTGCAGGTTTTACTCATCAAATAGGATAGTTTCAGGTTCTGGACGTTTTATGTTGCATGACTCGCAATAAATCCCGCTAGGAATTGCATAAGCCAAGCTCTGTACTCTTGCGCTATCCCTCTCCTACTCACATTGTATTCAGTCTGTATCCTAAGATGCCTTTGTTCCAAAATCTACTTCTGTTGATGCTAGCATTACACGCTTTTCTAGATCCACGTGAGCACGAAGGAACGAGGAGATCACATTGAGGGGACAAACCACACACACCATCAGATTCACCACTGTTTTGCAAAATCCAAGTTCTAGCTTTCAAAGTTCTAGTTAGAAGCATATCAAATAGAGTAGCCAATCACTTTATTTCAATCAATTTTACTTTCGATATTGCTAGGGAAGCTGTGGGGATTGATAGTTTTTGAGAAACTATGATTCATTCCTCACTTCTGAGGTAGGATCGAGAGTCTTTCAAATAGATTAGATTAGTTATTTCATTATTTAGAATAGACCTACAACTGCACTGGCAAGTAGCTATGCTCGGCTGCCTTGTTTGTTTTAAATTTCGTGATTAGTTTAGTTGTCAATTTCTAGATATATTAAAATAGTTGCTCCTTCAATTTCGTTCATATAAATTCATCAGAAAAATACAAAAATAGAGAAGTTATATATGTTATAGATATATTTCACATAGTCAATTTTACTTTTCTGCAATTAGATTTACATTGTTGCTTTTGTATGACAATCACGGGACCTAGAGAACCCAAGAGAATACGTATTCGAGCCAATTGTGCCCCAACCAAATCTCATCACAGCAATAACCGATATAGATCAGAATCTTAGGATCCAAGTCTTTCGAACAACGGAAAACTTACAATAGATCAACCTCCAGTTAAGTGGGTTAAACATAGAAGATGACCAAGCGCACACATTTTGGTCAAATCAACCAAACTACAGATTACCCTAGATATATATCCGCATGACTGTAGAAGGGCTTGAAAGAGAGAAAACGTTTGGTTGTGATCCTTTGGTCCCACATCCAGCGTAGGAGACACTCTCACAGATATAGATACCAGCTTAAGAATTCAGGTTACACGAACGCCTGTGAGATACTCTGAAAAGATCACACAACTGTTAATTCTAAATATAGAGGCTGAGAAAGCATATGACTATTGGATACTAGGGATTAGGGACTGAGTCCACACATGACCATAGCAGGACCACAACAAACGTGAATCTACGGTTGTGACCCACAAATCCCACAACCCAACGAATCCATAGGTGAATCAGACATAGATGTTGGCCTATGCACATTAGTATTCAGATCTACTCCACTTCCACCTATCATCATCGAATAGTTATCCTTGTTAGACATAGCAGCTAATAAAGCTAGGGAATTCTGGACTAGGCCAGATAATCACCCGTAGAGTCCACTCTACCCACCATCCACCCTATGACCCTATCTGGAGATATACACGAAACTATCCCAAGTCATTTTCCGCGTATTCCACAACCCATAGACCGAATCACGCCAGAGCTCGATATTGATTGGAGCCTTCGAGCAGTCATCCTTGCCGATCGATCTATCACACTAGTTCAAGTTAGGAGGGCCTTCTCTACCTTAGATTCACAGTTTCCACTAGTGCGTGTCAAAGACATAAGATTGCCTAACTAGTTTGTCTGCATCCCACGCATATTCCATCCCCACAGGCTGTCTCGGCATGACCTCAAGAGGTCGGGTGCGAGGAAGAGTTACTTGTAGATTCCCACACTCGCTTGTCACTTTTCCATCGTATAGGCACCTGAAGGATGAGGGCGCCCAGGCATTGGCATCTGTCAGGCGTTTGTGTCGATTCCATAAAAAAATAAGCAAGTGAAGTACCAAATGGGTTATAGGGTGTAAAAGACCAAAAAGAAGACAAGAAACAAAACAAAGAGGCCAAAGATAGTTGTCAATTACTATTTTTCTCACTTATGAATCATATGAATGTAAGTATGCTTTTAGGACCTAGAAATGTACCCAAGTGCGGGATTTTGTGTCTACACTTGTAACACCGACAAAAACACCCAATCCTCCCTAAATCTCACCAAATCTTACGTACATTCATTAGGGAAACAATCACTACATGTCTGAAACATCATACCAAGTAAAAAATTCAAGTTCTCTCATTTTCAAGAACTTAAACATCCCTTCTCCAAGTATTTTAGCAAGATCCAAACTCTATTCAAGCATTGTCAAAGAGGTTCTAATTTCAAAACCATGGTTGCATCCATTCAAATATCACACGTTAGGTGGATAATAAGGTGCGATTTGAGGCCTCTTTAGAGTAGAACCAACGTCGGTGGTGCACGGTGGTGCAGTGGTGCCCACGACCCAACAAATATTTTTTTGTAAGATATCCCACCCTTGGCTAGTGTTCGAGATCTTACTCAAAATGTTCAAAAGGCTTTGCAACATAACCAACAATTAGGTTTTGATAGCTATAGACATTTCCAAGTAGGAGACACTCCCAAAAAGTTATAGAACCAAATTCAAAGTAGGTTTAAAACTATACAATAGTGTAAAACTATATAGATGATCCTGTAGAGATGTATGGTCCTACACAACTCATTTTTCAACTATAGTTTTAGTCATGGTAAATTTTAGTGGAAAATCTTCACTAATTCGGGATATCTAAATTTTTGAAATTTGTATTTAGCGATTTTGAGGATTCATACAGTAACAACATTTCACCTAAAATTTGTGGATGTAAGTTATTTTGTGGGCGGGTTGGCTAGTGTTTAAAATAAATTTCATACTTATACATGTATATCACCACTACCTCGAAACACCAATCGAGTACATTCGCCAATATATACTAATAAAAAATCTAAGCATCTGTGAAATTCAAAGGCTCTTACATAAAAGATGCCCGACGGATGAGCTCAACCACATAATCCAAACGTCGATCGTAGATGACTAACGGATGATCTTGACCACATAGTCCAGATACCTAATCGCATACTCCAAATGCATAACGGCATAGTCCAGATGCTCGACTGCATAATTTCATACCTGTGGCCTTATAATCTAGACACCCAAGTGCATATTCTAGGACGCTCGACTATATAACTCGAATGCATAGCTATAAAATCCATGAAGTTGGTCGTTTGTGTATGCAACCATTCAGTAGTACATACACTTAGGGAAGAATCACATATGGGAGATAAGAGTATAAAAATTAAAAAGGAGGAAAATGCACAAATAATGAATAATTTAAATTAATTTTTATTGTTCTTTTTAGGGATCATCATATGTAATACGTATGTATTTTATGTGGTGTTAATGGGGCTATAAAATCAATCTATTGTTAACCAATAAGAGGAGAAAATATTGCAGTTAGGGTTAAGATTGTTTGAAAATCGAAGGCTAGGGTTTTCTTAAGGGTTGTAAAGAAGTTTATTAAGGTTTGAGCTAGAAGATTGAAACTTCTCATTCATTTTGTTTAAGTGTGAAGGAAATGGAATGTAATCTATTATAGTGTAGCACATTCAAGTGAAGAATGCTAACTATTTTTTTAGACCTTGCACATTCAAGTGAAGAATATTAACCATTTTGCTTTAAACCCTAAAAACACTATCTCAATTGTGTTGTCTTATTTATAATTTGAAAATAATGTAATATTGAAGTAATATGTATGCAATCGGTTAGCTATGCATGCATGAGATGCCGATTGTTGGGTATCTATATATGCACCTCCGGTTACATGTGTGGATAGGTATCTCGACAATATGACACCCGTATGCATATGCAATTGGGTGACTACATGCACAAACAATAGGGTTTACTTGAGGTTGTAAAGGAGTTTATTAGGGTTTGAGATAGAAGATTGAAACTTCTCATTCAATTTTTGTGTGAAGGCAAGGGAAGCTTTTCTATTACAATGTAGCACATTCAAGCAAACAAGTGAGTGAAGCAAAATAGTTCACATTCTTTCTTCATCCGCTAAAACACTTTATCGGTTGTGTAGTCTTCATTATAGTTTGAAATTAATGTAATGTCAGATTTGTCATGCATAGTTCATATTCATGTTTATTTTCTCTATGAAGTATTATATCATTTGATATGGTGACTAGATGTTACCCCATTCATATTTGGGAAGTTTCAATTGCAGATTTATTTGTGTTCGCTATCTCCCAAAGTAGTATATGCAGTCACCTAGTAGTATATGTAGATGGACGTTTGCAGGCATAGCCACCTAGTGCATCACAGATGACTCATCTACACTTGCAGATGCCTACTTATTGGGCTTCCATACGGCCTAACGCAATTGTGCCTTTTTGCGATTTGCTCACTATGCAACCATCCTCGGCATGCCTTTTCCTAGATAAATTATTCACCTGCATCATTATATACATTTTCTCATATTCTCCATCAACACGAAATCCATTTTTACAAATTCACCAAAAAAATCCAAGTTGGATTTTGGTAAGGGGTCTTAAATTTTTCCCTAGTTTTAGTGTCGAGGCATTACAGATCTATATTCCCTAGTTCCAACATTCTTCACATCTAGAACTTTTCGAGATCCATCTGTAATCAGCTTAGTACACTTATCCTCTTTTTTTTTTAGCTTGTAGCATATCGTATACATAGTTATAAGCATGAATGCATTGTTTTAATATTGTATGATTAATGTTAGAAGTTAATTAATCAAAATAACCCCTTGTATCTACCCTTTACATCCTTAGTGTACTTAAATCACTAATCTTATTATATTTAATCATAAAAAGGGGTGTAAACATAGACAATAACAATATCGAGAACAAAAAAACTCAATAATTGGAGTAGCTCCAATAACATGCAAATAATAGTGTGTTGTGTGGTATGTCTAACATAAACTTTTGTAATCCAATTTATTTCATATATAATTCTTGTAAGTGGTTGGTGATTCATATGAATAATAAAAATGAATTCTCTAAATTTTCTCTGTTGTGTAAATTAACTACGGTGTTTGTTTATTTATAGACATTGAATTCAATTAGGACCCTAGTGGTGCCAATGCCAACGTCTTGTCAAAAAATTGAAGAAAAAAAATGAAACAATTGTCATGTGGAAAAGAGTTGGAAGGGAGCATATCAATGGGCCACGATATTTTCTTAAAACTCCAACAATGTACAAATCATTGGGTACACTCTAGACATAGAGCTCAAGGAGGGGGAAAGGGGAATGAGAGAGAAAGGATGTATTTAGGGTGTTAGGAGAAGATGTGAGGGATACCAAAACTTGAAATTCAAAAAATATGCAAGCAACACAATTTGGACCAATACTCAACAAGTACACAAACATCCTAAAATCATGCAATTTAACTAATAAATGCATGGGATCCTTTTTTAGGTGCTTCTATTTTGTCACACTTTGATGTGTTTGTGGTATAAAAGAAGGCATGGAATGAATATAACATTTTATGTGTGGAGCTCCATAATAAAAGCCAGTGTACTTGGGAATATTTTTTTTTACATATACATGGGTGAGTACCAAATAATAATAATCTATTGAAATTTGAAAAACTAAAAATGAGATACTTGATTCTCAAGGGAAATAACATGGAGTTAGGCACCCTATGGTTTAAATTCATAGAGGATTCATAGGAAAAGATTTAGTAGCATGAAACTTTGTGTATTTCACCATCTAAAATAAAGTTGAATGATTTCATGAGTACATCCCCTTATGGGAGTAGATAAAGTAATTTGAGTATGCCCTTTATAGAAAACATTAAATAAAATATGAGTTAAAAATAATTGGCGTAATTGTGCACATGCTCTCATATCATATACCTTAATATGATGAGTTGAATATATGCCCGCTTTTGAGAGTTGGGATTAACTTTTGAAACTCACATCTCAAAAGGAAGGGGTCAAATGCACCATGCATAAGATGAAATATGAAATTAGTTATGCATAATATCAAAAGATATAACCTTCTAAGCATATATGTTATCGATTAGTTTCCCTATATGTGCCTATGACATAAGCAATGCAAAGCTCAAAGATAATATACTTAATGTGGGCTCAAGATATAAGCAATATAACATTATTATTGTAAGATATGGCAATGTAAAGCGTAAGTTTAATATTTTTCTCCGATGGATGTGTAAAGAATCATTGCAACCAAGGCAAGAAGTAAGTTTAATTTTCATGATATGGATCAAAACAACATAAAACACTTCAATTAAAGGAGTAAAACAATCATGACAAAAGGCATATTAACTATATGGAAAAATATGGAGAAGACACTTGAGACACTAAAGTCATGTCAAACACGTAAAAGGAATATAAGATAGTGAAGTCACATCAAACACACAATACACACATTAGTAACAAAAATACATCAAATATATAATAAGACTTGAAGTAGTCACTCCAAGAGAAAATAGCATAAACATAACAAGTACTATGAATGCACAGTAAGCACATTGGATGTTAGAAAGCATACAACCATATCAAATATGTATCGAAATGGAAAATCATATGAAGCATATAAATTATGTTATGCACATAAACACATAAGGTATATGAAGACACTTTGGGAACATGAGAACACACCAAGCACATATGATCTAAACCGAGAATTCAATCTAGAGGCAATACACCAATGTCAATAATTAACATGATATGATAAAGAAAACTATTATTTTATTAAATTGAAAAAAATTGTAAAAAATAGAAAATTAAGATTTATTTAAAAGTGAGAGTTTCTAAAAGAAAGCAGACTTTATATGAAAGATGTATGTTATCCACTCTAAGTTAAAACTAGGGGACCCTTATTTTAGAGTTAAACAAAATTAAAAGTAGGAACCTTTTTAAAGCTAAACAAAGCTAACTTGAACTAAGAATGGGAGTTCTCTTTAAAGCTAAAATAAAGTAAGACTAGAATGTTTCTTCAAAGCAATACAATTCATTGTGTGTGCATAAGGCATGTGAATAGGAAAAATCTCAAGAATTTAAAAATAAAATATAATAGGATTGTACTTTAAAGCTAATATATTGTCTACTTTTAAAACTCGTAGTTTTTTTAGAGGATGGTGTTTTTAAGGCCAATAGATTTTCTTCTTTAAAGCTAATAGCGTTTTTAGGTATGCTTCCTACCAAAGTCTCAATCAAGATCATTGGTCCCTACTTGAGAAGTAATGATCTCCATCATGTTTTGAACCACTTTCTTTGGTGTTTGACCTCTAAATACAATGAAATGTGTTGATTTTGAGTACCTTTAACCACTACATCTATGGCTTCATCACTAGTAAATGTTGTTGAATAATCAAGATTTAACTATGTGACTTCCAATTATTCAAGAATATTTGAAGTATCCCAAATGGTCGAAAAGTATGGCGAGTTGTTACACATTGAACACAAGATGCAACCCAATGTATGGTGGAAAGTTGAGCTCAAACGCATTAGTGCCCACTCAATTGATAATGGTGAAGGACCTTTATTGAAGAGGCCTAGATTTCCTATTTGATCATTTCAAACACCATTTTCGCACATGCATCCATACCTTATCACCAACCTATATATTTTGAGGTACTCGATATTGGTCATGACGTTGTGTGTAATTCTCACTACATTTTTAGAATATCATGTGCTTGTTGAATTTTGCAAATCCATTCAATAAACTTAGAGGTCTTACCTTGCATTGGGAATCTCTTCCGTCAATGCAAAGAGGTAATACCATATCAATAGGTGGATGTGGATACCTATTCTTAACAATGATCTTACTACGGTCCATGTAGTAAATGTAAGTTGTTGTCTCCATCCTTCTTTTGGGCTAGCGAAGATACGATAACCATGGGATGAGGTACTAGGATGAATATTTCCTTTCTTGATAAGCTCCTTGATATGTCATTTTATCGCATCATTATCTAACATGGAGCATACATATGTTAATCCGTTTGGTAAGGGTCTCTAGGGATCAATTCAATGGGATATGTTACGTGGCTATGTAGGGTTACACCGTAGGTGTAGTGAAGGTATTTGTGTACTTTGTCAAGACCTAGTCCACTTGTCGTTATTGTATAATCGATTGTGTATAGTGTCTTATGTCGTTGCAATTATTTTTGAAATATCTTTGAATTGATCACTATTTACACAAAGTTTCCAATGTAACCACTCACATGCCTACATCTCTAAGCACTAATTTAAGACCTCTATCTTCTTGGGAAAGACCTAAGGGATCCTATATGATTTATTCCGGTGTGTTGATGGTATTATGGGTCTTAAACCTGGTAGACTCCATCTTGTTTCCACATGAATGGATTTCCAAAAAAATGTGGCAAACCTTTATGGGTGCCACATGACACACCGGATCTCTTAATGGTTTGATCTTGTATCGTAAAGTGTTGTTGATTGATACAAATACCGCCTCCTTGGTTTATTCATCCAAGGGAGTATGGTCATGGGTGAGGTGTTGTTTTTAGCTCATCTTTTGAATGGTTGTGATAGATACTAGATTATTTTCACTTTTGTCGTCTACGATGTAAGTGTGGACCTTCCCCTTGCACTCACATATGTGAATGGAAAAGACAATCTTCCTCGAGATGATGTTGTTGCAACATATTGTAACAACCATGGATTAATGATCAAAGTTCTTAATTATCTTTCCTATTTGGGTTGGTAAAAGAAGTACTCATCCTAATCAAATGCTCATATTGAATTAGATTCATGTTTCTTGAAGAGAAATATCCTCTTGGAGCAAAATTTCTCTATGGAGTGGGTTTTACTCCTATGGTTCTCACACCTTTTCCCAATCTTCTTCTATAGGGGTTTTTTTATGGGATTTCTTGAGAAAACCTTGAGATAGGGAACCTTGAGTTTTCCTTTATTTGTGGGGCCTTTATATCTATTACATGTTTTCATATTTGAAGTTGCCTCTATCAATTGATTGTGTATGCTTTGAGGTAAGAAATTCTCCATTTTGTTTGAAATTTTCCTCAATCTTAATTGCATACCAATGGGTTTCTTACATCATTCCAATTTTTAGAAATCCCATCTATGTTTGGATATATTGACGCAAACTAATTTTGTATTTGAGTACTAATTTTTTCATAATACGTTGATGTCAAGTTTTGTTTAAAGAGAGGCAGATATTTGTGTATACTTGCACATATTGGTCCTTCTTTCATAGTAATTGCCATTGCATATGCTTCTCCTCATAGGTATCTTCTAAACAATACTCATTAGTAGCATCAACAAAGTTACTCTAGAACGATCTTTGATGAGTGTAAGTCCATCCTTTGGATCTTCGTAGATTGTTAAAGGTGAGCCTCCCACCATTTATGGGCTTGGGGTTCACGTTCTAACAAGGAAAAGATTATTTTCTCTAAACTAGAGAAAAGTACATACAGAAAATTATGAATCTAATTCTATGATCCAATTATCAAGAGCATCAATTTCTAATTTTCCTTCAAACATAGGAATATCAAAACTTGCATGTACCTTAAAGGGTGTGAACCCTTAGAAGGGCCTCCTTTCTAGAGATGTTAGTGTGCTTCATCAAATTTGTTGGAGAATCTACAAGGATTTGGTCTTTCAACACTTTTATTTTCCATATCCTTTTTGAATATGCCTTTACAAGGTTTAAGGAATTTATTGTTCCTCATAAATCTATTTGAGGTTACTCGTGTCTATAAGGAAAATAGTCAAATGGATCCCACCTCCAAACCAAACTTTTGATATCCTTACCTTGTTTGATGGTACATGCAAGATATAACACGCTCTAATACCATTGATCTAGACTTAGAAATCAATTATGTTGGTTAGATTTTTTTGCACAGTTGAAAACCTAGGCAATCATGAGATAAATCTCCCTCATTTACCGGTGAGGCTCCGTGTAAGATTTTGTCAATTATATTTCCTAGTATCTATCTGTTGGTTTTACTTTAATTGTGTAGCTCATGGACCATAACTAGGCAATTTTGCAGCAAGTAAGCAGTTGTAAGCAATATGTGCAGGAAAGGGAAATAATTAAATGCGAGAAGAAAGGAAAGGAAATGTGCAACCTAACCAATAGTTGACAAAGTTGATCACATGCACATAGACGAAACAAATAGATCTTAAAATGTAGAATTTGAAGCAAAGAAAGTTCCAGATCTAGATCTAAGACAACACAAAGTTTATGCAGAGATCTGAAAAGGAATGAGAAACGAATACACCATTGACACAAAGTTCTCCGGAAATCTGTCTCTTTTCTATTCCTCCGCTTTCATAAATCTATCAAGGGTTTTAGCTCAAAGTCTGGAACACAAGAATGTTGATTACAAATTCCGATCCCTCAACCCGTAGGCTCTTCCTCTATTTATAGTGTATAGAGGGCAATTACAAATAGAGAACCTTTTTAATGAATTGTCACATGTTGAAGCTATGAAAAAGGGAAGCAACTGGCAATCTTCCTCATGGAATTCCTCTTTGCATGACATGCATAATGTATAACTGAAAATAGAACCTTTTATTTTGCATGTCTGCCACCTATTTTCAAGTAATTCACTTCTTCTAAGTAACTTGAAGTAACGACTTTTAAACTAATCACTTAAGTTTTACAATTTAATTAATTACTCAATTACTTTGTCAAAGAAAATAAGAGAGAAAAAGAAAGAAAAGAAATTAGAAGAAAGGTGCTACACTCCCAGTCTTGTTCTTTTTCCATATTTTGCATGCGGTTGACTCTTTTGCCTTTAATTCTCACCAAACTGGATTTGGAAGCAGTTGACTGTGATTTGTCTACGGGTGCTACCTCTAACCTGTCTTCCCCTTTCATCCTTGAAGCTTTTGCAATTCTTCTCCAATATATGCATCAGTGCAATGTTTGTCGTAAATAATTCAAACAAAACTCATCATCTTTTATTTTTAATTGTATATGAGCAATTTTAAATTTTAGAAAGCACTCGAGTGAAGGCAAATACAAGTATATTCGATGAAGGCTTCAACTGGAAGATTGGGAGCACATGTACAAGCTCCTGGAAGGGATTTTCAATGCAATGACTTCTACTTGGGCTGCATTAGAAACAAGAGGATGAATTTTTGCCAGAAGCCTTTGCAATTATGAGATCTGGATCTATTTCTCCCTCTGATTCTGAAGATATATTCAATGTATTAGATATTGACTTCTGCTTTCTTCACCAATATGGACATTTGTGATGAATACCTCCAATTGATTCAGACAAATATGGAGTCCACGGCATAAATACTCAATTTTCATCACCAAAATCTGCTTATAAAGCTTGTTGCCCTCTATTTTTAGACTTTGTTTGCATGTCAAGCAAGCTAAAAATATTATTTTATTCACTTGTGCACTCACATAAACATGCAAATGCTTTGAATAATAAAGAGAAAGCTTCTCCAACCCTATGCGCCAAAACTAGATGCTTCCGGTAATTAATAAAAAAACCAGCTTGTAGGCACTTAGCTATGCCAGAATGGGTCGCACTTTTTGGCAAGCGAGGTTGTTAAAAATAAGAAGTCAAAGCAATGGGAATTTTCACCCTGCAAGGCAGGCAAGAAATTCCCACTTTCACTTAAGTGACTTTACTTTCATAATAAGAATTTTCACCCTGCAAGGCAGGCAAGAAATTCTCGCTTTTCACTTAAGTGACTTTACTTTCATAATGGAAATTTTCACCCTGCTAGGCAGGTAAGAAATTCTCGCTTTTCACTTAAGTGACTTTACTTTCATAATGGGATTTTTCACCCTGCTAGGCGGGTAAGAAATTATCGTCGCCTACCACCTCCAAATTTCCCATTGGCGCCTTAAGTGATTTTGACTTCATAGGAAAAAGTAACCTGCTATGCAAGCAAGAAATTCTCCCCACCGCCACGCTTGCCAAAATTCTCACTAGCAACTTAAACCCTTCCTTCCAAAAAGTGTGACTTGCATGAAAGATAGCTCTTTTCCAAAAGTGTGACTTGCATTGTGACTTTTGCCTTTAAAATTGCGTGAAAATTCGTCACTGAAGGCAACGTGGAAATTGGATGCGAAAGATAGCTTTGAAAATTTACGGTGGCATGAAGGCGCATTTCTTTCCTTTTTTAGATTTTTGGTGAAGAAAACACAAGGAAATAATAAAATTTGCCATTTTTGGAAAGGGTCCGAGAAGATGTAGTAGCAAAAACTTGCATGTGCCATAACTTCCATTTTGTGGCTCCGTTTCGGGTGTCATTTTCTCTAAAAGTGCATATTTTCTCGAGCTCTACGCATTGATGGCAATATTTTTCTTATTTTTATAAAATCCATTTTGGACCAAACAACTTCTTGCAATCTTCCGAATGAATCCCGAGCTCGATCCCACGTAAATAGATTAGTAATTAAAATACTAGATAGTTTTTCAAAACCCTAGGCCTGGGGAAATATCTGGTAAGAAGAATGAATAGGCTACATGAATTGCCGAAGAAAACAAACCAAAACACAAACAAAAAGAAATAAAACAAAACAAAATAAGTTGTAGGCAATTGCTTGAAAATTTCTTCAATTAGTTGATCTCGCAAAAATTCTTCCCCGATGAATGTTATATGGTAATAATGATGGGGTGAAGTGCTTTATATAACCTAAATCCTTCAATTTTAGCTCAATTTATTTTTAAAATAATTTTATTTATTTAATAAATAAATAAATGAAATTCTCTCAGACAAAACCTGACAAAGGGATAGAGTGAGTTTTAGCATGTGGATACTTGAGAAATTTGGCTTTTATGACTCTCTGGGGTTACCTTATTGCAAGCAAAACAAACACAAAATAACCCATTACTTTGAAAAGAACGATTTTTTTTAAAAGGGGTAGTCCTGCATTTTAGGGTGAAATCTAGGACACCAAATTCAAAAGACAACACACCATTTAAGAAATTAGTGTGTTATGATCAAGAAAACTATTCTCTAATTAATTAAAATAGATTGGAAGAATAGAAAATATTTTTTTATTGAAAAATAGTAAGAGTTCCTACAAAGAAAGTGATATGGATGTCATCCACTCTGGGTTAGAATTGGGGCTAACACGTTTTAAAGCTAAGAAAAACTATAAAAAGGAAGATGCTTTAGAGCTAAACTAAGAATAGGATTTTCTCTTTCAAGCTAAACAAAGTTAAGGTAAGCCAAGAATAGGATTTTCTCTTTCAAGCTAAACAAAGTTAAGGTAAGCCAAGAATTGGAGTTTTCTTTAATGTGAAACAAATCTAAGTTAAACTAAGATTGGGATGCTTCTAAAAACTAACATCACACATTAGGCATGTGAATAGGAAACCTCCTAAGAATAAGAAATCATATAAAATAGGATTGTGCTTTAAATCTAATAGATATTTTTGCTTCTAAAGTTAATAGCTTTTATGCAGGATGGTGTTTTTAAGCTAATGTATTTTTCTAATTTTTAAGTTGATAGTTGTTTTAAGAGATGGTACTTCTAAAGATAATAGAATTTATCCCCTCGAACATTGGCATTAAGCTAAAAAAGGCTGGAAATTTTCCAGACCTTCAACAAAAACAAAAAGATAATAAAATTTCTGCTTTAAAGTTAAAAATATTTCTAAATATGCTTCTTGTTTAAGTCACAACTGAAGCCAACATGAAAACACGTCATGCACTTGAAAACACGTCAAAAAAATAAGATATACTAATCCATCTAAAATACACAACAGCATAGACAAAACAATACATTGGATCGAAACATAGTAGCATAAAATAGTTAATGGAATGGTAACTTGCAATGAAGCAAAAGATGCCCCATATTGGCCAAAGAGTTTTCCCCAAAGAAAACATGGAATGTGCCCTTGACAACCTATAGTAACACTAATATTATGACCATGTAACCTGCTAAAAACAAGCCCTGCATTTGTCTCGACCAATTCATCAATACCATATATAAAAAGTAGGGAAATAAACCTCTTCACATATTTATAAGAATGTGTAGTCTTCCATCAATTAGTTTGTAAAAGCATGTCCACACCAAAATACCAAACTGGGGTGCTTGGCAAGGGAATCCCAAATTTTCACTTATTAGAGCCTCTCTCAAGTAGAGGTTTATGCTCGATTGGCATAGACTTGTCATTTGCGAGTGGAATTTGATCTTGGGTCAATATAATTTTAAATTTAAATCCACACCAATACAGTAGTTTTTATAATCATCACTTAACAGGTAAAATACAAATAAATTTTAAAACGACAAAGCAATCATTGCATCCGATGACCAACATGTGAAAAATGTCCACAACCAATTATAGAAGATAACATACAATTAACAAGTAACATGGAACAACATAGAGATCAGAAAATCCCAATAAATCTTTTTAGAATAAACTCGCTCAAATGAACATGAAACACTCTACAAACAAATAAAAGATGGATGATTAACTCTATATCTACAAACAAATAAAAGATGGATGATTAACTCTATATTGCTTTAAAAACATTGCAAAGTATTTTAGATAGATATGAGGGCATATACAGAATCAGCAAAAGCTATCTACCCTTTTCTTGCTCACGTTAAGTGCTCACTTACCATATTATAAGCGCTGGAGATGTGCATTATGTTGCACTTATCTAACTTTTAAATAACGATTATCCCAAGTTAATTTAATATAGAATATTGCACAAAGACCCCGCACCCCATTATGTGCAACTTAAAAGAGCTGTAGAAAAAGGACACTAAAATAGGTCCCAACAAGTAGCCCTGATCAGAACCCATGTACAATTCAAACAATGAAGGACCCTTGATGGCTTGACTTGCGTCCTCGTAAGCCAAGAGTGATATCACAGAAAATTAAGGGCATGGCCTTCTTTATCGAGATTTACCAATTGCAAACAAAAATTCTTGCCTTCATAAATTTTAAAAATTCGCTCATTTCTTTTAAAGTAAAGACAATATCTCTTCAGAGGAATCTGATAAAATTGGAACGATACAGAATAACATCTGATAAAAGTGCAATCTTCTTTGGTGTTTGAAATGTTTCTCATCAAGCACGGAGGAGCCAATCTCCAACTTGATTTAATCACTGAATCTCACCAGCTCAAAATTTTATTAGGTAAAATAAAACCTGCCCCCTACTTCCTTTGGGCCCCTCCATTGAACATTGTTGTTTGTGAAATAAATTGTTTAGCTTCACCTTCCTGCAAGAAAGACACCTGCTGGCGAAAACTGAGAAAAACCCAGAGTCGAAAAACGTTTTTATTTTCTTTCAAAAGCAAATTATCCACTCAATACATTCCCAACGCCTTAATTTGCTGAAAGTATGGAATCTAGTTTAAATACCAAGTTGCCCCAAAATAAGGGCCTCATTTGTTTTGAGATTTTTGTGAAGACCATAATCGTGCATATACTTCATAAACAAGATCTTTTGTGAATTCCTCTTGTGATCAACCTATACAACTCCCAAGTATTTGAGACCATGCTTAAGATTAACTTTTTTAAATCACTTCCCCAAGGGGAACCTGTTCAGTGGATCTCTTTCTATGCCTACAAATCCTACCACTTCATTTTATTCAGTTTCAAATTCCACCTAATATGCAACTAACAGCCTACTCGACTTTCCTATTGAAACTTCTATAATGAATTGTTAATTATTGGAAACAAATCATTTACACCGGATAGACTCACCATACCAAAATATCATTCAAGTTCAAAACTGCCCTCCAAAACCTTTGGATATATACCACTGCGAAGTGAGCTCTCATATTTATTCTTTTTAGCAAATAATGTGGAGCCCCATCAAAGAGAAGGATGTCAGTACCATGAACCAGGTACGTGACATTAAACACCCATTATTACTGTAATGCATGTAATAAGGCATTATCATCTGCAATAGAAAATTTCAACTACCAAGCCTAACACAGATCAAATACTTGTGATACCTTAATCTTGATCATATCAAATTCGAAAGAAGCCAAAGGTTTAAGTCTTACCAGCATAACATTTTGCCTGGGCTCATTCAGAACACCTATAGGGTTCTTTTGATCGTATATGAATCTTTTAGTCTGTCACCTGAAATGTGAAAGATGTAGCCAAACACTGTTGTTTTTACAGTGATGATCACCCATCCAACATTTCCACCACAAATTCAAAGTCACGGTCGAAATTAGTCCTCTAGGATCAAAAGAATTTTTCCAAAAAAGCATCAAGTTAAAAGACTGATATTCTAAAGAACAGCGACATTATGCCATTGTGACATAAAACCACAGTTATTTTTACTTTTGTTAAGGTTTTCCAAAAAGAATGAACATTTATGATCTAATTATACACAGTTCAGTTAACACTCCCAACTTTTTCATGCTTGTATCTTTTGCAATGAAACAAGGAAATTTGCCCAAGAAAAATGTCTTTCCTAAGCATGTGTTAATATGTAAGCCTCGAGTCATAATAAAACAAGAGGACAAGTTGATCACAGCTAATGTTCACTACCATGTCCTCACCAAAATAAAACCTCGAAAAGAACAATGGATAAGAGTGCAATTTGATAAATTTGAGATTTTACTGTATTGGATAGAGGATTTTTGGATTGCTGAGTTCAGAGCCTTACTCTGCTTTGAATGCTCACATACCATGTTACCTACAATTAGACACAATTATGTGTCCTGCAAGTATTGTGATATTAGTTATATTCTGTTTCCATTATATTCCATTTCCATGCAATGTCACATTCAAGACATTGATTCAATGTAAAGGAAAGTGTTCATATGAAGTGTCACTTATTGCTGAAACAAAACTCCCAAGCAATGGCACTCCATGAAGATCACGAATTGCATTATTGACAGACTCTTCATGTATATGTGGCCTCAAAGGCGTTAGTAAAGGATAACTTAGAGTATCATCCTCTGAAAGAAATCTCTGTAGTAAGGCCATCTGTGACTGCTCGGTATCTGTATAATGGTCAATTGGACCACTAAATAAGGTCCAACCTGTCGCTTCATTCGGTACTGGACGATTAATTATATTTTGCTCATCCCAATATGCACACTGGCATGTTTGTTGCTTATTTCTATATTCAGCTCCGCATGCATAGCAAAATTCATGGCCGCACCTGCAGTTCAAAAGCAGTGGCCTTGAGTTAGTGGCTGCATTTAATCAAATCAAAATCAGCAAAATCTAGTTAGCATGATTTAAAACTAGCCCGTTGATACTAACTTTGATACATTTTATCGAGAATAGATTCTAGTTAACGTGTTCCAATACTTCAAGAAGAGAAGATATTTACCAAAGGTGAGGATCCCAAAAACAAAACTTCAGAAATGTTTCAAAAAAATTCTACAACTTTGAACAAAATCACAGGAAGTACTAGCCAATAGAAATTGGTGGCTCTAGTGACTACACGGTTGATGTTTGGGATATCTAGGTCACCAAGTTTGAATTCATTTTTGGAATATAACATCTAGGTTTAATAGAATTTAATAAGATATTAGTATACTGTAATTTTTATGGACATTATTATTTTTAGGAAGAATATTTTCTATGTATACAAACTTATGGTATTAATATTACCTTTTACAAACCTACAGCTTTGCATTTGTTTTGACTTGAATAATAACTTGTCCAGACTTAGAAGGGAAACACGGCAGAATGTCAGGGATTCAAACTCATAACACAGGAATTCCCCAAACCCTTTAATGCTAATTGAATTCATCTTAACCAAATGAATTTTCCTGTGACATTACGTGCAGGCTAAACTGTACTTTAAGTCCAACATTGTACCTGTAATAAAATGTTGTATTTTACTTTCTCTTATTTGACAAGCAGGTAAAAGAGCATCAAATTGTCTGGCGGCATTATGTTCAAGAAGTAGACCTGATAAGCATCTGTTCAAAGTTCAATTCGATGGTGGCATCCGGCTCAATTGTTGTTTGAAGATTAATATGCATTGGAGTCTCACATACTAGTATTTTGCTCACAAACTTGGACACAACAAGCTCAATGACTTCCAAAGCACTCATCTATTTAAAATGTGACAGTAAAGGGGTCAACACATGAAAGTGTTCTAGTATATTTCATTTACATCAGGAAAATTGAATCTTACTTTTCTAAATCATCCCAAGAAAGGACGGGAAAAGCTGAATACTTTTTTCAAACCACCTCTTATCAAATATGTCCGAACACAAAAACATTTTGATAGCCCTAACAGTATGGCCTTTCAAATTAACAGCCAAGTGATTTTTTCTACTTGCACCACACTAAACCAATTTTCTATGTCATTTACCCAGATTTAAATAAAAAAAAGAATATCCAATTTTTATTTGAGAAAAGCAACAAAACCCCATTACAAGGCTCCGTGCAGAACAAGTCTAGGAGAAATAAGAAATGACCAGGAGGGAGTGACTGCCTGTGAGCAGGAACTTGAAAAAAAATGAACTGAATCGTGTCTTTTAAAGTTTGGGATTCTGAAATGAGTAAGCTCACATGGAATTGTTTCAAACCTACCAAAAGTTTGGGTGTCACCTAACCTAGCTCACATTCGGCTAGGCATGTTAAATATGTATCAGCCATGCACCTTAGAGAATTTTGATCACAAATCTCTCTTCTCTAACATGCCAGACAAATATGAGCTAATGAAGACAAAGGAGATGTATGTTACCATGTTCTTATGAACTCGGTGAAAATTCAGTTTGAAACCGTACTTTTCAGTCGAATATTATTTTTTCTATTTAATTAATTGAAAAATTAAAGCATTTAAATTATAAGAACATTAACCTATAACAAAAAGCTAGGTTGGTAGGAATGCAGTACGGGTTCAAAACGCAGAAATGACAACTTTCAAAAACCCTTGCATACGAAACAGCACGGAAACGTCCCTCCCTCCATACAATATATTATTAAAAAAACATAAATATATATTAAAATTGCATTACTCATTTTTAGTCCATAAAAGATAAAAACCCTAAATACTTTGTTTTTATAAAAGTTCAGAACATTCGACATGCTTAAATTTTCATAAGTACATAATTATAAATCTAATTTCTAGAATATATAATCTAGATTTTCCTCAAGTACCGCTGAAACAAAAGTATCTAGTGTTTTTATTGTTATTTTTGGCATTTAGAAGATAGAAGTATTGCTGAATCAGTATGGAAATGTCCTGAGTTGGCCCTTTCGCCATTCCCAAGACTGTTTTGACTTTTCTGTAATGTTTCAGGCATGTACCAATACCGGTATGTTGGTATGCTGCCCTAGTTGACGATTCTGGGTATCCAAGACAAAAATGAAACAAGAAACACTAATACCTAAACACATAAAGGAAAAATTGCGTAGATAATATATTTATTTATTATCATGTGTAATTGGTTTTCTTTACAAGTATATATATATATAGTGTAAATTTTCTGAACCAAACCAAACCTTTTGCAAAATTCCTAACCTTTTACCCTTCCAAACTATCCAAACTTTTCAAAACATGGTAACTATAATATCAACTGTGTCTGATTTCAGAGGGCGGTATTATTGCATTCATGAATCTGCTAATATCAAGGCAGAGGATGTTGGAAAGTTGTCATTGATGTCAAGGTAGTGTTGTGCATGATTGGAGCTTGTTGGCAGGTTGTGGTCATTGATGTCAAAATGGAGATTGTGCCTTGTTGATGCTAGAGAGTGATGTGGGGAGTTTGTTGTGAGTTGTCATTGATGTCAAATGATGTCAAATGATGATGATGTCAAGGTCTGCATGGTAGAAGTCAGTTGTTTGTGAGGTCATTTTGAGTACAAAGAGAGAATTTGAAGACAAAGAGGTCTTGTGAGAAGGCATGAACATGGTAGCTTGATGAAATGAGTATGTACAGGTATGTAGAAGTTAGTTGAGCATGAGAATGAGGTTTAGAATGCATGAGCAAACATTTGCAGGTCAGTTGAAACAAAAGGACTGAGGTGTAGAAGAGCCAGAGGAAGAAAATAGAGCAGATTGTTGAAAGAGTATTAAAGGAGAAAGCTTCGGAGTCTATCCGAGAAGCATAGTTCTGTGAGGACACATCCCCCAAATCCCAGGGTCCCAGACGTTCCGAGGACGCCAAAACGTGGAGGAAACGTTTCCTCCACGTTTCCGAACTTCCAATTTGCAAGGGAAACGTCCCGGGATGTTTGACAGATGCAGGAAATGCCCTGGGGACGTTTGGGACGGGGGGGGACGTCAACAACACTTTTTAAAACTTTTTCTTCTAAAAAAATAACTATTTTCACTTTTTTAAAAATTTAATTAATTTCTTTGTTGTTTTCTATTTAAAAACATTATCGGTGGACTATGATATATGAATACAGAAATTTTTGAGCACAAATGCACATGGTGGATTGTCACAACATACTATGAAAACCAACAACATACATATTACATATTAATATTAAAAATTATATGGACACATATCTTTGTAACTGTATCTTTGTAACACATCTTTATATGGATGTCTCGGCGTGGATGTATGCACATGGTGGACTAATATATAAAAATGAACTGCTATTCATAAAATTTCTAAAATTTATCTGTATATTTTTAATATTTATAATTTTATATATTATTTTAATAGCCATCCCCTACCTTCCCCCACCATCCCAAAATTTTGGAATTTTTTTGCCATCCGAGTCTTAGGTAACTATGGTCTCAAGTTTGTTCGAATGCTTCGGAGTTTGTTCAAAGTTTGTGGTTTGTCTTGGGACCAACAATGTTGGCCGACTGATGTAATGCATCCTTCGGAGTCTAACTGGTTGCTTTGAAGTTTGTTTGAAGTCTGTTCTATTTGCTTCGAAGTTTGAATTGAATGCTTTGGAGTCTGTCTAAAGACTGTGGTTTGTTGTGATCTGGGACCAGCAGTGTGGGCATTGTTGCAATGCATTTCTAAGTTTGATGGATCAGTTTTTGTGATCATGTTTGGCTGACCTTCAAAGAATTTGAAAGCATATTTGTGATTTTCTTGTTGTTGGTCAACAATATCTGTTTTTGGCACTAAAATGTTCTATTGTCTGGCTGACTTGGATGCTTTGCTGGAGAAAATGGAGATGTAAAGAGGAAAGTGCGAACTGCTAAGAAGAAGAGAAAGAGCAAACTCAAGCAGATGGAGATTGAAATGACATAATTGGGTCATGACAGTTCAGAAGAAGCCTATGGTGTGGTTACTCCATGTTTGTCAAATGTTTTTATATGTATGGCCGACCCATATGTTGTTATACTTGCATGACCGACCTATGTTGATATGTTCTTTGAGTTTTTGTATGACCAACCTAATGCATCATGGCCGACCTATATGATGTTTATGCTTGAGACAGGTATATAAGCAAGACAGTTTAGATCTATTTGAGAGAGGAGAGTGCATGGAGAAAAGTGCGAGCTAGAAGAGCTAGAGAGAGGTGTATGAGGTCCTAAAGACCATGAAGAATGCATGCATGTTGAAAATTTGAAGGTGTCCAGCTGTGAAAGGTAGTTTGTCTATGATCATGAGAAGGTGAAGAAGAAGATGAGTGAGTGAGCAAACAAGGCAGTTTGAATAGTCTTCATGAGCAACAGAGCAAGGGTATAAAGAGTAGCTGATGATTGAGGATCAGAGTGTGTATTAGAGGCCTAAACATCAGAGATAGAGAGAAGACCAAGAGGAAGAAGAGAAGAAGAGAGAGAAGATCAAAGAAGTCCATCATTTGTTGAGATAGCAACAAGAAGAGGTGGAAAACATTCTTAGGTGGCTGAGTTGGTGCTTGGTCTTCCTTGTGGAGTTGGTGCTTCACTAAAACCCTAGGGGTTGGTGCCTCCTTGCAAGTTGGTGCTTGCTATTGATAAATTCGGGGTTGATGCCTCCTTGCAAGTTGGTGTTTGCTAAAGTCTAGTTGGTGCTAGATAAATTAGGGGTTGGTGCTCCTTGTGGAGTTGGTGCTTCACTAAATATTGATTGTTGTCTATTAATGCAATGATCAGTGGTTTTTTCCCCTTGATGGTTTCCCACCTATATGTTGTGTTCATGTGTTCATGTAAAGATAACTAAAGTAAAGTTTTGAAGACACTGATTCACCCCCTCTCAGCAATTGTGCTTCCAACAGCGGATCACCGTTTAAAAGGGATGTATCAAGGCTAAACAACCTATTCCTTTATGCAAATGACAACTCTTCTAGTAATAGAGTAAAGACAGCCATACAACCACATTTATCCTTAAAATAGAGAGTCAGGCACACTGTGAAGCAGAACAAGGGTAGCCACATAGGAAAATTTTCAATGTCATCTATATTGACAACGGTTTAATTGGTACAGAATTGCAACAATAGTTTTTGAAGTAGATAACATATAAGGGCATCCAGCTTTATCACTTTATAGTGCATATTTTTCTACTGCGAATTCAACCAAAGAAATGTAATGGATAAGCCATTTGGGATTTTTGGCATAACACATTAAAACAGGACAGAAAAGACCAGAATTAAGACAATAAATTACAATCCAAAACTACTTGCAGAGTAGGACGGTGCTTAACTTGGAAACAGACAGGGGTATCTATCTATTTTGGCATTGGATGCTTTCTGCAAGAGGAAAGGTAAAAGTTAAAATGAATTTGGACTTCCCTAACCACCCAGTTATAGTTTTCAAATATATGTGCCAAGGAAATACCTCCACTTTATCAATCATTTTTGAACTCTTGTCAATGGAAGGAAGAACTCACTAAATAATAGAGTAAAAATTGAAATTCTGAGGCCCAACTTTTGAAACAAAGTTTTTTTAATAGCAGAAAAACTGGGTATTTAAAGCTATAAAAACACTGCAAATTCATCATAATCCTTAATGAATGATAGAATAGAAATCCATTCCAAATAAACAAACAAAACACAACATGGGAGCTTACAAACTAAAAACTACAGTATACAACCCTCCAACAAAACAGGATTTGAACTTCAAAAGATTTTGAAACGTCTGACAAAGGAAATTTAAATAACATGATTTGTCAAGACAATGCATAAATGACCTAGAGATAAAATTCCTTTACTTCTGACCCCTAAGTAGGCACCTAGCACCAATTTTAAAGAAAAGTGCTCCAACTGTATCTTCAATTATTCTCAAATGCTACAAATTTACCAAAACTAGATTAAACTTGATCTGGAAAGGATTGGATACATACCAACATGTCATATGGAAGCAACCCTGTGTGAGCTCAATCATCCGCCTGCATTCCTGACAGCGCCTCCACTGTCTATTTTGTGCAAGGCGGTGCAATGATACATCTTCAGAGTTTCTCTCGTCGACTGGCAGGCCTTGGTATTCTTCACAACTCATTGATGGATGCCATGGCACACAGCAATCAGCACAGAAAAGCCTGTGGCATTCTGGGCATTCAACACATCCAATTGCAGTATCCTCTTGATTACTGGATGAGCTTGCTCTTGTAGATGCATCTTGTCCCTTGTCAAACAATGCTGAACAATTGGGAAAAGGACAATACACCCTTTTTGAATCTGGGATATTTGCCTCTGCAAGAGCTTTTAGCAAAGCTTCATAGCAAGCAGCTGGAAGAAAGGCCTTGCACTCATCTACACTCATGTAGTGTTCACAACCCATTTGGGGACAGCGTATCGGAACTTGGGAAGCCTGCAACTTGCTATCTACATATCTTACCATGCAATGAGAGCAGAACTTGTGAAAACATTTCACGGTAACCATCTCCCATGGTGCCTTCTCTTCACAACAAATCAAGCAATCTTCTGTCTGAGATGTATCCCGAAGATCAACTCTCTTTGATTTGGTAGTAGGTAAGTCAATTGCTTCGTTTGCCAAAAAGAGAACTTTTTTACTTCAATTTTAGGAATTAGAGTTAAGACAAATTTATCCAATTTCCGGACATGCTCCAGAATGCGTTGTCTTACAGCTATCAATAGCTGATTTTCAAGCTTTTGGCCCCGGGCTATCTGATAAACAAACACCAACCAGGCAGTGTATTAGTACTTATAAAAAAAAATCTACAAAATGAATTTAGTACATGCCAATCAAAATTAAATTTAAACCCAGCTATGTAGCTAAATAAATAGCCTAGTTAAAACTTGAAGGATGTTAATAGGCCTTCACAAGTGTTGTACCCTGGGCATCATCAGCTCAAGTCAAAAACATACCATACATATCAAGAGTATGCAATCAGCCCACACCAATCAGAGCAAAACCAGCTTTTAGCTTGAGATTCTGAGACACGATCCAATGATGATTATTTCACATGCGTTATTGCACAATAAGGGGTCCTCAATAGATCTTATACAGAGGTCTTTTTCAACACAGGTTTTCTTTACAAAGGTTTTGTACAGCTAAGTATTTCCTGATTTGTTGCAGAGTTCCCCAAACTGAACTACTGATTCTATAATCCTGGATGAGCTTGTTTTCTGTCAGAGTGAATTCAAAATGATAGATGATACACGGGCTACATCAGATTGAAATTTCCACACGTGGCTGATGGAATTGCCACATTGTATGGAGTTTCTGATGATGGGTAATGGGCTTGGAACATCAGATAAACTTTCTGCAGCTGAGTGATGGGGACACCACATCAGATGTGCTTGTGCTGGCAGATGTCTAGCCACATCAGATGGAGTTCCTGCAGATAAGTGATGTGACTGCCACAGCCGATACTCCCCACAGATGGCTGATGAGCTTGCCATATCAGATGGAATCCCAGCAGATGTTTGATGGGTGTGCCAGCTCACATCGGGCTCTGCAGATAGGTGATGGGCTTGCCACATAGAATGGACTTAATGGAACCCTTAGAGATGGGGGACGGGTTTGCCTTATCAAATGGAATGCCCACAGATGATGGGCTTGCTACATCCGTTGCAGTCCCTACAAATGGATGTTGGGTCTGCCACATCAGATGGGTGATGACCCTGCCACATCAGACAGAGACCCTGCAAATGGATGATGTGTGGATTTGCAGCATCAGATAGAGCTCCTACTTATGGGTTACAAATATGTCATGTCAGATTAAGGTCCCAGAGATGTAGTCTGTAGAATGGCATTGCCATGTAAGATGGAGTTCCTGCAGGCATCTGCGCATTGCACATTAAACGAAATTCAACTTCCTGCAAATGGGTATTGAGTAGAGTTGGCCTTCTTGAGGACGGGTGAGAGGTTTTTCTATATTGGTCTAAGTTATCATTGATGATTGGAGTTTATTAGATGTGGGTAGTGGCTATAATGGGTTCACAGTATACGGAGATTTTACGTTTCATGTTTCTCAAAATGTTACCTGATCATACACAAGCTCTGAATCCGTAAAAGCCTGGACACAACGAACACTGAGCTCTAATGAAGCCAAGAGACCATCCATCAGAGCGAGATGCTCAGCCACAGTGCCATCAACATAGAAGTCCAACTTCTTCTGCACTTGACTCAGGTTCTCTCCACTAGGCTTCTGTATCACAACTCCTATGCCAGAACAACTCATACCCAATTGCCCCGACCGAATTTTAGACATACCCTTGAAAAACAATCTGTAATACCTCTCCAAACGAGAACCCCCGTAATCAGCTACTCTGCAATCAGAATCCGAACTGCAGCAACTAAACTCTTCCGATCCCTCTGCATCTCTCCATTCTTCTTCTTCCTCTTCATCTTCATCATCACTACAACAGCTACCAAATGCATCGATATCTGACCATTCTTCCTCTGTGGGTTCGTCGAAATCTAGGCGGGCATCCTGCCATTCATCATTATTGGGGTTTTTGAATTCATTTTCCAGCATTTCCTGGAAGCGCAGGGCCAATACAAACTCGGAGTCCATAGGGTCCCAAGCAGAGGAAGAAGAAATGGCAGAGGATGCAGCCAAAGCTTCATTTATCTGCTCTCTGAAGGCATAGTCTTCATCGTAATTCTCCATCTCCATGTCTTTTCTTCTTCTTCTTTTCTTCCTGCTCAAACAATCAATAAGCCGCCTCGTCGTATACCTTCCCCGCTCGTTTGCTGAAAAAAACAAGCGGGCCTACTGGTATGTATCCATACAGAAACATGGTTATACGTCCGAAGAATATAACATTACTTTTCCACAAAGGAAGTAGCTATATCTGGACCTAACTTCTAAATATTGGAATTATCAATGTTTATAAGCTTATCTAGATATTTGTCCATGGTTACCACTAGTAGACTAGGGTTTATTAAAAGCAACTGCAGCTGTAATTGATGTGAGAGCCATTGGTGAAATGTGTGAGATAAGTCTCTTGAAAAGAGACAAAAGTCAAGGTCGCTAGGTATAGCTTTTGATGGAGACCGTATTATTTTTATGCTTACTTAGGATATTAAAAAAATTCATTCAATCAAAAAATTAATCTTAAACTTATTGGTTGGTTTTGTTCGCCTAAAATATAAATCAATATATTATGATCTTTATGTTAATAGGGCGATCCCATAATAGAAGTGGTCTCTTACTAACATAATGGTTGATTGGTTGTTAGATGAATATATTTGTTCGATTTTACCCTTCCCTCTTTTGTACTTCCAAAAAATCTTGTAGAATTGTCTCTAATACATGCCTTAATACCCAAGTTGAATATGCATCTTAAGTATGCCTTTGAATTTTTAACAACTCTAAAAACTCTCATTCAATCAAAAAAAGTAATATCGTGTTGATTGTTTGGCTTGGTTTGTGGTAACATATAAACCCCAATATATCATGATCCTTATGTCAATAAGGGTGATGCTACAATGAAAGTGACTACGAAAATCCTCATTCAATCAAAAATTAATCTCACATTGGTTGGTTGGCTCATAATAATATATAAACCGCAATATTCATTGTCTTTATGCCAATATTGGTGATGCCACAATAGAAGTCACCCTCTTACTAACATAATGGTTGTTTGGTTGTAGATTAGGATGAGTATGTTTTCTTTATTAGCCTTCCCCTCTCCTCCTATGAGGCTTCAAAAAAAAAAAAAAAATTGGTCTCTAATAATTACCTTACTACCCAAATCGGATATAATATGTCTTGTAATTGCATCTTGTAATTGCTTCTATGACTCTAAAAATCCTTTACTCATTTGGAGAAGGTGGAATAATAAATATAGAGCGAGGTTGCATTGTTATTTAGCACATAATAACACTAGGTGTTTAAGATATATTTTAAGAAATGATAAAATGTTTCTTGAGAGCCCTATTTTGATGTGGGACTAGTTAATCTCTATGGTGTTAATATATTTGTTTATTAAATGTTGGTTTGGAGTAGACTATTATTAGTGTATGTGTATTTATATTGTTTAATATTTGACATGTTCCTTTATGTTTCGTATGATTTTTGATAATTTTGATTTTGTATTATTTATTGTGATTTTATCCTTCCTCTCCTTGACTCCTTGTTTGTAATGAAATTACTTGATTAATTATGATTATCACCAGTAATAGAACACCAAATAACACAATATTGCAGATAAATTCTCTCAATATGAAAGTATAATAGCTTGGCCACTTCGAGGGGGCAACCTCCAAAACATATAATAAGACTCAAATACTCAACATAATGATCATCCACTACCTATAACCCCTATTTATACTATTCCTATGCTATGGCCATTAGAAGGTTAACTGTTATCTCGTAAAATTGACAAGGGCAATTTTACCGATAACCATACTGAAAATTTTGTTTGATCCTTGTTGGGATCCCCATCAAACGTCGTAAAGTCCCTTCCCGGGAAATCTAGTTTTCGAACTTAGTCTTTTTGAGCCTTTTTTGGCTGGGCGCATGGATTTGCCTTGTAACACCAAGTTTTGATGCGCCCCCTTAAAAGCCTTTGGCGCATGGTTTTCCATGTTAACACGTCTTTCGGTGCACCAAAGGGCGCATATAATCTATGTGTTACACCAAGTTTTGGTGCGCCAAAGGGCGCACATAACTTCATGTCGACAATGCATACGGTGCGCCAAAGGCGCTCATTCTTCTGTTGTCGAATAAGCAAAGGGCGCACACTTTCCCTGTCGTGGTAGTTTTCATGCGCCATTTCAAAAGTGGTTGGCGCATTGATGACAAGTTTTTCTATAAATATCAGTGCGCGCCCAATGTCATTTTCATTCCTTTTTGTCAAGGCACGTGATTGCTCTGGATTTGTCAGCTCTGCTCTGTCGTTGTCATCGCCCTGTGGACCCGCTCTCCAATTTTTGATATATATTCGAGGTAAGAGGTTCTCCCTTTCTTTTTCATTGTGTGCTTGGTCTGTGTTCTTGGTCGGGGTTTTGGTTTGCTGGCCAGTTTTAAATGGAATATGATTAAGCTAGTTTTTCCCCCCTGTGCTATTCCATCACGTTTTCTTCTTTTCCTCCTCCTCTCCCTCCCTCTTTCCAGATTCTTTGGAAGGAGTCATTTTGAAAAGGGCTTGGTCTGCAAAACCTTTTTGTAAAAAACCTTATGTGACCAAGTAACTTTTGAAGTGGAAGAAAAGAATGAAAGATTTGAGCGATTAGTGTAGTTCATGCGATCAAGTGTTTGCGCGTTTTGTTGCAACAATAAGCATTGCGCCCTCGGCGCACTTACCCGCCATGTTACATGACCAAAACCGCGCCAATGGTGCACCCTCTTGTCATGTTGCACCTAGAACTCATGCGCCCTCGATGATCCGCGCCCCTTTTGCATCTGCTGAGTCTAAATCCGCGCCTCCTTAAAAGCCTTTCGCGCACCTTTATCCATCTTGCATAATGTTTCCATGCGCAAAGGGCGCCCGGCTTTCACACAACACAAGCCTTATTCGCGCGAGTATAAAGTTAGAAAGGCGTGGCGCACCCTCCATTGCGAGTAACATAATGTTGTGTAAAACCTTCATGTGCCGTGCAAAGCCTTTGGCGCACCATTTGTTAATGTTACACAATCTTCCCATGCGCAAAAAGGCACTAAACCCCAATGTAACACGCATTTCTGTGCGCCTGCTATAAAATGCGGCACCGCCCATCCATGCGCCATGCGCCTTTGCGCCTTGATATAACCTCTCTGACATTCCTTTTACGTGCGCCTTATCTATTTGGCTGCGAGCTGCATTTTTCTGCGCCACGAGCCTTAAAATCTCTAACTCTTTCTTCTCGCTAGCTTTCCGATGGAAGATCAAATGACTAATTCAACCTTTTTGGATTGGGTCTCACTTCTTCTTCGTGCGAGATCAAAGAATCGAGTTCGAAAGAACACATGTCTACGTCAAGCAAGAAGCCCACCAAACCAAGAGGAAAAGCTAAGCTGACAGAAGAAGAGATGAAATACAAATATCAGAGGGTCAGGATGCCCGAATCACAGGCTGAGTGCAGTATGGATGTCAGAGACTCTGAATTGGGTCACATTGACATGGATGAGTTCTGGGTTAGGACTCAAAAAGTTACAAGAAGTCCATGGATGGACAAGTTAATAGGCAGTGCCCTGCACTTCGCCGGAGGAATCCCCGTCAGCGCTGTAAACAACGAATTCATGATGGTGATTGCGCAATGTTACAACAAGGACACAAGATGTGTCGAGAACAGTAAGGGCGAGGCAGTCATAAACCTCACTGCCCGTCACTTTGAGTTGATACTTGGCATCCCTCATCACCGGAACTACGTGGCTGTTAGCCAACGAGAATGCATCAAGGCCTGGGAAGACAACGAAGACCAGTGCATGCAGTTGATGAATGAGGTCTACCTAAAGAATAAGAAGGTGGTGACCCGGTGGCCTCAGACTATCCACCGAAGTGATTTCTCAGAGGAACTCAGTGATACTATCACTTTCCTGAGCAGAGTCTTCGGGATTTTGATGCCCACTATTTCCATAAGTGGATCTTTGCGGTACACGGAGACAATGAATAAGAATTTGCCCGATCAAGCACTTTTCTTTGGGTGAAATAATCAAGCATCGCCATCTCGGCAGCAAGCCTACGATTCGCCACAACTGGTGGAGTGTTCCATATGAACTCCTATGTAGTCTATCTTTGCGTCGTCAAGAGGATTATCCGAGAAGGCTGAACCGAAGTGGAGTATGGCCTCGAGGCCAAGATATTTGATTACTATCCAGCCGAAGTGAGGTGGAGAATAGCATCCAACATTTCGCAAAAGTTAACGATGCATTCTTTATCATGTCATCTCGCCACCGAGGCCAAACATGACTCATAAAGCCGGACGACCAAGAACATAGTGGCGATCACATGAGAGAAATGGGGGCCTGTTCACCCAATTTCCCACGTTCACCTATCAGGGCTGCCAACTTTTGGGAGAGCCAACCAGCTACCAAGGTATGTTGGGCCTAAGGCGATTCTACTTAGAGCTGCCAAGGCGGTGGTCACATACCATGAGAAGTGCCTCAAAAGAAAGAAGGGTGGAACTCCTTTCCCCCTCAAAGTGGGCCGATACACATGCTCCACACACCATAAGGCGAAGGAAATGTTCGCGGAGTGGAGCTACTCAACTTGAAGCATGACTTGCCCAGGCCTACCTTCGACCCAAGAAGCCGCTGCCAGCGGCTTCGATCCGATCCATGTCCCTCAAATTGAGGATATTTACATTGCGTTCTCCATGAGGTGGAACTCGAAGAAAGGATCATTCGCGCTAGCATTGGAGGAAATCATCCAATACGGAGTGGCCATTGTCCCCGAAGGCTTCCAGACTACGGAAGATGAAGTAGATAAGGTGTATAATGACACAGATGGGGACAATTGGCCCTTCCCGGCCATTGGCAGAAACAAGGCTCCTCAAACAATTGAGGAGAGGGTCGAGGAGACTATGCGAAGAACATAGCATTGGTGCCGCATAACGGACTAATCTACCTCGGGGTAGATTTCACAACTTCCCCTTTGGGCAACGCACCTCCAAGGTCAAAGAAGCAGCTGAAAGGCAAAGGTGCAGAAGGTGAACCTAGCACCATTCAGGAGGAAGCCCCTAAAATTCCTCTTCCTCTCGAGCCATAACAAGTCATAACTCTTGATGAGGAATGTGAGAAGATAGTCCTATACGCCCATCCACCCGGGATGTCAAGGCGTCATTCTACAACGGAGGTCCCTTCTATCCCTTCTTCTTCTCTTCCTTCCCCTCCTCGAGTGACTCAAACGACCATCCCTTTGGTCGTGTCCTCCGCCCCCTTCTTCTACCATTTCCCACGCTTCTTCATCTATCTTCTCCTCCCTCGCTGATTTGTCTTCCTCTATTTCTTCCCTCATCTCCGAGCTCCCTTCACTTCCTATGTCTTCTGCGTTGCGGTTCCCCTTCCTCCGTGGACATTTCTTGGCTATTCTTTCCATGCCGCCGCCGCATGTCTCCACGTTTTCCCCTCTTCTACCATTCTGCCTCCCCTCTGTCTCTGGTCCTTCTTCATAGGACCGGCTTGGATTCTCTCAAAGAAAGTTGAGCCAACAAAAGAGGAAAGTCCCCATCGCTCCGATGGACTTTTGATCATTCCGCCTAAAGGAGCAAAGAAGCACAAGCCGGTTACACGCTTCTCAAAAATAGCGCTGCAGTGAGAGAGTCATGGAAATAGCGTACTCCCCCCTCGAGAAAGAAGATCTGTCTCCGACAGATTTCACCGTGACCCAAGTCACAATGGGGACATCCTCGAGAAAGTCTCCGGGGAGAAGCTCTTTCCGCATGATTGATGCACTCTGCAAAAGCTTGAGAAACGAAAGAGGAGAAAAGGCTGCGAAGGAGCGAGAACAAGTACTGCTTCAAGCCTTACGAGAAGATGGGGAGTGCACCTCCCACAACCGCGCGAGACTCTGAGTGCTCACCAAGAGAAGATCAATGAGTATTCAAAGATCGGCGAGCAGGGTATGGCTATTTCTGCTTGGAGGAGCCAGATCCTCAAGGATAGTGAAAGAGTAATAGCCGAGTATATCGGTTTATATCTAAACATCGACAAGGCGAATAAGGAACTCCAAGCATTAGCAGTCCGATATCGAAGAGTTAGAACATGAGACTCCAACACGAGACCTTCAACAAATGTTCGACTGTTGAGTCGAAGATCCGTGTCAAGTTCGGAGTCTTCGGTCATCAAGGGCCCTCAACAAAACTATGTCCACTCACTGGACTATCGGATAGATCAGTGGAATTTGTTTTAGAAAAGATAGACAAGGTAAAGGAAGAGGCCCTGGATGCAATGCATCAAATGGAGAAAATTGTCCTCGCCATGACTCGGGGTTGCTCACTCCTTCCCTTACCTTGAGATCGGTGATGACACTATCCGGATCTTGAGGAGATGGCTTCTCGGGACGGGCCGAGAGGTCACGTTCGATGATCGAATCTATCAACAACCCACTCGCTGTAGAGACTTCATCGGGTTCTTATCGAGGCGGAGAAAGATTATTCCAAACTCCGGAAAAGCTCCAGACGAGCGGGAGACTTGCGAAAGCAATCGGTGAACGGCACAAGGATCCATCACAGGATCAATTTGGGCCAATGATCAAGCAAGTTTTGGAATACTGCGCTCGGTTCCACATATCATCACTCGAGCAACATCGAAACAAGCACCCCTTTTCTACCGTAGGATGATGATGATGAGTAGCTTCTTCTTCTTCTTCTTCTTCTCTCTATTCTCCGACTTTCTTTTCGAAATGTCTAAAATGTGTTGGCACAAATGATGACATCATCCATGTTGCATCATGGGATGATGTCATCCACAAGTCATGTCAAAGTCAACATGACTTTTAGATATTTTGTAAATATCTTTGTAAATAAGTGGTTGGCTCCATTTTGCCTTCTCTCTCCCTCATTTTCTATAAATATGAGAATACTTGTTGTATTCAGGGTGAACATTTTTTAGATAGAAATAGAAGTGAGGAGAGAAAGACTTTGAGCTTTCTTTAATGTAAAAGAACAAGTAATACAATTATTCGACTTTGTGCTCAATAGCCGTCATTTGTGTTATACATTATATCTTTCTTACGTTAGATCCGTATGTGTTTAATCTGTTGGATTCATATCTACTTTTCCGTCATTTGTTTATCAAGTATTGCTTTGTTTATTTATGTAAGTAGGTTTGGCTCTTTTACTACCAAACTAAAAACATAAATCTTCTTCGACCTTTCTCGCTTTGGAATCCATTTCTTTTCTCCCTTCGGATCTGTTCTCTCTCTTCTCCCTCTTTCATTCCTTTCTTTTCGCGCACTGGAACACTCTCTTGGGATGAGATCCCAACCCCGAAGGCGGAATCTGTGAGACTTGCATAGGTTCTCGCTAGTAGAAATAGCAATAAACCGGTTTCTTCTTTGTCTCAAAGAGGGGCTAAGCCTGCGCAACACCTTGTTGGCTCGCCTATCCATAGATCTGTCCGCGCGATGCATTTTCACTCAACGCAACCAATGATAATAAATCATATATAAAAGAGATACATCATGATATTAAGTTATGATAAGCAACAAGTTGGCTATATCCATCCCATGTAAGATATATAATTAAGGGAGTAACATGCCCCTCCTTCAAAGCAACATTGTTCCCAATGTTGGGAAGCCCTAGATCTTTAGCTGCATGAATGCTTCATCTTCCCATGATGCATCCTCAATATTCATATTCTTCCACTTGATCGGGAACTGTAATGACTCTAGTCCTTAGTCTTTGGTGCGTGTCTCGAAGAATTCCTTGAGTTCCAATATGATCCTTCCTTCCTCGTCTAGTTTGGGAAGCACCTTGATTGGGTGGAAATGTGTGTGCCCAATAACTTTCTTTTAAGCAAGAAACATGGAAGACTGGATGTATTCTACTTCTGGAGGGAGCTCTAGCTTATATGCCACACTTCCAATTTTTAAAACTTGGTAAGGACCATAGTATTTAGGAGCAAGCTTATTATCCTTTTGTTGTTGTTTCAAGGATAATTGCTTATATGGTTGTAACCTTACAAAAACAAAGTCTCCCTCTTCAAAGTGTCACTCACTCCTATGTTGATCAGCATGTTGCTTCATACGGTTTTGTGCCCGTGCCAAATTTTCTCTAAGACTAGAGAGTACCTCATGTTGATGTTGAATGTGATCTTCGACTACTCTCACCTTTGGTTTGACCTTCAAGCTAGATATGAGTGATGGAGGATGGTACCCATAAAGTGCCAGAAATGGAGACATTTTGGAGGAGGTATGAAATGAAGTATTGTACCACCATTCTACCAGTGGCAACCATTGCACCCAACGTTCTTGTTTATCTGAAGTAAAACATCGAAGATATCCCTCTAAACATTTATTTACCACCTTAGTTTGCCCATCTGATTGGGGATGATAAGAGGAACTCTGGGCTAGTTGGGTACCTGACAAGAGAAGCAGATCATCAAAAGTTACTTGTAAATATTGGATCACGATCACTTACTTATAATTTTTGGCGTGATACATGGAGCTTTTAATTGTATCCATAAAAGAGATGGCAATTGTATTGGGCTGTGAAAGGATGAGCCATGGCACAAAAATGAGCATATTTGGTAAGTCTGTCTACCACGACCATGATGACACTTTTCCCTTCTGATTTAGGTAATCCTATGATGAAATCCATTGATACCTCTTCCCATCTCTCATTAGGAATAGACGGAGGTTGGAGAAGACTAGGTGTCTTAATGGTCTTGCCCTTATTTTTGGCAAACCAAACATTCTACCACAAATTTTTGAACATCTCCTTTCTGCCCCTCCCAAAAGAAATCCTGCTTAACTCTATGATATGTTTTCAAGACCCAAAGATGGCCACCTATTTGAGAAAAATGTAGCTACGAAAGAACATGGTGTTTAACTATAGAGTTCTTACATAGATATAACCGATATTTGTACCACAATGTATCCCCCTTCCATATAAATTGATCTGATATGGACGGATCTGCCTAGAGATTTTGAATGAGAGTATGTGTGGTTGCATCTTTCTTCCATTCTTCTCATGCTTGATCTACCCAATCTACATGTAGTATAGAGATGGCACATAACAATGCTTCGGCGGACTCATCCCTCCTAGACAGAGCATCAACGACCAAATTTTCCTTTCCTTTCTTATAAACAATCTCAAAGTCATATCCCAACATCTTAGTGACCCATTTTTGTTGTTCTTCTGAAGATAGATGTTGTTCTAAGAAATATTTCAAACTATCATGATCAATTTTTACCTTAAAATGTCTACCCATCAAGTATGGTCTCCATTGTTTGACTGCATGTAGTATTGCCATCATTTCCTTTTCATATGTGGGTTTTAACAAATTCTTTCCTTTTAGTTTTCGGCTCTCAAAAGCAATGGGGTGTCCTTCTTGCATTAGTACTGCTCGATTCCATTTCCTGAAGCATCGCACTCAACTACGAAAGTTTTGGAGAAATATGGGGTTGCCAATACTGGAGTGGTGCACATAGCTACCTTCAATTTTTCAAATGCCCTAGATGCTTCCTCATTCCACTGAAAGGAGTCCTTCTTCAATAATTTTGTGAGTGGTGCTGCTATACTGCCATAGTTTTTGAAAAATCTATGATAATACCCTATGAGACCTAAGAAACCTCGTAATTGTTTGAGGGTTCTTGGGGTTTCCCATTCCACCATGGCCTAGATCTTGTGAGGGTCCACCTTAACACCTTCATGAGAAACAATATGGCCCAAGTATTCCACTTCTTGTACCCCAAAAGAACACTTTGAAGGCTTGGCATAAAGTTGATGTTTCTCTAAGACTTCTAAGACAATATTGACGTGATGTAAGTGTTTCTCCCACGATTTGTTGTAGATGAGTATATCATCAAAAAATACTAAGACAAAATTTCTTAGGAATGGTCTAAATATTGAATTCATCAAGCTTTGGAATGTGGAGGGAGCATTGGTAAGGCCAAATGGCATCACTAGGAATTCATAATGGCCTTGATGAGTTCTGAAAGCTGTCTTATGAATATCTTCTTGCTTGACTCTAATTTGGTGATACCCAGAACGTAGATCTAGTTTTGTAAAATAAATGGCACCATGCAACTCATCTAATAAATCATCAATGACGGGAATAGGAAACTTATCTTTGATAGTGAACTTGTTAAGCTCTCTGTAATCTGGACACATGCGCCATCTTCCATCCTTGTGACACACCATCACCACGGGAGCTAGAATAGGCACTTTGACTGTGACGAATAATACCCATTTCCAACATTTCCTCCACCATCTTCTCGATCTCACTCTTTTGCACATATGGATATCTATAAGGCCTAATGTTGGGGGTTGGCTTCCTGGAATCAACTAAATAGCATGATCATGCTCTCTTTCAGGTGGCAATCCTCTTGGTTCCTTGAAGACAACTACATGTTGATCAATAACCTTTTGAAGATCAGGATGCAATACCTTCATTTGCGGTTGGACTTCTATAGAGAATAATCATGCTACAAAACCTTCAGACCCCTTTTTAAGAATCTTCTGCATTTGGTGAGAACTCACCACTAGAGGATCTTTAGCTTGTAGACCTCGAAGTTCAAATTTTTACCCTCAGAATGAAAGCGCATGAACAATTCTTGGAAATTTATCTCTATGGTGCCCAAGGTAGTGAGCCACTGAACACCTAAGACAATATCAGCTCCACCCATGGGAATAACAAACATCGTAGATTCCAATGTGTAATCACCCATCATGATTTTGACTTTATGGCATTTACCTGAACATTGGACTATGCCACCATCTGCAATCATTACTTGAAATTCAGGTGTTGGGTAGATGAAACAATTTAGTCTTGTTGCCAACTTATGATTGATGAAATTATGTGTGCTCCCTGAATCAATCAAGATTGTTACCTTCTGCTTCTTAAGATAACCCACAACTTGAAGGGTTTGTGGAGTACTAATACCTGATAGAGCATGGCATGAAATAGTGGGTTGAGGATCTCTAGATTCTTCCTCTAATTTTTCCACTTCCTCTGTTGATGTTGCCTCATATTCTTCCTCATCACCAGATCCTTTAATGTAGAACAATTTTTTTCTCATAACATTTATGATTTGGTCCATATTTGCTATCACAGTTAAAGCATAACCCTTTGGCTCTTTTTTCTTCAATTTGTTGAGGTGTCAATCGAATTGGCCGAGGGTAAGAAAGAGACAAGGTGTTACGATCTTTTATGCTAGAAAAGGTCTGCCTTCTATTAGAAAGAAATTTTTCCTCTACTCAACATGCCATGATAATAGAATCAAAAACCTTGAGTGGGTTAAACATGCGTAACTCATGCTTAATGTGGTCCTTAAGACCCCAAGAAATAGGTCATTCAAATACTCTTTTGTAATATCCTCCACATGCAAGGACAAAGTTTCGAATTGATGGACATACTCCTTAACTGAACCAGTTTGGCGTAACTTTGCTAATTGGCTGAAGTAATTCTTAGAAACACTAGAACTATAGTGTAATTGAAGCTCTTTAGTGAACACTTTGTCAGGTGACATTTAGGCCATTCTTCTACCTTTGAGCACATAACCAATGATACCAAACAAATTGATCAGGTTCTAGGTATAAGGATGCCACAGTTACCTTTTATCCTCCTGGGATCTGATGGAGATCAAAGAAATTTTCCATTTGGGTAATCCAATTGAGTGGATCCTTTCCATCAAATTTACGCATTTCAACTTTTGGAATCATGCCCCTCCATTGGTGAGAAGATCCACTTGAATGATTAAAGGATCCTCCCTGATTTGAGTGATTTGGATTTGTGTGACCATTTCTAGTAGAACCCATATGACTAGCATTGGAAGTTGTATTAGAAATAGCATTCAACAACTCCTGCTACATTGCATGAAAATCCTTCTGAATCTCACTCCTAAGGCTACCTTTCAGTTGATGAAGCTCAACATTAAGGTCATCCTTACTCACCATATTGTTTACCCTTTCCTGAAGTTGGATGACCACCTCAGATACTCCCGAACCAGTAGAATCTGAAGCCATATATTCCTTATTTGGGGTCATTCCTGGAGTTTCTTGTCGTTTTCCTTGGCCTCGGGTAGATCTACCAGCCATGACGAAGGATGTGGGCCTAGGGGTAGACTTAATAGGGCAGAATTTTAGGGTTTAGGGTTTCGTAATTTTTTTGGCCGAATATAGGAATTTATAAAATAGAAACCCTAGCTATTTTTTGGAGGGGTTTCCGAAAATATAATAAATTTGAAAATTTTCCAAAAATTATGCCCTAGGGAGCCAAATTATGAATAAATATAGAACCATAATAACTTTTGCAAAACAAGTCAAAACTTATTGAAATTTTGAGAGAAGCTTACTTGACTTATTTCACCTCACCACAAAAAAATTGTAGAAAAATTCACTACCAATATTGAGATATAGCCGAACCTTCAGAATTAGGGTTTGACGTCATCCTGGCCGAGATCAAGCTCTGATACCACTTGTAATGAAATTACTTGATTAATTATGATTATCACCAACAATAGAACACCAAATAACACAATATTGTAGATAAATTCTCTCAATATGAAAGTATAATAGCTTGGCCACTTCGAGGGGGCAACCTCCAAAACATATAATAAGACTCAAATACTCAACATAATGATCATCCACTACCTATAACCCCTATTTATACTATTCCTATGCTATGGCCATCAGCAAGGCCGACCAACCAATGATAATAGATCATATATAAAAGAGATACATCATGATATTAAGTTATGATAACAACAAGTCGGCTATATCCATCCCATGTAAGATATATAATTAAGGGCGTAACATTGTTCTTCTTTGTTTGACCCCATATGCTTCCCTTCCTCGTATTGTCTCTCTCTTCCCATGATTATCACTCTTCTCAACTTGTTTTCCTACTTTTTGGTTCATTTTCCCAAAAGCGTAGTAAGACAATTTTGGTCTACCAAATCGTACCACTATAGTTTTGGTTCTCCTTTTTTGGCCCTTTGACCCATGAATTGGGTGTCTCAAGGCTTTTAGCTCTCCTTTATCAGCCTTTTTGCCTATTAGGTGTTTGCATGCATGCCAATAGGGTTCTAATTTGAATTCAAGAAGTCTATAAATGCATCATGTGTTAGTGTATTTGGGACAAATATAAAAGGTGTTTTTAAAGTGAATTATCAAAGTTGTAAAAGTAAGAAATCTATTTATTTTTGAAGCATCCTTATGCCAACAATATAATTCAAGCATTTAGAGAATAACATATGACATTTACTAGTTATTGCATCCATTTAAAAAATAAGGGTTGGGACACTTTCATTACATTGGACTTCTTAGTGAGCTGCATTATAATTGTGTGTTGTTCTCAAGACTTGTACACCAAAAAGTGTCTGATTTAGACATGCCACTAGATATATCCTTCCCCCATTTTTTATGGTTTTGCAAGGTGTTGCGTGTTGATTGGGGTTTTGAGGAAGGAGAACTTTTGCTAGTGACTTCAATGAAATATAAAAAATAAGCGAGGTTTTTAAATCTCGAGAACATAAGATTTAAGGTCATGTGATTAGTTTTTGGTTTTTTAAAAATATTGCCATAATTGTATTTCTATGGTTATGGTTGTTCCACCGAAAGAGTGCTAGGATTATTATTAAGGTGATTTGATTCACTTTTTCTATATATAGTTTACTTCATTTCCTAGACCCATCTTTCGCGTCCGTTGATGATGTCTTCATTTTTATTTATGAATACATTGTATCACTCTAAAGCCTCAATTATCTAGTCCTTTTAAATAATTTCATTGAATTTTGACTATCATATGTTTGAACTTCTTATTTTTGTAATTAGGTTGTATATCTACTTAGAACTTGTTGTAATGTGGTGTGGTTAGTTTAGTGCATGTTCAAGTCAAACCAAATCTTCCATGAGCTTCAAGCTTAGGTTTTTGTTATCACCAAAAAACAACACCCTCTGATATGTCATGGACTGTGGATGAACATTTAGTGTTTTGGGTAACATGGGATTTTCTCAAGGTGTGGGACCCCTACAACTGAGACAAGCCTCCAGAGAAAGGTTGGTTCCTCTACCTATTCCAAAAGCTAAAACTACTCCTAGAAGGGAAAATGCAACTACCTAACACTAATCTATGTTTCAAGGGACCAGGAGAGAGGGAGATGCATGAAATTAAAATCCTAAACTAAGGGAGGTGATAACACCAAGAACAAGGGTGGAGAGATTCCTAGTGAGTGAAAATAGGAAGAAAATGAAGTAGAGAGGGAGACATGACGAAGTGCCACGGTCAAAAAAAGCATTCAAACCTCCATTTTGTGGAGCACAATAGATTTAAATCCTGCAAGAAGAAAAAATATGCACAATATATCTAAAAATGTAAAGGAAGGAAAGAAATGCAATATGACACAAGTTAGGGCAAAAAAACCACAAAACACATATTTTATTACTCAAAAGGATGCACAATCCATTACAAAGTAGACATAAGGCAAGAATCCTTTGCAAAATTCTCAAATTCGAGGCCTATAACTCACAAAAGCTTTAGAACCATTTTAACAGATTTCCTTTACGTTTCAGAATATCCCCCCCCAAATGAGGGTCTTTTACATTATATAGAGAGAAATCCTCAAATTTTCTTCACCAACTGACAACTTGCATTAACTCTCTAAAAAGAGGTATGGGCACCCATGTAAATTAGCTTACCAAGGGCACCTTGTTTGCATGGGAAGTCATGAGTGTCATACCTCATTAAACTGGTTGTTGAGATAATTTGTACGATGTTTATTAATTCTTGGCCCATCATTGATGTTCTTGTATTTTTCGGTTTGCGTCCATGCATTTTTTCCCCGAATGGCAAAGATTCGGTCCAATTAACCGGTTGTATAATCTTCATGGTATCAGCCACAAATAGGTTCTCGATGTCATTTGTTGTATTTCGATTAACTAAAAATGAGGATTTTAGATAGTTAATCTAAGAAGTACAATAGTAAATAAGAGCTAAACTAAATAAGGAAAGTGACCCAAGCAACTAAGTACATAAAAATGTGAAACCCTAATTAACAAGTAGGGTTAGAAAGAGCTTAGTTGATTCGACAAACTTTTTGGGATCGTGTGTCACGAGATGACTAGAGAAACATGAAGAGGAAACAACCATGATGAGGTCCACAAAAGTGCATATCTAGGAAATCGAGTGGATTGGGGCACTAGATAGGTGCGGGGTGCTATGGGCACCCTAGTCTAAGATATGGGTGCCTGGTTTGTGAAAAATCTCTATAATCCTCCTCTAAGGTGTTCTTTAAGTGATCATTTGTGTTCGCTTCTTATCATACTAGCTTCACTAGACCATTTGTGTAATATGTCGCTGGGAATCGGTGATGAAGACGAGACTGTGAAAACCCCAAAACACGCATCAAACCCCTAAAAAAGAAAGATGCATATGAAGGGGTGGGGATCTGTCTCGGCTGACCACAATGGTGGACTTACTAATTGAGCATTGTACTACATCTCATACCGATGTAGTTCTATGTTCTTATGTGTGCAATCATGCCCTAGGTGCTCTTGTGTCAATCACACTTTGTGAAAGTAACGAGAAATAACTATGTGTAGAAATGTAATAGAATGGTGGATGTAATAGAATAAAATTCCCTCCTATGCAGTGTGATGCAAATGAACCAGCTTTGTGCCTTGTGATGGAGCTAGATGAATGCAAAAGGATCCTTTAATGGATGTAACCTTAGGTGATGATAGTAGTGCTTAATGTTTGGTCCCTCATTATGGTCTCATAACTTTATATTTATATGGTTCTCTTGTTCTAATTTTGTAATTAACCCCAGAAGAGGTCGACCACCAAAAATATAGAATGCTCAAATGGCTAGAAAGTGCCTAAATAGTGGTGGGAAAGTGGAAAAGGATTAGGGTGCCCCAACTAGGACTAGGGTGCTATGGACACCCCAATACTAGCATGGGTGCCCAATCAAGGCTAAAATGACGCAAAACAACAAAAATAGACTAGGCAAGTATGTGTTGAAGGTCGGCAATGACGATAGAAAGAAAAGTAAAATGGCCAAAAGACGGGGGTTAATTAATACTTTCTTCACTCAAAACCATATGAATAGTAGTATGAGACCGAGACTAAATAATGCCTAAAGTGTGTGATTTTGTGTCTACATTTTCCCCACTTTATGTTGGTGAGCGGAACACTCGGTAACATAAAGTAGATAGAGATGCGTACTTGATGTCCATGTAGAGTGATGTAGAAAGCATGTCGATGGACTAGACAAAGCGTGGAATGAGAAAATAGTGGAGTGTGGAAACTAAAGATGTAAAAGTGCAAAAAGTGGTGAGAGTGAACATAAGATGGAAATGCGTGTGTAGTTGTCGATGTGTGTGATGTACTTGCATGTTAGTATGAGGTGTGTGTTGTCGCAAAGTGTTGTTGTTGTTGAATCCATTGTTGTTGTCAGTTTGCTTCTCATATGGCCAAACTTGTAAGGAGAAGACGATCAAGTAGTCAAATATGCATGTATATATGTCAAAAATGCATGTAATGTATATAGTAAAAAGTATGTAATGGAAATGAAAAATGTAAAAGGAACATGTGCACCTAATCTGTGATGAGAGAAAGGGTGTAGAGAGGATATCATGTATTGTGAGTTTTTGGGTGATCTCATGCCACCTCGACCAAAGAATTGCAGGGAGAAAGTTGCATTATTCTCAACTTATGCTACTGAGGATCTTGATGCATTAAATGTATCCATTTTTAATAATTCTCAAAATACAGAAGAAAAAGATGTGGAAGAATTAATTATTTTGGGAATGGAGATGGCACCACTTTTAGATGTATAGATTACAAAGTAATATCCTACTTATATGCATGAAATTTCAAGAACACATGAATCTATATATATATATAAATACAATATATATATATATAATAAACACAAATTTCAAAGCATAACATCAATGAATGAACAAAAAGTTTCATATCCAAATATATAAAATCCACATTTATTCATTAGAGAGCAGAAATAGAGGGAACACAAGAAAAGAGGGAAAAAACTTTTTCAAGTGTATTGATCCTTAGTGGTTATGTATTTTTACATTCCAAACATCAAAATCAAACCCCTTCACAATGAAGAAAGGCTCTTTTATAGCCACCTGGCAATTACAAGTAGAGTACCTTTAGTTTCCTTTCTTTTAATTAACATTAATACTTAATCAAAAGTATTAAGTCATAAGTCAAGCTTTAATTACAAAATATATTATAAAACAAGCCAACTTTAAAGATACATATCAAACTAAAAGAAAGGCCTATGCACTAGTTGAGGGAACATTTGAAGAGGAGGTTGTTGTAGTCTTCATCTTGAGAATTTAGTTTTGAACTTGACAAGTGCTCAACAATCTCCATGCCTCGAGGAATAGTAGTGTTTGTAGTAGCATTTGTCCAATTGTTCAAGCAACCTTCCATTTCTTCCCGAAGTCTAAATTTTGTGAAAAATCCTTGTTTGCTTCAATGATGGCAACTTGTAATGCACAAATACTCTTTCATCTTCTCCTTGGTGATGATGTTAGATTTGAATAGCTTTTCTTTGATGAGTGCTTTGAATTCTGACTTGATGTCCTGCACTATATTTCTACTAACAGAGTCTTCTTTAAAGAACTGACAATGAAGATCTCAAAAGTCATCCAATACACAAGTTTTGAAAGCTTCTCCCTTCTAGAATGAGTTCTTCAATTCATCAATTGCTTCTTCAAGGACCTTTATCTTCCAATCCACACTATAAACCCACTTCTTAGAAATATTATTCTTTGGGTCATCAAAGATTCCATTTGTAATGAGAATTTTTCATCAGTAGTACTCATTTGTCTTAGATCTTATATGCACTCTGTCCACAACTTGAGTTCTTTCTCCAGCCTACAGTGGTTGAGGTGAGCCTCTACGTTGGATTGCACAAATGTTATCATAATGCTTTGTATACCTCCTCTATAAAATTCAGGCTAGAAATTAACATCTCATCCACCATAACCTCAATTTCCTTTCCATAAGATGCATGCTTATGAATGTCTTTGATGTTTTGTACCTCCTCATTAGTCAAGACAACGGGAGGTGGCATTGAAGTTAGAGGAGTTGGATCCAACACCTTATCACTTGCCAATAGAGACTTGATGAAGTCAGAAAGATTTTACACTTTCTCTTCTATTGATCTCATGTGTTTTTTCCTTTTCTACTCTTTCAATCACCTTTTGACATAGTATCCTTTAGGTTGTGAACTTTTCACTTCAGGAGTGGACTCACCCAATGGTATCCTTATCAACTCCAAGTCATTCAAAGCCAAATATTTCTCATCTTTCTCAATTTGGGTTTAGAAATCTCTAAAAAAATTGTTGGCCTTTAGAATTAGACACCACATTGAAGTGGTTTTGACCTTTTTGGTAGATGGGGCAGGAGTTGTGCCCAATAAGGAAACTACAACATCAAATTTTGGGGCAATAATTTGGGATGAGGCCTTCCTTTTCTTACTATCAACAAATGGTTGGACCCAAGTAAAAGTGGTACTGGAAGGAGGAGGAACAAGAGGACCTAATGCAAGTGTGCTCATTGAACCTAGGGTTTGTGCAAGCTGACACTTCCATGATAGATGTTCCAATACTAGAAATAGGCATCTCCTTGGTAGGAGTCTCTGGAGTACTTGTTGTTTTAGCTTTTGATTTTACACTCTCTGCTTGTCTTCCACCTCATCTTCCTTTTCAGTGCTTCCTCCTTCTTGATTAATTTCTTCTTCTTCTTGACCTCTTGATTATTTCCCTCCTCTTGAAAGATCAATGATTTTCTCAACCACAATGGTTGTCTCTGTCTTCTTGGGAGAAAGGGGCTGAGTGTTTTCCTCTCCAATCAATTATTCTTCCTTCTCATCCTTTTTAGACTTCCCTTTCTTGGTATACACCAGAGTTGAAGATTCGAGAGGAGAGGGGGCTGATTGAGTGTGTGCTTTAGGCATTAAAGTAAGAAATTCTCTATGGGATGTAGAAACTTCTTGAGAAGGAGACCACAATCTACCCACTTTATATGTTTTCATTTTTCTATCAAACCAAACCTTGGTTCTGACCAAGACTGGGTTGATGATTTCTTACAAGTTATCCTTCTCCTTCTTGAACTAGTCAATGGTGTCAAGAGGAGTGTGCCTGATAGATTTTTGAATTCAAGTGACTATAAATCTTTATCATCATCTAAAATCCATCTGGTACTTTGTAGATTCCAAAGTCTTTGATTTGTTACAAAGAGAGACGGCCATAGTACCTTCTTCTTTCCTCGTAATCATCTAAGCAATCTACCCAATAATATTCTAGGGATTAGGAGGTGATGGAAGGACATTATGAAATTATTGGAGATGAAGCATTTGAGATCAAAGCAAGTTATTTTTGAAAAGAGTAGAAGTTAAATGCAACAATAGTCCTCTCAATGTTTTGTGCATCCAAAGAAATTTTGTAAGTGTAGTTACCCAAAGTAATTGGGAATTGAATGCTAGTTATCTTCTTCTCTTTGCAAGTTCTATACAACTTATCAAGTTGCCTACAAATTTCCACTAGAGAAATCTTATCACTACAAAACATTGGGAGCTTAAGGGGGCTCCTCAAAACCTACTAACTTGATATAGGAGAACTTCTGAATTGAATGTAGAAGTTTGCCATAGATGGAAATCAATTGTTTGGCTTCAAGAAAACCTTTCATTGTATTGCCCTCCAAAATCCTAACAATGTACATAGTGAAGGCATCATTAACTCTCCTAAAATGGTGATTATTGTTCTTCAGAGTCAATTTTGAGTAATATTCATATACTGGGGCATTCTTCTTATTATCCTACTGGAGAGAGACCTAACCATTCTCTATATGCCCCAATAGTATACATCAAGTAAGAGGTCATGTGGAAGACCTTGGTTTCTCTGCATTAGCCAATTGTTCACTAAGATTGTTACAAATGATTTCTCCCCAATTCAAATTTGTTTTCCTTCACATATGATATTTAGGTATGGGCACATCCAAAAATGGAACTCATTTCTTGAAGGAAGTCCCATTATTCTAGCTAGAAGAGTGATGATGTCTGAAAGTTCTTCCTTGAAATCACTTCTATACAAAGCCTTTGGCAACTTGGAAGCTCCTTTCTTTGGGACCTTAAACCAAGACTTAGCCACCATATATTTGTACTTCTTAGGTTCTTGATCAAATAGTTGTTGGGCTTGTGCCAAAGTGAGAACATTTGAATCTTCAACTACTGGAATCCCAAAGGTAGTATTGATACATCCTACATCCAGCTTGGAAATCACTTGGCCTTGGGGGTCTATGATTTCTTTCGTGCTTGGGTCAAAATGGGAACTATAGGCCAAAATCTGTATCTACACATTGGACTGAGACCAAAAATCCTCCAACATAAGCTATTCCACAATCCTTGATGAGTTGGGCCATAGGAGAGGGATTAACATCATTGATTGTGCCCAGAAATCATTGAAGTCTAGATGTTGCACATCGGTGTCCCCTATGTTGGGTATGGAAGTCTCGAGAGAGGAGAGATGCTCATGGCCCTTAAAATCAATCTTGATGAAAATGGGTTGAAAACTCAAACTCGATGGAGAAATGGATGCTTTAGAAAATGGTTTTGGAAATATTATAGGGCACATGAAAAATTAGCTCTAAGCTCTACAAAAGGCCTTTGAGAAACTCTAATTTGATCATAAGATGAATGTGACTTCTCGGGAGAACAAGATGCACTTTGAAATTTTGAAAATGGTTGAAGAATGCTTGTTATGGCTAAACAACTTTAGGAGGTAATGGGGATGGAATGCATGAAATCCAATTGTAACTTAATGGTTAAAATGACTAATTCTACCCTACTTTTATATTACCCCATTTGGAGAAGGTTAGTGGGAGGCATTAAATGAAGGCATTTAATGGTCTACAAGAAAAAGGGGTATTGAAAACTGGATGTCATCTTTGACCTTTTATATAATGTGGGATATGGAAGAAGAATGAGGCACATGAGGCCCAAAATTATATGGGACATTTGGGACATAAAAAAGGCTGGAAGTTTTGTAACACAAAGAAAATTATTTAATGCGGAAAATGTGGGTTTATAAAAGAACCACCGGGTTAGAGATGCACTTGGGACATCCGGGACAGGAAAGCCAAAAGTTATGCAATACACTAGCATCCAATGAAAGAGTAATTTGGGTGAAAAGTGCACATAGATGGTCCATGGGACATAAGGACACAAGTTCTCCGTTAGGCCAAAAAATTCCACAAAACAAAGGGGACTTAGAAAAATTTGAAGAGAAGGAAGGATTGTTGAGTTGGTAACTTGTGTGGAGTAGTGTGGGGATATGGGAACCTAATGGAGGCCAAAGAGCATAAGGGCCGCGGGTTCATAAAAAGGTTGAAACTCCACAAAACAAAAAAAGACCAGCTCATTGTGGAAAAGGCATGGAATCGGGGAATAGGAGCCCGAGAGGGACATGGGACATGTGGGACACAAAACCCGAAACACCCACAATACAAAGAAAAAGTCCCAAAACTCAAAAATTTGAAAAAAATTGGAACTTTTCAATTTTCCTTCATAATTCACAAAGGCAAACAAAGACCTTAAAAAAGGATAACTTACTCAAAAATTTGAAAATTTTAAAAATACACACATTTTGGGTAAGTGACAATAGTTGGCTCTTTTTGGGGATTGAACTGACTTAGTACAAGGTAGGACAAAAGGACCTCAAAATCTCTGGTTAATAGCAAGTGCTTGAATCCATTGGGAAATAGAGTCCAAAACAAGGCAATATAGAAGACAACAAGACAAGGGAAGAACAACACAAGCCAAAAACAAAACTATACAAGGCATATTTACAAGATTATACAAGGGACTGCCTAGTCACCTAGGACTGAAACAACTTCAAATATTGGCCACTATATGGAAATGGAAGGGAAGTTCCATCCATATAGCTCAAGTAATAAGAGTTCTCACTAGAAAAATGTCTGATTTTGAAAGGACCAAGCTAGAGAGAATCAAACTTACCATGACTTCCTCGAGGTTCATGCCATTTGTCCCATAGAGTAGGACAATGTCTCCAACCTAGAAGTCTCTAGATCTAGATTTCTTGTCAAAGAGTTGATTTCACTTTTCTTTGTGTGTGTGCAAAAATTCTATCCACCACATGTAATCTATCTTCATCATCTTTTGCAAATACATAATCCTCTTCTCCATGGAGTTGTTAAAGTTTTCATCCTCAATGGATTTCATCAATTGTAATAATGCTGGAAACTCCACCGTCATTAGTAGTTGAGCTCTATTCCATATACAACCTAAAATGGTGACATCCAATTGCTCTTTTGGGTGTAATCATGTCTTCCCAAAGTGCATCGTAAATATTTTTGTGCCAATTTCTCTGGGATTCATCCACAAGATTTCTGATGATTATCACTAAATTTTTGTTAGTTGATTTTACTTGCCCATTCCCTTGAGGATAGTAATAAGAAGAGTGTGCTAGGGAGATTCCATAACCATAGCAGAAATCAATCAACTCATAAGAAGAGAAATTTGGGGCATTGTTAGTAAAAATTTTTTGGGACTCCAAACCTGACTAGAATGTTCTCCTTAATAAAATTACATACTACTTTAGAAGTGGTTCTCTTGAATGGAATAACTTCTACCCACTTGGTGAAGTAGTCAGTGGTTGTCAAGACATGTGTGTGTCCTACACTAGAATTAGGATTGAGAGTGCCTATAAAATCCAGCCCCCATTGTTGAAAAGGATCCTCAATTACCACTGGTTTGAGAGGTAGGGTGGCCAATTTGGGTCTGCCCACAAAGGTTTGACATGCCTCACATTTTGTGACCCATTTTGCATCCTTGAACAACGTTGGCCAATAGTAACCTACACGAGAGAATCTTGTGAGCTGTTACAGTGAGATGAAAATGACCTCCACGGGCTGATCATGGAAATCTCTCAACAACCTTTTTTGTTGTTCTCTATCTACACATCTCAAAAATCTTCCATCAATTCCTCTCTTGAACAATGAATTGTCCCAAAGTACATATTGTGTAGATCACAATTTAAAATCTCTCTTTTTTCTTTAGCATTCAGATGTGTTGGACATTCTCCATAAGTTTCATAAAAGTGAGAAATGTCAGCATACCATTCATCTATTGAACTCAGGAAAAGGACAATTGGGATATCAACATCTTCTTCTTTAGATGATTCACTCTGGGCACTATTGGAAATTAATTCACAGAGGCCTCTACCTTGAACCAACTTAGTTGGCCTGATATCTAAGTCATATTCTTGGACCTTTTCCACCCAATTTCCTCTTTTTGACCCAAAATCTTGTTGTGTAAGGATTGACTTGATAGTTGTATCGGGCACAAAGACAATTGAGTGAGAATTAAGAATATAGAAATGGAATTTCTTAACTGCCTTTACTACAACAAAATCATGCTTCTCCATTTGTGTGTATTTCAACTCATGAGCCTTCAAGACATAACTCATGAAATCTATAGGGAGTTCACAACCTCCATAATTCTTCTACACCAAAATGGTTGCCAGAGTATGCTCGGTGGCATAGCAATAGATTATGAAGTCCTTCTCAAAATTAGGATAGGAAAGAACAGGAGTATTGGCAATGGTCTTCTTGATGTTTTCAAAATCATTCTTTCCTTCAGAAGTCCAAAAAAATATTATTTCTCTTTCATCATTTGAGCTATGTTCTAGTTAATTCTATAAAATCAGGGATGAATCTTCTTAGAAAATTTATTTTGCCAAAGAAAGAATGCACACCTTTTTTTGCTTCATTGGGAGAGGAATTTTTTGAATAGCCAGAATCTCTTTCTGGATCAATCTTGGTCCCATCCTTGGAAACAATATGCCCAAGCAATTTTCCTTCTGTGACACCAAAGATAGATTTCTTTGAATTTAAAGAGATCCCATGTTCTCTGCACTTCTGAAGGAAACTTCAAGATGTTGAAAATGATCCTCTCTTTTTTAGAAAGATGGTCAAATCATCAAGATAAATCACAATGCACTTTCCTTTTAAATTTCCAAAATCCAAATCCATTGCTCTTTGAAAAGTTGCACCAGCATTGATGAGACCAAATGACATCCTCCTATAAGAAAAAGTGCCCCAAGGGGTTGTGAAGGTTGTCTTGTGTTGATCTTGAACATCCACTTGATCTGGTTATACCCTGAGAATCCATCAAGCATGGATAACATCTCTCGAACTAGTGACAACTTGTAAGATTTGGTCCATCATAGGGAGTGGATAATTATCCTTGAGAGAGGCCTGATTTAAATTTTTGAAATCCACACAAATCCAGATTTCTCCACTCTTTTTCCTTACAAGCACAATATTGGCTACCCAAGTAGAATGGTGAATAGGAAAGATTATTCTGGCATTCAACAACTTTTGAATTTCTTGGTGAATTGTATCTGCAATTTTGGGATTATATTGCCTTTTCTTTTGGTGGAATGGCTTGATCCTTGGTTTTAAAGGAATATAATGTTGCATTTCCCTTGGCTTGAAAGATTTTAGATCATCATATGAATAAGCCAACACATCAAATATATTTTTTAACAATTCAATCATTTTCTTCTTTTCATCCTTAGTACAACATTTTCCAATATTGACCAATTTAGGCTTTTCTTCACTCCCTATATTGATTTTTTCATATTCAGTTGATTGATGGGCCTCATGTGATACCTTGGATTTGATATATCTATCATGCTTGTCAAATAAATCTTCTAATCTTACCAGTCCCCTAGGTATCTTATTACCTTTCAACCTTATGCAACCATCTTTATCAAATTCTTCCTCCACTCCTTCAGACATAGAAGATGAAACAAGACTCACGATGAACAACTTCACTTCCTTCAAAATATAGCTGACTAAAATTATCTTAGAGCTCAAGGAAGGAGATCAGGTGTTGATCATCATTAAACACCTGCCAATGGTTCACATTATCTAGAACACTTGGTCTATGTATCATCTCGATTGTGAACTTATCTTGAGCAAAATCTGGGATGAGGAATTAGCAAAGATCCGGACATAGCTAAAGCATCAGCTCTAGTATTTTCTCTCCTGGTACAACTTCAATAGAAAATGCATCTAACAATTCAATTGAATCCAGACTAGATTTCTATAATGCTTTAGTCTTCCATTTTTACTTGGAATACCCCTCTGACCTACTTGACAATGAGTTCAACATCTCCTGAGAGAAAAATATTTTTATCCCCATTTCTCTTTTATTTCCAAGCCAAGAAGAAGGGCTTCATACTCAGTTGTATTATTTGTGTTTTCAAACTAAAGCTTATAAGAGAATGGGTGATATTTTCCTTCAGGAGAGGTTAGAACAACACCATCTCCTAGAACCAGCCAAAGAAAACTACCATCAAATTCCAATACCCAAACACCATTAGGATCATTAATCACCCCTTTAGGAGCCTTTACTTCATCTTGACATGATCATATAGTTACCATGGCCAATGTCTTCATAGATAATTTTTGCTTTGGGATCATCAATTTTCTACACAATATACTTTGCCTTGTCTCTCAGGTAACAATTTCTTCATTTTTCCATTAACTGGGATGAGGCATGAGACCAATCCATTTGAATTCTCTCCTCCCACTTCTCTATAGAAATTCCTACTCAACAACATACCATATGATGGTGGAATGTCTGCAACTAAAATGGTGGCTTTGACCCTTTTTCTCTGGAAGGAAGTGAAAGCTACTTGGGCATCTTTGATCCTTCCAACAAGAGGCACTTCCTTGCTTTCCATAGAATAACATGAGCCAAAATTTTGTGTCAATGTGAGGCCAAGGCATGAGAAAATTTAGCAAGTATCACATTATTTGATGCTCTGAGTCAATGACACAATTGTTAAGCTTATGGAAGTTATGAGCAGTGTGACATAGAAGGGCTCAATATTTTTTTAGTTGTAGAAGGTGTTGAAGCCATCAAATTTTGTGGAGGTGGAGAGGTAGGAGTGGGTAATAGGACTTTAGAAGTGGTGGATGATGGGCTAGGTTTGGACTTGAAAACTTGACAACTTGGGAAAAGGCATCTAGGTGAGTTTGATAGAATTCAACTTTGGAAATTTGGATCTTGGTATTTTTAATATGATCAATTATATCAAAGGACCCTGAGGTGGATGGGGCATCCAAGATTGAAGAAGTGGAAGTCTTAGGCTTATCAACTTTTTACAGATGAGGAAGTTTTGGACATAGGAGTTGAAATATGCATTAGCCTTAGGTGTAGAAGATGAAGAAGTAGGAGTATTAGTATTACTTACCTTTTGAGTGGAAGTGGTAGGGATAGGAGCTCCTCTCTTGCAACAACTAGAATAGTGACTAGAACTTATTTAGATTTATTTGCTGGTTAAACCACTTCCTTCTTCTTGTTCATTTGATCTCTTGTCATGACAACATATGTTTTGTTGTTCATATCTACCACTACTTCATCATAATCATCCTCATCATCATCAAATCCTTATATGGTAAGGAAATTGACTTGAGAATCATTCACTTCTTCTAGCACCTCATCAAGTTCTTCTTTAAGCTCCTTGAATTCCTCAACTTCTACTTCATCTTCAGTTCTTGAACTTCACATGCCGCATTGACTGGAACCTTGAGAGGTGGTGCCTTGATTTCAACTTAGGCTGAGTGGGAGGAAATGATTTGAGGTTGAAAATTCCTCCTGGAATATCTTTATAAGGATAATTTTGGGCCAATTGCTTCTTGATGGAAATCATATCATTTTCCAATTTTGAACTAATTGTTCAGAACTTGTGGTAGCAAAAGAAGAGGCCTTGGCTTTAGGTGGTTCTTTTCCATAATTTTCCTGACATTATTAAATCATCTTCTACGCTTATGGCCAAATATTGATCATCATCCAAGGTAGCAAGATTGGCCCTTCTCAATGCATATCTTACCTCTCGTAGTTGAGCATTTAGCATTCAAGAAAACACTTTTGAATTTGATCTACAGGATGAGTAACCACTGGAATTTTATTCACTAACTTGTTAAATTTTTCCATGAACTCTGCATGGGCTCATAAGGTTCCTTTTTTATTTGAGAAAGTTGAGCCAAAAGGCATGCACATCCTCTATAGGCTTGAACTGATTTTCAAATTGAGTTTTCATATTATCCCAATTGGTAAATACCATCTAGGAGGTGATAAAACCAATCTGCAACATTGTCCTACAGTGTCTCCACAAAAATCTGACAGAGACATCTTCATGCTCAACTCCAAGCACTCCACAGGCCATAATGAATGTAGCAATGTGCTCATCAGATGCACTTTTCCATCTCCTCAGAATTTGGGGAAATTCTTCCTATTCCTTTTGGAAAATCATGCAGAGGTTGAGGGAAGAGCCAAAGGTCTAAACTCATTGTCCCCAAGGAAAAGGTATGGCAGCCATTCTGGGAAAAATGGTTTGTAAAGGGATTGTAATTTGGCTAATACCAAGGCTCGAGCACTAGGACTGGACCGAGTTTGGTATTAGTGAGATGAAAAATCCTATCCTTTGTAGGAGGAGTACTTGTGGATCTTTTTTTCTAGCTCTTCTTTCAGGATCGGAATGAAAGCCATGTTGTTCCAGTAATTGAAAAATTAGGATCTCAATTCCTTGATGCTCTTTGACCTCGTGTGTATCTCTCTCTCTTCCAATGTGTGTTATTTTGCTCTAGTCTATTTGAAACTTTTTTGGTGGGATGCATACAAAACGTGCCCCACGGTGGGTGCAAAAAAAATGTTGGTTAGGAAAATTTGAATTTTTAATTCAAGCAATAGTTAAGGGACAACAATCCCTCCTCTTTATGGGAGAGGTTCCTTATTCACCAAACAAGAATAAAAACCTACTTATTTACAAATATACAAACTACAATATTTGAATGAGGATCTTGATGCATTAAATGTATCCATATTTAATAATTCTCAATACAGAAGAAAAAGATGTGGAAGAATTAATGATTTTGGGAATGGAGATGGCAACACTTTCAGATGTATAGATTGTAGAGTAATATCCTACTTATGCATGCATGAAATTTCAAGAACACATGAATATATATGTGTATATATATATATATATATATATATGAATACAAACCATATATGTAATAGACACAAATTTCAAAGCATAACATCAACTGAGTGAACACAAAGTTTCATATCCAAATATATAAAATCCACATTCATTAGGTAGAGAGAAGAAATAGAGGGAACACAAGAAAAAGAGGGAAAGAACTTCTTTTGTATTGATCCTTAGTGGTTATGTATTTTTACATTCCAAACATCAAAATCAACCCCTTCACAATGAAAAATTATTTTATAGCCACCCGGGAAGTTACAAGTAGAGTCTTTTAGTTTCCTTTCTTTTAATTAAACATTAATACTTAATCAAAAGTATTAAGTCATAAGTCAATTTAATTACAAAATATATTGGCAAAACAAGCCAACTTAAAGAAATATATCAAACTAAAATAAAGACTATGTGCTATACTGAGGGAACATTTGAAGAAGAGGAGGATGCATGTAATCTTCATCTTGAGATTTGGTGTTTCTAAATTTGACTAGTGCTCTAAAATCTCCATGCCTTAAGGAATAGTAGTATTTGTAGTAGCATTTGTCCAACTATTTAGAAACCTTCCATTTCTTCCAAAAGTCTGAATTTTGTGAAAAGCCTTTGTTTGCTTCAATGATGACAACAATTTGCAATGCACAGACTTCTCTTCATCTTCTCCTTGGTTATGATATCAGATTTGAACAAATTTTCTTTGATGAGTGCTTTGAATTCTTGACTTTTGATCTTACACTATATTTCTACTCACAAAGTCTTCTTTGAAGAAATGGCATTGAAGATCTCAAAATTCATCCAATACACAAGCCTTAAAAGCCTCACCCTTCTGGAATATTCTTCAATTCATCAATTGCTTCTTCCAGGACCTTTATCTTCCAATCCACACTATACACCCATTTCTTGAAAGATTATTCTTTGGGTCATCAAAGATCCATTTGCAATGAGAATTTGTTCATCAAGTATTTACTCATTTGTCTGAGATCTTGTATGCACTTTGTCCACAACTTGAGATCTTTCTCTAGGCTTGTAATAGTTGAGGTGAATCTTTGTTGGATTGAACAAATATTATCATATGTTTTGTATGCTTCCTCCATGAAATTCAAGCCAAAAATCAACATCTCATCCACCATAGCCTCAATTTCCTTTCCATAAGATGCATGTTTATGGATGTATTTGATGTTTTGTACCTCCTCATTAGTCAAGACAACAAGAGGTGGCATTAAAGTTGAGGAGATGGATCCAACACCTTGTCACTTTCAATAAGGGACCTAATGAAGTCAGAAAGGATTTGCACTTGCTCTTCTAGCTACTCATGTCTACTTTCCTTTTTCTACTCTTTCAATCACTTTTGACATAGTCTCCTTCAAGTTATGAACCTCACTCTCTAGGAGTGGATTCACCCAATGGTATCCTTGTCAACTCCAAGTCATTAAAATCCAAATATTTCTCATCTTTCTCAATCATGGGTTTGTAATCTCAAAAATTGTTGCCTTTAGAATTCGGACACCAACATTGAAGTGGTTTTGGCATTTCTTGGGCAGATGGGGCAGGAGTTGTGCCCAATAAGGAAGCTATAACATCAAATTTTGGGGAAACAATTTGGGATGAGCTTTCTTTTTTCTTACTATCAAAAATGGTTGACACAAGTAAAAGTGGTATGGAAGGAGGAGGAATAAGAGGACCTAATGCAAGTTGCTCATTAAACCTGGTGCATGTGGTGACACTTCCATGATAGATGTTCCAATACTAGAAATAGGTATCTCCTTGATAGGAGTCTAGAGTGCTCATTATTTTAGCTTTTGATTTTACACTCTCTGCTTGTCTTCCACCTCATCTTCCTTTTCAAGTGCTTCCTCTTCTTGATTAATTTAATTCTTATTTCTTCTTCTTCTTGACCTCCTAATTATTTCCCTTCTTTTGAAAGATCAATGATTTTCTCAACCACAATGGTTGTCTCTTATCTGCTTGGGAGAAAGGGGCTGAGTGTTTTCCTCTCCAATCAATTCTTCTTCCTTCTTAGCCTTTTTAGACTTCCTTTCTTGGTATACACCAGAGTTGAAGATTCGAGAGGAGAGGGGGCTGATTGAGTGTGTGCTTTGGGTAATGAAGTAAGAAATTCTCTGTTGGATGTAGAAACTTCTTGAGAAGGATACCACAACCTACCCACCTTATATGTTTCATTTTTCTATCAAACCAAACCTTGGTTTTGACCAAGATTGGGTTGATGATTTCTTGCAAGTTATCCTTCTCCTTCTTGAACAATCAATAGTGTCAAGAGGAGTATGCCGATATATTTGTTGAATTCAAGTGACTGTAAATCTTTATCATCATCTTGCAATCCATCTGGTACTTTGTAGATTCCAAAGTCTTTGATTTTTTGCAAAGAGAGCTGGCCATAATACCTTCTTCTTGCCTCATAATCATCTGAGCAATCTTGCCCAATAATATTCTAGGTCGGGGAGGTGATAGAAGGACATCTAAAATTATTGGAGATGAAGCCCTTGAGATCAAAGAAGTTCTTTTTTGAAATGAGTAGAAGTTAAAGGCAACAATAGTCCTCTAAATGTTTTGTGCATCCATAGAATTTTTGCAGGTGTAGTTACCCAAAGTAATTGGGAACTAGATGTCAGTTATCTTCTTGTCTCTGCAGTTCTATGCAGCTTATCAAGTTGCCTACAAATTTCCACTAGAGTAATTTTATCACTACAAAACATTGGGAGCTTAAGGGGGGCTCCCTCAAAACCTACTAACTTGATATAGAGAACTTCCTAAATTAAATGTAGAAGATTTCCATAGATGGAAATCAATTCTTGGCTTCAACAGAAAACCTTTCAGTCGTATTGCCCTCCAAAAGCCTAACAATGTACATAGTGAAGGCATCATTAACTCTCCTTAAAATGGTGATTATTGTTCTTAAGAGTCAATTTTAGTAGTATTCATATATATGGGGAATTCTTCTTATTATCTACCTGGGAGAGAGACCCAACCATTCTCTATATGCCCCAATAGTATACATCAAGTAAGAGGTCATGAAGACCTTGGTTCTCTATGCATTAGCCAATTATTCATTGGGCTTGTACATGTTAAATGATTTCTCCCCAATTCAAAGGTTGCTTTCCTTCACATATGATATTTAGGTATAGGCACATCCAAAAATGGAATTCATTTCTTGAAGGAAGTCCCATTATTCTTTCCATAAGAGTAGGGATAATTTTAGTGGCAAATATTCATAATATGGCGAAAATTTCATTTTAGGAAAATTTGAAAAGGTGATTTTTTCGGAGCAAGGTGTCAATGTCTTGTTCGCCTAAAATTTATAGTATATATATTTTTTTGGGGTCGGCTTCACCTACATTTGAAAACATCTCCTATAAAAACCTAGGTGATTCGCTAGGTAGTATACTACCACCAAGTACCTTACCAATACCATGTGAGTTGTGAACTTGCATACTCTAAGCACCGAGCACAAGTACATATTTATCATTTGATTACTTAGTAGCTTGCACTTCCATTCGTGACAAATGCTATTTTTGACGTTGTATGACTATAAATATTTTGACATGTGACAAAGGTTTTTGTGGACGAGTGATAAGGAGATCTTCTTGAGCGATGCACGACAAAGGTTTGTTGTTGATGCATGACAAAGGATATTCGTTGATGCGTGACTCATTGCATTTTTGACGTGCGACATGACTTAGTTTGTTGATGCACATGACTAAGTTTTTTTTTACATGCATGACTTAGGTTTCTTTGACGCGTGACTCACTATGTTTGCTAACGTGTGACTCGAGTTTCTCTTTGACGCGTGACTCAACCTATTTCTTGACGATGCGTGACTCAATTTTCATTGATGCATGAACTTAGTGCGACTTAGTTCTTTTGATGACACACAATTTAGTTAGAATAATGGAAGGTGCTAGTGCTCAGAATGGGAAGACCCAAAAAGTAACTAAGAAATATCAGAAGTCCCTGTTCAAGTATTTTGGAAACTCTACTGCTACAAATACCACAACCACTAGCACCCATATAGCTGCCACGAAAGAATCAGAGTATTGACTATGTGGAAGGTAATATTGAGGTGGACATGCATTCTACATAGTATCAACCAAATGACACCTATGATGATACCATGCTAGATCTTGAAGATATACTGTTGAGATGCCAGATCCTGAAGATATTCTTCTATTGGGGTGCAACCAAGAGTGCATCAAGATATCACACATACAAATACTCAACAAAATGGAACACAAAAATCAAATTCAAATTCTGGTTCATGAAAGAGGAAACCAGGTGATTGTGATATTGCTTAGAATTCTACTCAAAAAAGTAAAACATTGAAAAATGAACAAGAATATGTGGACAATTGGGAGGACTTACAAGTTTGATTGGGCTGCCAAATTTCCATTTATCAAACTTGTACAATCATCTAATTCAGAAGAGATCCCATCTAAATGTACATGTACAATATGTACGTGGAAATTGGGAAAGCAACAAAAAATGCAACTGAAGCTGGACACTATAGAAAAACACTGTGGAAAACAATATTTGACTGTAATGGGGGAGGATGGCTAGAAAATCAAAACACACAGGTGGAAAACTGAAAAAAGAATGCATGCATGTTAAATACACAACAGAGTATGAAGCAAAAATAAAAAAATGTAGACATCTCATGGAAAAGGGAGGAACGATCACATCGCAAATTGGTAAGATGAATCAAACAAATCTGCATGCAAAACTCATACAATTCTCTACTTTATTTCACATACTAAAGAAAGGAAGACCGATTTTGGATTTCCTCGATTTCAAAGTTTTGTATCAATATAATGGAATGCCCAATGTACCTCAGTCTCATTGGTTTAACAGTAGTGCATGGGAAATGGAAAAATGCCTTTCGATGATAGAGAAGGAAGATTTGAAAGAGAATGTAAAAAAGCTAAGTTTATCTCTCTTTCAATTGATGAAGTGAAAATAGTCGACAACACTGCATGGGTATGTATCCATGTCTATACTTTAGAAAATCATATAAGGACACCTCATCTGTTGGGTGTTATGAAAATGGTTGAAAACTATGTAATGCCGAAAAACCTACATAAAATAGTTGTTTCTCATTTGAAAGATATTGCTGGAATGACTGATTATGAAATTGCTATGAAGTTGGTATGCGTTGGAGCAGATGGTGCATCAGTCATGTAGGGTCACCGAACAAGGTTATGTGTTAGATTGCAAACAAATGGCCCCTTATATGCTAGCAATTCACTGTATGGCTCACATAATGAATTTAGCGTATAAAATGGTAAGCAACTACAAAAATGTTGCTAAAGTAGAAGACCTTATAAGAGAACTTCATGCCTATATGGAAAGCAACCCAAAGTGATTTCTTGAGTTCTAGAAATTTGCAATTGGAATTACAGATAGATGGGAAAAACTTCTTGAAGGATGTTGAGATGAGATGGATTTCTTTGTATGAACTTGCATGCAGAGTTTTGTGAGGAGTATCCTTCATTGGTTGGTTTCATGCACAAATATCATCATGAAGTTGACAGGTGAGGGACTTGTTTTTCGTTTAACTGATTTGGAGACATTGCTTACATTGGTTGGTATTCTTCCAATGTTGTAGGAGATCAATACACTGATGAAGCATGCACATGGGAGATTAATCTATATTGTGGATTTTATATACGGATGAGAAAAATGGTATGTCAAAGTCTTGATGTCTTGTATTATTCCCAAGATAGTTTTGATACACATGTTTTGAGAATTGGAAAGCTTTATTAGATCTTAAAAATCCCTAGTAACTATTTGAGATTTAATATCCACGATCACCTCTGCATCAATGTTAATGGGAGGGACATACCACTGCACATTTTGCAAAAATGTCAAGATATTACAGGATCGGAATGAGAAGATGTTCATGTGACACGTAATCTCTTTGAGTCTATTATAGTTGAAACAAGAATAAGCTTAAAATTTTTTAGAATCCTTATCATCAGAAATTAGAGAACGTTTCTCCAAAGATAAAATTCTTGAAGCAATGGGTGTGATGAATCCTAATTTTTGGAATACTGAAGGTGCTCGTGCAGACTTTGTAAGAAAGCATTTCCATAAATCCATGGGTACAATAATGGAACATTTCACAAAGACTTCAGAGGTCAAGGGTATGGAAATCAAAGGTATATTGAATGTTGATTTATTAAAGTCTCAATCAAAAAATTTTGCAACAACAATGAGGAACCAATATAAAAATTTAGACGAACTTTCTGAGAGTGGTGTTATTACAAGGCTCGCGAGGAATATATCAAAGTACTATCTTACAAGAAGACATCAGTGAATATTTTAGATTATATGAGTTATGCCAAACAATGATTTTGGGGTCTGTGGAGGATGAAAAGGGTTTTTAGTGCTTTATCATTTATAAAATCAAAACTGAGAAACATGTTGGATAAAAATATGGAAAGTTGCATGAGGTGTTATGTTTCTCACTACTCCATGGAAACCTTTCCTTTCGACAGAGAAATTGTGCATTGGAATTCCCTTTCGAAAGAAGAGGTGTAAATAATACAACTACAAGTACAATTGTTCCCAATGATGAGACTGGAATTGGTGTGTCGTCACACTCTATAGAAGAGAACATTGACTTTGAAGAAGCTATTGATAATGGATTGTTTCAGCTTTAAATAGGTATCTCCTTGACCTTACTTTTATTGTTTGTCACCTTACATTTTAACTGTGGTTATTTATTCAATTTCATATTAACTCTACAGATGTAAATATTGACTGAGGAGGCTTTTTATCAAATTTTGTTTCAGCTCTTGTTATCATTAAAGATGTTACATGTATATATATTTACATTTATTTAAATACAATTATTTATAAAAAATCTGTTTTATATAATTACTATTTTGGATTTTTCGAATACAAAATTCTGTTTTAAAAATATGTTTGTTACATGCATTTGTCGAATACTAATTTACAAGACCTTCAGAGTTCAGATCTGCATATTCTTCCATTGTTATACTCTTCAGACTTCTAGACTTCTACTATCTAGACATGTACATGTTATCATTTGCATTTTTCTTTAATATTTTGTTTCTTCCTTAATCCGATCAATCATTATTTCATTTTTTTTTGAAAATGTGGGTTGACATCCATCGAGGAAGCTCTCACTTCTCGGGACTGACAATGTTAGGAAACTCACCCATCTATATACTAATCCATTTCTCGTGTTGAGTTTTCTTGAATCGAAGATCTTCTAGCATGCTACGAAGGATGATTTCTCATTTTCCTTCCATATGCTTTGTCACAACCATCTAAAAGACAAGAGGTAACTTAAACCCTATCATATGACATTGCTTGAGTTTTTACAATTATGTTTAATTTATTTTTGTATTTGTAAAATGCTTTGATAAAGTGTTTAAACTTTGTGGGATAAAATCACACATTCAAATTTTACAAGTAGAGAGAGGAATATTTTTCCATATTAAGATGTTTCTGTCATAACACATTCCAAATTTTCTTAAAACAATTATCCATTATACAATTCATCATCCACGATCATACTTGAAGCTAAATCTACATCCACATACAATTCATCATCATCCATATCTATTTTAATGTCATCATCCACATCTAATGTCATCATATCATTGATTCATTACAAGTAGAGAGAAGAAGATTTTGAGAAGGTTTAAATGCAAAAACCTCATACAGAGTTCTAATTTTACAAGTAGAGAGAAGAATATTTTATTGTATTAAGATGTCTCTATCCTAAGACATTCCAAATTTTCTTAAAACAATTATCCATTATCATCATCCATGATCGTGCTTGAAGCTAAATCTATGTCCACTCAATTCATCATAATCCATATCTATTTTAATGTCTTCATCCACATCTAATGTCATCATAGAAGATGTAAGTCCTAGTTCAATTGACAAGTAGAGAGAAGAAGATTTTGAGAAACCTGATACAAAGTTTGAATTTTACAAGTAGTAAGAAGATGTAAGTCCTAGACTCCTGACACACTCCAATTATTCTTAAAACAATTATTTATCCATTATCATCACAATTCATCATCATCCATATCTATTTTAACATTCCAATTTTTCTTAAAACAATTATCCATTATCATCATTCATCATCATCTATATCCATTCTAATGTCATCATATCATATCCATTAGAAGATTTTGAGAAGGTTTAAATGTCTCTGTCCTACCACATTCCAAATTTTCTTAAAACAATTATCCATTATCATCATCCAGATTCCATGATCGTGCCAAGCTAAAGCTAAATGATACGTCATACATACAACTAATGATAATCCATATCTATGATTCTATTCTAATGTCATCATCCACATCTGAATAAATCATCATTTAACTCTATTAGTATTAAGATGCCTCTATCATACCACATTCCATATTTTCTTAAAACAAATAATTAACCATTATCATAATGCCATCACATTCAAATGAATATACAATCTAGAAATTCTATACATAATATATAAGAAGATATAAAATTCCATATTATAAAGTATTTCAAATTTTCAAATGCCATCACATTCAAGTTTCAAATTTCAAATCCAGATAATAAATTATTTCAAATTTTCAAACATCATGACCATCACACTCAAGTTTCAAATTTTCAAATATAGATTATAAAGTATTTCAAACTTTCAAATTTAAAGTTTCAATTTTTCAAGTTTCAACCCTCAATCATGAAAATTTTCAACCCTCAATTTTTGTACCCCTTTCCCCAATGGCTTCCACTCATGTAGTTGTACTCCTTTCCCCAATGGCTTCTCCTCCTGTACCCCTTTCCCCAATGGCTTGAATAATCCCAGAACTAATCAGATCTTCCGCAACACTGTCTAGATTCTTTATGATCCTTTGTTCTTCCTTTGTCGCATCTCCATGGGATAAAAAACTGGGATCTGCAGCTACCTTGGCTTTGAATAAAATTTCAGGGTCAAAGCCATGCTCTTTAATTATCCACTTTAGTGTATTGTTTTGTTTGTTAACTAAAACAATATTTTCTTTCAAATTCTTTGTTGCGGATAAACTGTTCTTCATGGTTTCCAAGTGAACTTGGAACACCTTTGCTTGACTCTTCAAATTTTCATATTTCAACTGCACAAAAAAAGTGATCTCAATTAAACATATTACTAAAATAAGAAAATTTCAAATTAACAAAAAATATTGTTTCAAAGTGATAATACTTACGACCGCTCTATCTCTCTCGGCATTTGCAATTGCTACCAGATCCTTGTCCTTAGACCATTTGTTAAAATATGCTTGGGCTTCAACACTAATATTTTCAATTTGTTTAATGTTTTATCTAAAATATCATCTTTATAGTTGTTGTTATATGTGACAGTCCCACCTCTTACTTGGGTAAGTAAGGAATCCATCTTCGCAGGTTGATTTTGGACTGCAACGTATAAAATTTCCCTTTGCCAATAATTTTCAAAATGACTTATTATTTCATTGATTAGTACTTTTTCCATCTCTCCCATTCTATAAGCTGACTGATATGAGGTACAATAAACTTCATGTGACATGGGATTGAAATCATTACCAATTAAGTTCTCTAAAGGAAATGGTAGCAATTATTCACCATCTGTATCTGAAGAAGATGATGTTCTGGAGAGGTATGGGGGCTTTCGGGTTGATCATCGAATTGCTACTATTTCTCCTTTGGGTGGCCTGATCCTATTTGTGATAAAATAAATCAATATTCAAATAAATAAATCTAAAGTGAAATGTAATGAAAGTTGAATAAATTACGTTGAAATTGAAGTATACCTACTTGGCCTTGAATCATCTCACGTGTATTAAAAAACCCTTGATGGGTCATTGCTATCAATGCCCAAGTAATCTTCATCTAAATTTATATTATTTAAAATTGATATGCCCATTGTGTTGGGCAAGCCACCGAGAGAGAGGGTTGGAATTGAAATGAGGAGGCAATGTTTAGTGTCCCACTAGGGGCCGAGAGGAATTGGCATGTGTTTACCAATGTTCTTTTTCCCTGAACCTCTAGTTGGCATTTTGAATCGTATTGGTGGAGGAGGGGGTGGTGTTCCGTTGTTTGTACAGAATGTGAAGGACTGCAATGTGCTGAAAAGTGCAAGAAAAATCATATGAAAAACTGTTAAACTATTGAAAACTTGTACTAAAGCAATAAAATCATACCTTGTTGAGGGGTAACGTGTCGCGGAGCTTGAGGTGGCCGTGTTGGAGTAGTAATTGGTTGTGTTTGAGCTGTGTGTGGCTGGGATTGTTGAGCAAGGTTGTTGAGAAGAGACAATTGCATGCGACTGAACTGAGTGAGTTGGTGAAGATGGTTGACTTTGAGAAGCCGCGTATTGTCCAAAGTCCTGCAATGTCAGCAACAATCGATTGTATGTCAATTCAATATGGTAAATGGTAAATTGAAAATACAAAATGGGAATTTGTAAATAGTAAATGTTAGGGTATTATGTCTCTGGTGTTTAACAAATTCAAATGCTTGGCGGTTCGGAGATGAGTGAACTTCCATTTCAGATTGTGAATCTTGATGCCTCAGCGTGTTGTTGGCCTCTTCCTCTTGATGCCACTTTTTTTGTGGAAGGGCCTCCAAAATATTTTCTGCAAACAATCAATATTTAATCAGATTCTAGATGAACATAATGTTAGTCTAATGTCGAAATACAAACTTATACCTATTGTTCTTGAAATGGAATTGAAAATTCTTCATTGTCTCATTTGTGCAAGTAGGAATTGGTTTGTCTTTTAAATTAAAAAGAGCCTCGTAATAAAGGCCAAGGAGATAGTTTGTGGAGTGAATGATTGGTTTTTCCAAAAGTGATGCATTTGTAATGTTAGTCTTTATTTTATTGGATAAAAAGGTGCACCAATCAAATTTTTGCTTTCCGATAGTTGTAAGAATGTATGTAATAGCCCAATTTGGTATATCATTTCCGACCCTGCAAAACAATTCTAGCTTGAAAGAAAGAAATCATAGCAATAAGAAAGTGGTGTGCAATTCCTTGCGTATCCACACCATGTCTTGATTTATTGACATGAGCTAAAATGCCAAAAATCCATTGGAATTAATATAAAAATAGATATTACATATTACAGATTAATATCAAAAATTAAAAATATAAAATGAAAATTGAAAACAATTTACACGTACAATCAACATGGAAACCGAAAGTAGATTTGAGGTACTTCTTATCATTTTTGATGAGGGTTTGCTTTCGTTGTGACAATGGGGAATTTTTGTATGGAAGGCTTGTTAAGTGATGAATATCAGTTGGATCGACACCGAATTGAAACATACGACCATTGTCCACAATAATAAATAAAACAGATTGTCCTTTGTATTGTACTGAGGAGAGTAGGTAATTCATAATATCATGATCTATTTCAAACTAGGGCATCTTAACAAGCCCATCAAAGTCACATGCATCAACCAAATCCTTGTATTCCAAATTCATTTGCAAAACTGTTTGAATGTGGGGCACAACAAGTTCTTGTAGAGTATCTTGCCCTTGGATAGGGCTTGTGGGTTGATTGGATTTTCTGATTGATTTTGGTCTTGAGCTTGGCCTTGGGTTGCACTTGTAGTCGCCATTGTACTTGTCCTTGAGCTTGATTCCTTGAAATTGATTCCTGTAAATGAAAAATTTCAGGAGTCGAGAGTGTAAACGTGAAAATGACCGGTGGGAGGCTATTTATAGGAGAAAATTAGGGTTTCAATGCCACCAACAAGTTCGTGTGACAAGGCTTGTTATCACACATCGCAAGCCTTTTTTGATGACGTGATCGCAAAAGTTTTTGTCATGCATGCGTCGCAAGCCTTGTTGACATGCGACAACAAGGCATGTTTTCGTGTTTCAGCAAGCCTTGTTGATGCGTGACAAAATTTTTTTGCATCACGCACATCAAATAAGGCTTTTTGATGCGCGCAACAACAAGGCTTCTGTCACGCATCAACAAACCTTATTGACGTGTGAAAGAAAGCCTTGCTATCACACATCAGTAAGCCTCATTGACGCATGACAATAAAGTTTTCTATCACACTTCAACAAGCCTTTTGATGCGCGACAAGGATTTTTTTGTCACGCGTCAACAAGGCTTACTAACGCGTGATAGTAACACTTTCTATCACGTGTCAACAAGGCTTGTTGATGTGTGACAGAAGAATCTTTGTTGTCTGCAGAATTTTTCCCATATGTAGTCACTCTCCCTCAAAATAATAGTAGGAAAAAATTTAGTTCTCAAAAAATGGAAAATTCACCTTTACGTGAAAGTGGATCCAGGTATATTTGTTAGGGATTTTCCACCTCCATTTTACTAGAGGCTTCTTAACTTAGGTTTTTGATCAAAAGATGTTGGACTTGTGCAAAAGTGAGAATATTTGAATATTCAATTATTGAAATGCCAAAGGTAGTATTGATACATCCTACATCCATCTTGCAATCACTTGGCCTTGGGGGTGCTGTGATTTCTTTCGTGCTTGGGACAAAACAGAACTACAGGCCAAAACTATATCTGCACATTAGACCGAGACCAAAACCCCTCTAGCATAAGCTATTCCACAATCCTTGATGAGTTGGGCCACAAAGTAGGGATTATCATCATTGATATGCACCCATAAATCATTAAAGTCCAGATCTTTGCACATTGGTATCCCCTATATTGGGTATGGAGGTCTCAAGAGAGGAAAGATGTTCATGGCCCTTAAAAAAAATCTTCATGATAGCTAATGAGCTAAAACACTCAAACTCAGGCAGACACAAGGAAGCTTTAGAAAATGGTTTTGGGAGACGATTATTTAATAGGGTACATAGTGAAATTGAATATAAGATCTTACAAAATGCCTTGAGTTCACTAACCTTAGCTATAGGATTAAAGACGGCGTCTTTAGGAACACAATAAACTTTGAAAATTTGAAAATGGTTGAGTAATTCTCATGCTATAGATAAAAATGGCTTTAGTAGTGCAGGGAAAAAATGCGCAAAGTCCAACTGTAACTTGCAATGGTTAAGATGGCCAATCTACCCTACTTTATATAACCCCATTTGGAAAATGTTGGTAGGAGGCATTAAATGAAGGGTTTGAATAGTCTACGAGAAAATGAGAGTACTTGAAACACTAAATGCCGACATACTCTTATAAGTGTGGATATGGTAGAAGAATGAGGCACATGAGGCCCAAAATTATATGGGACATTTTGGAAACAAAATGCCAGAAGTTTTGCAAAGGCAAAGAAAATTATCACAATGCAAAAACATGGGTTTGTGGAGAACCAAAGATCGGACCGCATTTGGGACATCTCGGACATGGAAAGTCAAAAGTTCCACAATGCACTATCATCCAATGGAAAGTGGGTAAGTCGGGTGAAATGCACACAGACGGTCCATGGGACATAAGTACACAAGTTCTCCATCTCGCCCGAAAATCCACAACACGAGAGGGGACTTAGAGAAAAATTTCAAAGAGGAAGGGTTCGGGTCGAAAGGCTTGAGGTACTGTGGAGACACAAGGAACTAATGTCCAGGGAACACAAGGGTTGCGTGTTCATAAAAAGGCCAAAACTTCGTAGAACAAAGAAAAGCCGAGTTTATTGTGGAAAATGCATGGAATCGGGAGCGAGGATCCGAGAGGGACATGGGGCATGTGATACACCAAAACCTAAAACATCTGAAATACAAAGTAAAAGACCCCAATGCCTAAAAATTGAATATCATTCTTTCTAGACTTCACAAAGGCAAAAAAAGTCTTCATAAAGGCTAACTTACTCGATTTTTTTGAAAATTTGACAAAAGTTCAAACATTTTTGGTAAGTGATAATAGTATTGCTTGGTTTTAGGTGATCCGATGCCACTAGTTGAAGTAATGTAGAGAGGAAATATCTTGAATCCTCTAGCATGTAACCACTCCCCATAATTCTAAGGATAGCCATGTCTATAAAAGCCGATGTGTATGAGGTTTGTAGACTGGTTTGAACCCACTCATTGTATAACCCATAATGCCAATGGCGAAACTAAATTGAACTAAACCAATGTAGAAGCGGTGTGTAGTATGTAAAACTCCAAATTATGCCCCCTTCTTGGGGGAACTTGTGACGTCGTTGATAGGAGTATGCGGCCCCAAAAGAGGACCGACCATATAAATTGTGCCCTGTAGGGGGAAGGGAATGTGCTTGGTATAAACTAAGGTGCACACAAATAAGTGGTTATAGACAAGTGTTAGTATGAACAATCATGCATGTAAAAACAAGTTTACGCTACACAGACAAGCTAATCTATAAGTAAATATGTAAGAAACCAAACATAGACCACCAAAGTGGGTTTTAAACATGGGACATCACTCATAATGTCGCAAAACACGCAAAGCCACAATGCTTCATACAACAAATAAGTGTGTACACCAAACAAAGGGAAAGACGGACACACAATATCAAACAAAATAAGTAAGTACAAACAAGAGATAATCATGAAAGTGAATATTCTTGTAAAAATAATGCTACACATGAAGCACCTGTTAGCATGTTAGAAAGATAACCCATATGTAAAAAGCATGTATAAACAAGTAATGTAGAGTGCTACATACAAAATGAAACAATAACACCTGTAAGAGATGAATGTGGATGCCCCTAATAACCGTTGTAGGAGTGGTAGGAGGTAAGCATCTATGTTGTGTGTAAGAGACCTATATCTATGATCAAAACTAGAGAAAGACGTGAACACGCATGTGTGTATGGCATAAATAAATGACATATAAGAGTTCTAAATAACATATGTAGTAAAGTGAACATATACAAGAAAGTGTAAGCAAAAGTAAATGCAACCATATAATGCAGTATCATATGGATGGATGGAATGGAATGTATAATGGATGGTAGGTGTAGACACCTGTAATTTGGCCTACATGATCTTATCACTAAGATCGGGACTAACTATTCTAGTCTCATGTCAATTTATCACACTACGCTAGTAAATCACCCTTTCTAACCCCTTCTTAACCCCCTAAGTCCGCTAATCCCTCTCTAACCAATTTCTATAAGCTTGTTTTCCCTTTAATTAACCTTGTTTAAGTTAATTAACCATCTTATTGAATTTTTAATGAGAGTTTGACTTTATAAAGCAAAAATATCACCTTTTCAAAATAACCACTTGGCTTCCCAAATCCAGTTCACACCTCCCAATGGGATTTTCTGAAAATCACCTTTTTGGCCCCTTTTTAATCCCACATGCATCCAAAACACCTTTTCCTCCAAACCAAAAACTATAAATACAAGGTTACCCCTCCCACCTTTTCATAAGAACTCCCTCTCTCATCTCATTTCTAATTTAGATTATGCTTTAGTCATTTTAGAGTCATTTCATTTCATATTTGAGCTATTTACTTGTATTTGCTAAATCTTTCAAAGCTTTAGGTAAATGGGAGAAGCCATTAATGGTGAGCTTCCATTCTTAAGATTTTGAGACATCCATAAAACACATAACTGATTTCTAGAACTTTAATAGGTTCATTTATAGATAGCTTTCATGGAGTAGGGAAGTAATATAGTCATGTTTTAGAGTTTGATTGTTTGTTTCAAGCTTTATTGTATGCATGCAAATAGGTAGCTCTTGTTTATCTCTAATCTGATGGTCATTGCATTGTTTGTTATAAATATTTTGGGGTTTTTTTAGAGATTCTTACCCCATGTTCATAGTAGAAGAAGTGTTAGAGTGATCATAGCAGAAAAACATGCCTCAGGGACATCACGACAGCTTAATAAACCCTCCTCGTGGGGGTAAATCAGTCACGACCAATTCATTTGTAGTAGAGATCTTGCAAATTTTTACCGAGAGCGAGTGTGAGAGCTTTGGAGTAGTTTCAAATATTTCAGGCACTATTTTCTTTCATTTTATTCTACATCGCCCGTCGTGATGATTATTGTTATTAAATAATTATTTTGGGACTTGGCAGGCATTTTTTACGCCACACGCCCGCCTTTGCAAGGGCATTTTCATATGATTTTAAGAGATATTTTCATCTCTTAAATTCTTCTGACCGATCAAAAATTTAAAAATTATAAAATCATCCCAAAATACAAAAAAATCGTACAAAATTTGAAAATGGACTAAAATTGGTAATCAACACATTTGTGGTTGAAATCAGTGTCTCTTGCACATCGTTCATCTCATATCTTGTTGGCATTTCCACGTGCTTTGAAACGACTCGTGGATCCTCTGAATCTCAAACCATTTATAAAAGCTACACTTCTTACTTCGTCAATACTCTAGGGCATGAGTTATGCGGTATTGTTTCACTTTGTGCACTTTGCTTTTCATTGGACCTAAGTGTCCTCCATCCTTTCCCTTGAATATAAAAATTACTTGGGGCATCGTTTTAAACCCTTGTCATTTATCATAACATTTGGGATTGCATCTCGATAAAAAATTATTTGTGTAACTATCTTGAATGTTGTTGGTTTGAGTGTGTGTGATTGTACTTATTTCCCTGTTAGATGAGTTTGTTTGCTTCTCGTATTGCATTGCATGTTTGTATGTTGCATGGAGTTGCTTAATTTAGAAATGGAAAATTATTTGTATCTTTTCTTTTCATGTCATTTTACACTTCTATTGTATGGTTATACTTTAATAAGGATCGATGATGAAGATTACTAGCAATATGATGAATACAAATTATTTATATGACAATACCTTGTGGATAGCTCAATGTCCCTCCTTCTTGTTATTTTCTCTTCTATTTCCCCTTTCTTCACATTTTTCTTTCTTCCATCCTCTTTTTGATCGTCGATCGCATTCTTCCATTACCCCATCGACACTCGAGGGGCATCCTTCATCCTACTAATTTTTCTTCTACCCCTTCAAAATTTTCTACTCGTTTATGCTTGTCTACTTTCTTTGAAGTGATGTCGCACACACCACCTCAAAGAGGGAAAATGTAGACACCTGTAATTTGGCCTACATGATCTTATCACTAAGATCAAACTAACTATTCTAGTCTCGTGTCAATTTACTACACTACGCTAGTAAATCACCCTTTCTAACCCCTTCTTAACCCCCTAAGTCTGCTAATCCCTCTCTAACCAACTTCTATAAGCTTGTTTTCCCTTTAATTAACCTTGTTTAGGTTAATTAACCATCTTATTGAATTTTTAATGAGAGTTTGACTTTCTAAAGCAAATATCTCACCTTTTCAAAATAACCACTTGGCTTCCCATATCCGGTTCACACCTCCCAATGGGATTTTTTGAAAATCACCATTTTGGTCCCTTTTTAATCCCACATGCATCCAAAACACCTTTTCCTCCAAATCAAAAACTATAAATTCAAGGGTACCCCTCCCACCTTTTCATAAGTTTTCCCTCTCTCATCTCATTTCTGATTTAGATTATGCTTCAATCATTTTAGAGTCATGTCATTTCATATTTGAGCTATTTACTTGTATTTGCTAAATCTTTCAAATTTTTAGGTAAATGGGAGAAGTCATTAATGGTGAGCTTCCATTCTTAAGCTTTTGAGACATCCATAAAACACATAACTGATTGCTAGAACTTTAATAGGTTCATTTATAGATAGCTTTCATGGAGTAGAGAACTAATATAGTCATGTTTTAGAGTTTGATTGTTTGTTTCAAGATTTATTGTATGAATGAAAATAGGAAGCTCTTGTTTATCTCTAATATGATGGTCATTGCATTGTTTGCTCTAAACATTTTGAAGTTTCTTTAGAGATTCTCACCCCATGTTCATATCTTTAACAAACTTTTCATTGTACATAGTAGGAGCCATGTGCCCCAGAGTGAATGGAGTTGTATGTAGTGAGGTTCATTTGTTTTTCCCCCTTAACAATCAAGAATGAACCGTAAATGAGAGTGTGTCATCGGGAAATGGTCAAAGTGTGTGTTATGTCTAACATGTTGTGATGAGTGTGTATGTGTAGTGATGATATGTGACCTAGTGATGAAGTGTGTACGTGACCCTATAACCGAAGCGTATATCATGACAAAATGAAGGAATAGGTGACCATTTAACCTATAACGTATGTCACTAACCTAGTAATGTCACATGATAGAAGGTCAGTGATGAACGTGTGTGTATGATAAGGTCCATTTGATTTGTAAACCCTCGATAGTCGAGTATGGACCAAGGAAGTAAAGTGCATCATAGGGTAGTGAGTGCAACATGTAGAAGATGATTTAGTATGCGTGATGATAATAGCCAACCATATGACATGTAAGATATGTAATACACGATGAATAATATGTAATGTGACGTGTGTAGATAGACTGGTAGTGTGAAGATCGTCTTTATGTAGTATGTAATTCTTGACTCATAGAAAATAAGAGTAGGACGCTTGATGAAGAATAATATTATATGTAGATGTGAAAATGTCACAATGATGAAATGGGGTAGACTAAATACAAAGTGTATGATGTAAGATGTAAGACATATGATGTGAGGTATGTGGAGAAATGTAAGGTGTAGTATGTTAGGAAATAAGTGATAAAATATGTGGAATAATCCCTCACGAGAATGCATGCAGTAGAAACTAATATGTAGAAATTATTACAGATCTCAAATAAAAGTGAGAATAAATAACACAACACAGAGAGACAATATTTAATGTGGTTCACCCAATTTGGGCTACGTCCACCAAGAATCACTTGCTCAGATTTTATTACAAGCCTTCCACTCTCTCAATACAATACCCAGATCCATTTGGAGCTATGCTCAACAAACTCTACAGAATTCAAACCCGAATTCAAAACACATCTGTAATACATTTGCTTGTACCTCTATCATATGCATAAGACCATATAAATAGACAACTGCTTAAGCAGTTTGATACAAAACCGTGGGTATCAAAACCAAGGGCAAAAAACCGTGGGTATCAAAACAATGGGCAAAAGACCGAAAAAACCATGGGCCCAAAAACAGCCCATAACGGTTACCCATTACCCATGGGTTAATGAACCACCCATGAAAATTTGCTTCGGGGGCTTCGCCCCCGAACCCCCTTTCATCGGGGGGGCTTCAACCCCCCGAACCCCCCTGACCCGCTCACCGGCGAGTGGGACCACCGTAAAAATACCCGAGTGTAACACATGGAAGGTGTACCATACTCTAACATGAAAATAGGCTCCACAAACATAACAATCTCCCACTTGGAGACTAGTTTCCTTGAGCAAGCTTCTCGACCCTTCACTTTGTCATCATGAAGGCCAACCAAAGCTGAACATAGCTTTAGTTTATCCCTTGTGACCACCTTGGTCATCATGTCTGCGAGGATTACAGTGGTATGAATCTTCTCAACTTCAACTTATCTTCCTCCAAAGTTGTCTGATGAAGTGATATCTCAATTGTATATGCTTCGTCTGGAGTGGAAAGCAGAGTTCTTAGCTAGGTGTATAGCACTCATGACTATCACTATATAGCTTACATTCCTCCTGCTTATGCCCTAACTCCTCAAGCAATTGTTGTAGCCAAATCATCTCTTTGCTTGCCTCTGTGGCAGCAACATACTCAACCTCGTGGTTGACAAAGCCACCAACCACGTAGTCGTGAAATCCGGCTCTTTGCTTTGTCCACCTACAGTGTAAATATAACCTGTTGTGCTCCTCCTGCTGTCTACATCTCCAGCCATGTCTGAATCTACATAACCACGTAAAGTGGTGTCTGATCCACTGTAGCACAAAACTATCCCCATGGTCCCTCTCAAATACCAAAGGATCCACTTTCTTGCTTGCCCGATGCTCTTTACTTGGATCACTCATAAATCTACTCACGGCTCCCCCTTTGCATGGGCAATATCGAGGCCTAGTGCACACCATAGCATACATCAAAGCGCCAGCCTTTGATGAGTAAGGTACCTTTGACATCTGTTTCTTTCTTGCTCTGTCTTGGGACACTTTGCTCCTTTGATAACTTGAAATGGCACGCAAAGGAGTCTGACCGGTTTAGCATCTGCATGTTAAACCTATCAATACCTTCTTAATGTACTCTTCTGAGATAAAGTCAACTTCCGTTCCTTCCTATCCCGAGTTATCCTCATACGAGGATTTGTCTGGCTGCCCCAAATCCTTCATATCAAAGGATTCACTTAGTTGTTTCTTGAGTACTTTTATTTCTGCATGTTTTTTACCTGACCAACATGTCATCAACATACAAACACGAGGATAATATAACTTCCATCCTCAAATTTCTTTGTATACATGTAATGGTCAGAATGACATCTAATATAACCTTGCTCCATCATGAAGCTATCAAACTTCTTATACCATTGACGTGGAGCTTGTTTGAAGCCATCAAGCTCTTCTTGGTTTACACACCATCTCCTCTTTACCTTTGACCTCATAGCCCTCTGGTTCTTTGCATATATAGCTCCTCCTCCAAATCACCATGGAGAAATGCGGTCTTTACATCTAAGCTATTCTAAGTGCAAGTCTTCTGCTTGCCTTTATTCCAAGAAAGTTCTAATAGAAGTCATTTTTACTACAGGAGAAAAAATCTCATCAAAATCTATACCTTGTTTATGTGCAAACCCCTTGACCACCAACCGGGCCTTATATCTTTTCTTTCCTCCTTCTTCATCTTTAACTCTGTACACCCACTTGTTCTGCAATGCTCTTTTGCCTTCGGTAGCTTCACCAAATCCCAAGTCTGGTTCTCCATGAGAGACTTATGCTCCTCATCCATGGCTTGCTCCCACTTCTTACTAGCATCTACTGCATTGCTTCATCAAAGCTCTCTGGCTCTCCACTATCAGTGAGTAATAAATAATAAAGAGAAGGAGAAAATCGTTTAGGTTCTTTTCTTACCCTAGAAGACCTCCTCACACTGTAGGAGTTTGGGGTTCTGTTGAATAGGTTCTGAGGCTGATTCATGGGTCACTTTCCCATCAGGAAGATCCTCTACCACTTGCATATTCTTTCTTGGATTCTTCCTTGTTTTCCTACAACTATTGCTTATACATGACTTTCTCATTAAAGACCACATCCCTAGACCGAATGATTTTCTTGTCCTTAATACTCCAACATTTAAACCCAAAGTCATCACCACCATAACCAATGAAAGTACATTTTTCTGATTTAGCCTCTAGCTTGGTCCTATCATCCTTGTCTATATGAACAAACACTTCACATCTAAAGACTCTAAGAAATGAATAATCAACTTTCTTACCATACCATGCCTCCTCGGGTATGCCTCCATCTAAGGCACTTGAGGGTCCTCTGTTTATCAAGTACAAATTTGTGCTCACCGCACATACCCAAAAAGAAAAGAAGCGAGTCCTGCATGTAATCTCATGCTCTAGCACGTTCCATTATAGTTCTGTTCATCCTTTACGATACCCCATTCTGTGCGGAGTTCTGGAACCGTCTTTTGCTGCAGATTCCATTCTTAGAAACGATAATCATTAAATTCATTGCTCATGATACTCCCCTCCATTATCGACTGAGACATTTTAGCTTAAGACTGTTTCATTCTCTACGAGGCTTTCCATTTAACAAAAGTGTCAAATACATCAGATTTGTTCTAATACAATAAACCCAAACTTTCCTTGTTGCATCATCGATAAAAGTAACATAATAACTTGAACCCCGAGAGATGATACAGAGCGGCCCCACACATCAGAATGTACCAGCTCTAACTTACTCTCTTTCTTCGTAGGTCAACCTTGAGAAACCTTACTCGCTTTTGTTTCCCATATATGCAGTTTTCACAGAAATCAAACATGTTTACGTATATCGGCAAATTCTTCTTTATGATGTTCATGCCCTTATGGCTCATATGCCGAGCCTATAGTGCCATAATGTTGTATACGCATACGAAGCCACAAGATTACAATCATTAGTATTATCATTGGTTAAATACAAGGTTCAACCTTCTTACCTCTTGCCACCACAAGAGCACCCTTGGTAACCTTCAAGAGTCTTTGTAAATATCACGGTCTGACCATCACTTCCCGATTGCCCTGCCGATATCAAATTTCTCCTTAATGTAGGCACATGTCGACATCCTTGATAGCCATGTATTCCCATTCGCATCTTAACTGAGCAGAACCTTTTCAACTATCTTTGAGGCTCATCATCACCAAGAAAAACATGCCCAAAATCCTTGAACATAATCAACAAAATAATGCCTATGTGGAGTAGCATGAAAAGAAGCCCCTGAATCTAAAACCCAAGATTGGTAATATTATACAAAGAAAGAATCAAAGCATCGACATACATTACCCGATGCCACATTTGCCTCCTTGTTTTCTTCTGTTGTTTCTTCTTATCCCGAAGCTCCCAGCAGTCCTTCTTTGCATGCCCGGGCTTTCCCACAATTCGACATACAATCTTGTTCTTGGATTTTGACCTTGCCGATCTTTTGATTTTCCACGGTTTCCTCTATTCTTTGTCTCCCTCTAGTTTCCCTTTGTCAAAGCATTCCTGAAGTAGAAGATTCCCGGAGCTTCTTCTTCGCATTTCCTCGCTTAGAATCACCCCTCTAACATCCTCAAACTTCAACTTGAGTTAGTGGAACCGAGTTACTTACCGCCATTACAGGCTATTCGACTCTCGGGTAAAAGCATGAGAATTAATAAAGCCCTAACTTCTTCATCAAATTCTATTGTAACTTGAAGCTAGCATATTCACAACCATATTGAAATCATTTAAATGATGCTACTCTTGAACTATTCTTAGACATCTTCATATTAAACAACTTTTTCATTAAAAATATCTTATTAGAGGCGAGAGGGTTTTCATCTGACTTCCTAATGCATCCATTAGATCTTTTGTAGTCTTTTCCTTTGAAACATTAAATAATACCGAAGATGCAAGACTTGGCCGGATCGTTCCAAGTGCCTTCGATCCAACAAATCCCATTTCCGCATCTGTCATACTCGAGGGTTTGTTCACCTTCTCGAGACAACGGAGTATAAAGATCCTTTTGATAAAGTAATCTTCCATCTGCATCTTCCAAAGCGAAATTCTACCCGTTGAATTTATCAACCCTAGATCTTCCTTCATCTACCATAGCTCCCACTCAAGCTAAAAACTTTCCTGCGATTCAACACTTGACAAACCAAACCGAGGCTCGATACCAATTGTTAGGAAATAAGAGATAAAATATGCGGAATAATCCCTCACGAATCGCATAGCAGTAGAAACTAATATGCAGAAATTATTACAGATCTCAAATAAAAGTGCAGAATAAATAACACAACACAGAGAGACAATATTTAACGTGGTTCACCCAATTTGGGCTACGTCCACCAAGAATCACTTGCTCAGATTTTATTACAAGCCTTCACTCTCTCAATATAATACCCGAGATCCGTTTGGAGCTATGCTCAACAAACTCTCTGAATTCAAACCGAATTCAAAACACATCTGTAATACATTTGCTTGTACCTCTATCATATGCATAAGACCATATAAATAGACAACTGCTTAAGCAGTTTGATACAAAACCATGGGTATCAAAACCAAGGGCAAAAAACCGTGGGTATCAAAACAATGGGCAAAAGACAGAAAAAACCATGGGCCCAAAAACAGCCCATAACGGTTACCCATTACCCATGGGTTAATGAACCACCCATGAAAATTTGCTTGGGGGCAGCGCCGAACCCCTTTCATCGGGGGGCTTCAACCCCCGAACCCCCTGACCGCTCATCGGCGGCGGGACCACCGTAAAAATACCCGAGTGTAACACATGGAAGGTGTACCATACTCTAACATGAAAATAGGCTCCCAAACATAACATAGTACCTTATGTGTAGTGTGTGGGGTTCATGTGTGTATGCCCTCAATAGTTAAGTGTGGTGTGTGATAAGTATGTCTAAGATTGAATATTGATGTATGATAATGCAAATATGATAGATGCGCTAATGTTAATATGGTGGGGGTATTGGATGCTATGCCCATGAAAGTATGTAATAGTGAATACAATCATGTGACACATCTAATAGATCATCAACTTTGTTGGGATCGGAAGCCTATTGGAGTGGCATTGGAAACTTGATAAGTAATAGAATGAGGTGGATCATATAAAGAACCATTGCAACATAATGTGTAGACAGTCATGGCATACTCTTCATCAATGAAGGGTACTAGTGGATAGTCATGTGCATACCAATGAGAAATATTCGTGAGCATAAGTTAGAGATGAGTCATTACCTATGGAGACACTACCGAATGGCATAGGAAACATGAGAGAAGTGTGGTTTATATCTAGAGTACCACCAATGTAATCAAGCCAAGATTTCCCAAGTGTCAGTGGAGAAGTACGAGGAGTGTGGGAAACAAAGATCGTTAAATGGAATACATGAGGCCATAAGTAGTCATGATGTGACAATAGTCATGATAAAGATGAGATGAGTGAATTGGTGGTAAGATATCATTAAGTGTTAAACCAAGTCTAGTTAAGCCCTCAAGTGTGTAAATAGTATCTGAGGAAGTACAATCAAGTGGAATATTATGCCAAAATGAGTTGTTGAGAAGTGTGCATGTGAAAGGAGGTGACGAAGATGCAAACCGCACAATAGGAGATGAAACAATCTCAATAATATTAATAAATCCATGATAAAGTATCATAGCATTAGTAGAAGGAGGGGTCTTAAAATTATATTCACCCGAGCCATCAGCCACAAATGTGTCCTTGAAGTAAGAATCATCTACGTCAACTAGTGTGAAATTTAGTTGACCTAATGCTTCATCGATTAGTTTGATAGCATCGACTTCGTCATCAGAGTCCTCAGAATCATTGGTGTTAGCATTCTCGTGTTGTGTAGCATTATCAAGTATATTGGTAGGTGGCATAGAAGGCGGAGCTATGGAAGGTGATTCAATAGGTGAGGAAGGAATGTTGATAGGAGGTGATACTGTAGGTGAAATAATAGCTGTGGTGTGAGTAGAAATAGTTGGAGTATTTGTAGTGGAAGAAGAATATTACAAAATGCTAGATTGACCAATGTCATATGTGTCATGAATACTCTATGGAATATGCTGCGAAGGTGGAATGGACATATCAATAATAGGGTCTATGCAATAATATTTGAATGGCTCTAGATTTGTGGTAATAGTATGCTCATAGCCATCATCCAAAAATTTGACACACTAGTGAATAATAGATGGAACAACTTGAATTACGTGAATCCAAGATCTACCTAAGAATATATTGAATTGAAACGAGGCATATATAACATAGAAATTAGTGAGAACAATCTTAGGCCCAACCCGAATATGTAATGAAATAGTTCCTAAACATGTGCAAGTGGTAGAGTCATAACCTCAGATGATAGTAGAATTCCTAGAAATAAGAGTATCACTAATACCCAACTGCTTTAGAAGAGAATAAGCACATAAGTTGATGGCTGATCCATTATCAATAAGTACCCATTTAATACAAGTGGTGCTAACAATGGAAGTAATGAGTAAAGGCGCACATGGATTAATTTTAGCAAAAGGTGATAGATCTTCGTCAGTGAAAGATATGACATATGGAAAATTGTGAAGGGACTATATGATATGTGAAAAGGACATCGTAGAGTTATCACTTTCAATATGAATAGCATGAAGGGAAACTTCTAGTGTGTTATGAAAGTCTGGTGCATTACACAATAAGTCATAAAGAGAAATCTTGGCGGGTGTATTTTTAAGTTGCTCAATGATGTCATATCCCTTAGAAGTAGTAGGAGGAGATGCCGAAGTAATGGGTGGAGGGATAGAAGTGGGTGGAGCTATAGGAGGATTAAGGTGAGTATGATGAGTAGTAACTACATTAATAGATGGGTCAGCCCTAGGCGTAACAAAGTGAGGAGGATGTTGAGTATGCACACACATAAAATCAGCAAAGATACTAACTATACCTGAAAACTTAGCAAGTGAAAAAGTAGGATAAGACAATTAAGTCATGATTTGATAAGGTGAAGACATGATTAGAAGAAAGGGTTAGACATGTCGGGTTCACCAAAATGATTAACTAAAAATGGGGATTTTAAATAGTTAATCTAAGATGTACAATAGTAAATAAGAGATTAACTAAATAAGGAAAGTGACCCAAGAAACTAAGTACATAAAAATGTGAAACCCTAATAAAAAAGTAGGGTTAGAAAGACTTTAGTTGGTTCGATGGACTTGTTGGATTGTGTCGCAAAGATGAGCTGGAGAAATAGGATGAGGAAACAACTATGCCAAGGTCCAGAAAAGTGCAGATATGGGCAATCTAAGTGGACTAGGGCACCTAGATAGGTACAAGGGCGCTTGTGGGTGCCCTAGTATGAGGTATTGATGCCTTGGCCTCGTGAAAATCTCTGTAAACCTCTCTCGAGGTGTTCTAAGTGATCACCCGGGTTTACTTTTTGTTGTACTAGCTTTATTGGACTACGTAATATGTCGTTGAAATCAATGACAAAGATGAGACCTGTAAAACCCCAAAAAGCATCAAACCCCTAAAAAGAAAGATGCATATGAATGGGTTAGACTATCCTCAATGACCATAATGGTGGAATTACTAACTGAGTGTTGCACTACATCTCAGACCCAATGTAGTTCTATGTGCTTGTGTGTGCAATCATGCCGTAGGTGCTCTTATGCTGTCGCACTTTGTAAATGTAACGAGAAATAACTATGTGTAGAAATGTAATAGAATGGTGGATGGAATAGAATAAAATTCCCTCCTATGCAGTGTGATGTAGATGAACCAGCCTTGTGCCTTATGATGGAGCTAGATGGATGCAAATGGATCCTTTGATGGATGCAACCTTAGGTGATGATAGTAGTGCTTAGTGTTTAGTCCCTCATTATGGTCTCATAACTTTATATTTATATGGTTCTCTTGTTCTAATTTCATAATTAACCCTGAAGAGGCTCGACCACCAAAAATATAGAATGCTAAAATGGATAGAAAGTGCCCAAAAGTGGTGGGAAAGTGGAAAAAGGATCAGGGTGCCTCGACTGGGACTAGGGCACCTGTGGGTGCCCTAGTACTAGTCAAGATGCCCCAGTCAAGGCTAAAATGATGCAAAATGAAAAAATACAGACCGGGAAAGAATGTATCGAAGGTTGGCGGTGATGATAGAAAGCAAAGTAAAATGGCCAAAAGATGAGGTTAACTTAGTACTTTCTTCACTTGAAAACCATATGAATAGTAGTATGAGACTGGGACTAAATAATGCCTAAAGTGCGTGATTTTGTGTCTATAATATCTTTACCTTGTTTTCCTACTAATAGCTAGTTACGAATCCATACAATCGATCGGTAACACATTTCCTGTAATTGGTTGGTAGCAATGACCATGTTGCCTTCTTCATTTCCCCGATTTGCTTTGCCTTCACAACTATGGTAGTGTACCTTTGCTTTCAACTTATAGCATGAATTTTCTACCCAATGGTACCATCCGATGTGATACTAACATCCTCGCATCACGCCTAACCAGCCATTGCTTCGCCATCATGCTACCGGTTAGTAGTATCCATACGTGTTATTGGTCGGCAGCATCCAAATATGCTCTTGGTGGCCCTATGCCATTTCTCACCTATGACTTGTTGACCCTTCATCACCCACTTGCTCTTACTACCGGCTGGTAGCATAATATAATGCTCTCAGCCGGTAGCATGAAAATGCTACCAACCTGTAGAAACTTTGATACATTACGTTCATTTTCTCGATCATAACCAGCACTGACCGAAACTCGACCGTCATAACTCACCCAACTCGCCGCATCAAATCAACCTAGTCATAACTCAATTGAGCCATTCATGAGATGCATTGGTCTCTAAATTACATGCACTCCATTTTGATTTCCAACACCTAGATTTGTAGTCTAGTGCATTTTGCACGGGTGTAAAAATGGATAATAATTTGGAAAATCATGGGGAGTAGTGCATGGACATGATTATCACCTAAATATGTCTCGATCTCGGTAACTAATTCTCCCCATTATAATACCCCGATTGAAATTAGAAAGTGCAACAACAAAAAAGGCACAACTATGTACAAACATGAAAATCATACATGTCCAAGTGAGACATGCAAAGTGTGCACAAGATCTTATACAAAAGAAAACCTAAAATAACAATAAAACAATGTCTGGCAAGCACTTGGAGGAAATGAACTAATCTACTATGTACAAAGGAGATTTCGATTCAATAACAATGCTTGAGATAGATTCCATTGACTTGAATATGTAATTCTTATCCATCCAATTTTGACAACTAGAAAACATTGTTTAGCTTACATCTTGAAATCATGTAGGGGTCATCCACATCGTATCAAAATTAGACTGTCTCCTAGGTTTGGCTCTGTCTACATCCCATTTCAGGACCAAGTCTCCTTCTTGGAAGCTCCTATCTTTTTCCCTTTTATCAAATCTCATCTTAATTTGGGCTGGTCTTTCTCCATTTCTTACATAGCTTGACTTCTAAGCTCTTCCACTCTGTATATCTCATTTCCATGGCCTCGAATTCAAATAAATATTGTTACTTGATAAGTTCCATTGTTAAAATTTTAGAGATACCAGTAGCCTTGCTTCTTTTCCATAGACCAATTTGTAGGGAGAGCTACCGGTTGACCTCTTGGGTGTAATCCTATTAGCCCATAAGGCTGATTTCAGTTTGTCTGCCATGTTCTCTGATTATCATCCAGAGTCCTTATGATCTTCAACATATTCTTATTGGTGGATTCAAATTTTCCATTACCCTGAGGGTAGTGGTTTGAAGATGTGTTCAAATATATATCATTCTTCACATCCATTTTAGATATCTTCAATCCAAGAAGAGCCATAGAATTATCATAAATAATTGTGGAAGGGACACCAAATCTTACCACAATACCTTCATAAAAATCTAGAATGCTTGACCTCATTTTCTTCCTTGAGTGCAACTACCTCCGTCCAATTGGTGAAGTAGTTTATGGCTGTTAGGATCCACTTATGGCCTAGGCTTGAATTTGGATTAATCACCCCAATAAAATCTAGTCCCCATTACATGAATGGTTGTTCCACTGAGATAGGGTGGAGTGGAAGAGTTGCTAGTTTTTCCTTTCCTTGAAGAATGCACATTTTTTACATTTCCTAATCCATGCATAATAGTCATTGAAAATATTAGGCCAGTAATAACCAACTTTCATGATTTTGAGAGTTGTTACTCTTGGGGAAAAGTGACCACCTATTTCTCCATCATGAAACTCATGTAATATTCTCTCTATTTGATCCATTTTGATGCACCTTAAAAGGACACCATTTACATATTTCTTGAAAAAAATATTATCAAACAACACATATGGAATAAAATGAAGCTTGAAGTACCTTCTCTTGTCCTTACTCAATCCTTGAGGGCATTGACTTGTTTGGAGGAAGTGTACTATATCTTGAGTCCAACAAGAGTTGGGTAAGGCATTGGTTGATTGCAATTGGTCATCTTGAGATATTAAAGAAGCTTCCCTTTCAACTTGCTGGTTTAAAGCCAAATGCTCACACATACCTTTACCTCTAACTAGCTTGGTCACTTTGATATCAATGTCATATTCCATGACCTTGGTTATCCAGCAAATTTTTCTCATTAAGGTCCTTGTTTAAAAGAAAATATTTTACACCAACATGTGAAACTAGTAGATGAATTCTGTTATTTGACACTAGATGTCTGAATTTATTTAAACTTCTTATCACAGAAAGGACATGTTTCTCAATGAATGAATATCTTACCTCATAATCCTTAAGGCCCTGGCTGAAGAATGCAATAGGTTGTTCAGTCTTTCTTGATTCAATTGCATTAGCACAACTGAGATTGTCTCATCACTTCCAAAGTCATACAAAATGAAATCCCTTGATAAATCTAGATTAAAAAGTGTTGGGGCATGTATAATAACCTACTTTATGGCTTCAAAACCTTCTTTTCCTTCGGTGGTCCACTTGAAAGCCATGTTCTTCTTCAACATTAATGTCAGTGGCTTGAAAAGGCTAGAAAAATTAGGGACAAATCTCCTAATGAAGTTGATCCTTCCTAAAAAGATTTGAAGGGATTTTTATGACTAGAAAATGGTAGTGCAAGAATGATAATAATTATTTTGGGATCAATGCTCAATCCTTCCTTAGAAATAATGTGACCTAGAATTTTACCTTCATGAGCCAAGAATATTCACTTCTTGGGATTAAGAAAGACTCCAAACTCCCGCACCTTCAAAGACTTGCTTGAGGTGAAGGAGGTGATCAGCTGCATCTTTGGAGAACACCATGATGTCATCAAGATAGACAAGAACAATCTTGTTAATCAGCCCTTGGAATTCCATGTCCATAGACCTTTGGAATGTTTCTCCTACATTAGATAGACCAAACAAAATTTTCTTATAAGCACAAATTCCTCATTTTGTAGTGAAGGTTGTCTTGAGCTGATCCTCCCCTTTTACCATGATATGATTATACCCGAGTACCCATTGAGGAGGGAGAACCTTCCTGAACCTGCTACCACATGTAGAATTTGTTCCATTGAAGGTAGTGGATAGTGATCCTTCAAGGAGGACTTGTTCATGCCTCTAAAGTCCACACACAACTTGATCTCTCCATTCTTCTTCCAAACTAGAACAAGGTTGGCAACCTAAGATGAATGTTTGATAGGAAAAATTATGCTTTCTTTGATCAGCTTGTTCAACTCTTTCTTCATCAAGGGATCAATATGTGGGTTGACGGGCCTCTATTTTTATTTTACCATCTTGGTTGTGGGATCCAACTCAATGGTGTCTTTGAGCTAAGCTATGGTCAAAACCCCTAAGATATTCATAACTCTATGCAAAAACATCAAGTAAAATCTTGAAAAAGTCTCACAAAATCATGTTTCTCTTGAGAAGTGATTACCTTTTCAATCTGAAGAGATTTACCTTGACCCACTAAGATAGGCTTTGTATCATCACCCTTGACCTTTATGTTTTCATTTTATTTTCTTAACTGATCATTGGGGTTGAAGATGGACTCCAAGGTCACTAAGCCCTTAGGAAACTTTTTTATTCTAATATATACAACCTGGTCCCCATATTGTTCTTCCAATTTGTCTTGATTTCTTGAAGAAAAATTAGCTTCTTCTTGGATGAAATTGACAATTTGTTGGTCATTCTCAAACACTTTCTAGTTTGTGTTATTTTCTGGTACAACATGCTTCACTATCATCTTGATATGAGGCTGAATTTTCGTCTCTCTAACATCTTCAACAACATCAAACCTTTCTCTAATTGTAAAAAGTATGCCGGTAGCCTCATTCTCCTTTCTTGGAATGGCCTAAATATTGAAGGATTCAAAATCCTCTAAAATATCCCACACTCTATGCTTATAGGCCTTAAGTAGATCATTTTTGGCTACATTGGAACCTTTGACCTAGTTCACTATCAATTCACTATCCCCAAAGGCCTGCAAATTTTTAATGTTCTTCTTCCTTTCCCATTGCAATCCATGGATAAGGGATTCATATTATACTATGTTATTAGAGAAACTGAATTGAAATCTGAAATAAGAGTAAAAATTTATACCTTTAGGGGACATAAGCACTGCACCTCCTCCCACACCTTGCCTACTCCTCGATCCATCAAAAACATCCGCGGATGCTTTCATCTTCTTCATCATTTGGATTGGTGAAATTAGGCAGGGGTACATTTTCCTCATGTAGGCAATAGATCCCAAAACTAGATTCTTCAATTTGTTGGTTCCTTGAAGAGATATCAGCTTCTTGACCTCCTTGTAAGGATCATAGTTGTAATGTTTATGTTCCCATTCATCAAGTGTTAAATCAGGAATGCCCCTAATCTATTTTTCATCTTCTTGAGTGTTGGGGAAATATTTTTCATCAAAGATTGTGCAATTTGCATTAATAGGACTAGGGTTGTAAGGTTATACATGATATGTGATAATGGGTTCAAAATTAATGGTAACCTTAATGCCATACTTGGTCTTGAAGATCATGTGAGACCAATTTGTTGATAAGTAGCCTCCAATTTTGGTAGTGAAGTCTCTAGATAGACATAGGGAAAAGAGTGGAGGTAGGTCAATTATAGACACATCCTAAGAAACTAAAACATTGGGACATGCATGCAGTGTGAGGCTTAGACCTCTAATAACTCCAATAGTTCCTATTGCTATTCCATCCAACTGCACTACACCTTTTGACAAAGGCTCATATTTGAGGCCTAACTGGTTTGTAATCTGTTTTCGCATCATTGAGATGCTTTCCCTAGAGTCAATCATGAAATTATGTACCAAGTTCTTCCCTATGATCAATGACACATAAAAAGGTGGAGGCTTCACGTTCTTTCTTGGTTGACCCTCCTTTTATTGCATTGCATTAGTGAGAAATTTCTCTTGTTCTTTAGATGACTCATTTGGGATAAGAAAATTAGCCATGGCTACTTGCAAGAGGTCCCTTTGGCCTGGGATTGCCAATGACTCCCACATAGATATGCTCACATTTTTTCTTCATCTACTAAAGGATGTTGAAAGGAACACGATTCTCTTTTTCTGAAGCCTACTTGGAGCAATCTTTTCATGTGCTTGGGATGCCATGGAAGGAACCTTAGGTTGATTTTTCACTTTTGGAACTATGTTTGAATTTCAGCCTCCTTGAGGTGTCAAAGAAGGTTGAGAAGGGCCTACATTTATAGACTATACCTCCTCAATAGCTCTTTTCATGGATATGGTATTGATAACCATAACTTGAGGGAGAGTCTGATTCATTCCACAAAAGTCCTCTGTGGTGGTGCAAATTAACTCACAACAATTAGTATGTTGTTTATTAATCCACAGTCATTTAATTATCAGACCTAGGGATGTAAAATTTCAATATTTCCAGTGTTGTATGCACAGTTACAAATGTTGGGAGGTATAAGGGAAAATTGATGTCACTACAATTAGGAAATACAATGCTGGAAATGAACTAGTTTATGACTAGAAATGAATACTATGGCTATCATTAAAGCATGTAAAAGAAAGATCATAAATAAAGAATAAGTTTCTGCAAATATAATCTAATCATGCAAGAAACTATAACAACAAACAAAAGGAGAGGGTTAGCAGACCACAAGTGGGCCCTGCCTTGGGTGCTAATCCCTCCTAAGGCCTGTGTCTAAAATAATTTAACAAAACTCAGATTTTATTCAATAACATGAAGATTACAAATGGAACATACAAAACAAATCTCTATCTATGGATCGATTCTTTTCTATAGCCTTAACATTCTTTTTATATTCTTCCCTTTAGAAGAGACATGAAGAGACTGCCTCATTACTAATAGTTACAATTTGATTAAGTACAAGATCATAACCAAGTAATCCATATATTCTCATGCATGCAATAGAATTGTTAAAATGTGTCCTCATATAATGACATAACTTAACAAACTGATCAATTTAAATAACCAATTATCAAATTAAATCAACTAGTTCCTTGTTGGAGTTGCAGAGCATAATCAGGTGATGGCGTTGAATCTTCTTCATGTTCTCATAACTACTCCTTTAGTAACACATGAAAACTCAGGTGAAGTGTCCATGTTGCTCAAGCTTTCCAAAATTACAGTCTTGTATATGTGTGTGACCTCCCTTGGTTGCAGGTGATTTTCTATAGATGAGTCCTTTACATTGTGAATGAGTTTCTTTGGTTGCATGTTAGTGGATACACATAACAAATATTTGGAAATCAAGGCTGAAATTTATTCAAAGCACTATTTAATCATCACATTGCATTCAAAATAATAAATGCATCCATAATCCACAAAATAAAGTAAACTTAGTAATAATTATATTAACTAATATAAGTTCCATAAGTTCAAGATATAGTATATATGTTCAACAATATATGGGAAACACAAGTTCAGGGGGTACATATGGATAAAAAAAATACAACAAATGAGGAATTTTAAATAGTAAATAAAAGGGCTCATCACACCCCCAAATTGAGCTTCTTGAGTGTCATAATTCAAGAATTTGGCATTCTTCCTCTCGCTTTCTTGGGGTCAACTTGAATAATGTTGCATAATCTCCTAAAGTCCATTGGTGTTGAGATACCTTTTGGTTCTATGAAGAAATAACCTGCATTCCTTTTATACCTTTCCATTATTCTATCCTGCAAGTCCTCATTCAACTCTGTGTTTCTAGACTAGTGGGGGATATGATAGTGGAAAATTGGTGGATAAAACCAATAGGAAACCAAGTTTTCCACATCCGTTAGAGATTTCAATATATGCATTTATCCTCCTAAAATTTGGTATGATATTAGGATAAGAATGCATTTCTTTTCTCTGCATCTCTTTTGACATTTCTTCCCATCTTACCCTGCAGGCTTGTACTATTTCTATGTTATTAAACTTAATGTAGTTTCTTGCCTCATCATGGGCTTCTTGTCTCATCTTGTAAACCCTCTATTTTATTTTCTAAACTTCCATAAACTTCCCATATTCCTCAATCATTACTTTAGTGTTTCCTGCCTCTACCCTTATCATCAAAGGTTGTACCTTACACAAGTGTCTGTAATCCACCATTTTCTTTTCTCTATACAACTCATTGTTAAAGTAGGAACACAATGCCCTAATTTGCACATCCCTAATGTAGAGTGTAGGTATCCAATCTCTTTCATACTCTAGAGCATAGTTATACATATATAATTCACATAACAACAATTGAATTTCATGTGGAATCTTTAAATACAATTTGAAGAAGTTGCAAGCTGCACTAATGTCAAACTGAAAATCTGAGTTGATGCAAGTAAGTTTTAGTTACAACATTTGTTCCTTCAAGAAGACAACATATACATTTGAAGGTGGCCTGCATAAGAGTATTTCATTGGTTACCTTAATAGTGTCTTCTTGCTTCTTAAGTCTAGCAATCTCATTATCCTTAGCCCTGAGTTACCTATCCTTCTCTTCAATATCTAGTTGATGTTGGAAGAGCAATTCTTCCTTCTCTCTATCCCACTTTCTCTACAACTTGTTAACATAATTCTCAAATTGTTTTACCCAATAATCTAACAAGGTGGTTTGAGTTGCCATATCCCTACAAGATGGTTTGGGAGGTTCTCATGAAAATTTCCTTGATCACAACTGTGGTTGTAGGTTGAGTGGTGGAAATGGTGGATGCACAGGCTCAAAGAATTCATGAACTTCATCTTGGGAAGCTGTAGGACTATCCACTTGTGTTATCTCAATAGGTTCATGAATAGGTTTTGGCTCAAGGTCTTAGACAATATTCTCAATTGTTTCCTCAATATCTTGTGGCAAATCATCCACCGTGTCCATTACATCAAGGTTGTGGTTCAAGTATTGAGTGTTCTAGTGCTTCCTTAGTCTGTTATTCATTATATGTGGTCACATTGGCTACATTTTCAATTTCTTCTATAGATAATTCTCCTTCATGCTATATGTGGGTTTCCTTAGCATGAACGACCTCTATTTGAACTCCAATCGGTTCATTAGGGTGTTCATGAGTAGGTTTCTCATCTGACTCATCCTACTTTTCCTCTTCCACTTCCTTAGTTGTATCTTCCATGCCTATGTCTTCACATGTGTCTACATGATCTCCTTGCTCAACATCCATGGGAACAAGTTATTCTATCTTTTCTATCTCCTCTTCATCATTGTGCAGAAAGATTTGAATGTTTCTCCTAGGCTTTGAGGTTTTGGGAATTTTATTACAAAGCCTATGGAATCTACTTGATGTTTTCGGGGGGTTTTCTTGAGGATTTCCATTTTCCTTTTGATGAGAAGGATTCAGGGGTGGATATCTCCAACATAGCTTCAACAATAAGAATTCTATTAGGGGAGATTGGCCTAGGGTCATTTTCAGGAGATGGAGGTTTATCAGGAACATAAGTTTATGTAGGTATGAAAGTATTTGTAGGGATAGAGGTTCCTATAGGGATGAAGGTGAAATTTAAGGTTTCACATGCAACCATAGAAGAACTAGCTGAGCTTCTCCTCTTTTTCTTCCCCTTCCCCAAAAATCATTAATATGTTTTTCCCTAGAAAACTCTCCCCATTTTATGTGTAGGATGTTTCATTGTTAATGCATGTTTTACAACTAAGGTGACAAGATAATGGTGAGACAATGCAGACCACCCCTTTGAGATTCCTTACTCATTTTCTTTAGGATTTCATGTAGGAAGTTAGGTACATTGACATGTTTTCCATTTTTCAAATGATTGAGCAATTTAAAATGCACAAGTGTTTAACCGTGAGTACCTACCCTCATAGGTGAAGTACTTTATAACATAGTTTGCAACATCATCCCAGAAGGATTTTAAAGAAGTGCATAAGGTACCTTGTCTATCACTGATGAAGTTTTCATCTGGGTCTCCAAATTCTGTCGAGCTTCATCTGGATTTTCCTTGGCAGGATACAACTCTCCTTCTACCGAGAGTCTGGTTACTTCAGCCAGAATTTCGTCATCTACCTTGACTATCAAACCCTTCACTGTGGCCTTTCCATCCTTGAAGGTGGTAGAAAACTTTGTTACCATTGACTCATTAAATCCTTGAAATTTATTAATATACTCCATCTAACCACTGTCATGGAAATACTGTAGAATATGTGGTTGATTACGAGTTGCGAATCATTTGTAGGCTCTGTTGTCGCCAAATCACTGCACCCTCCGAATGGCCAGGATGTGAATAGGACGTTCGGTGTGATTGGGACACATGGGATCACCTCTCAAGCTGTGGGACTTGGGCTCGAGGTGAACCTCCGGAGAAGGCCGGCTTCCTCTTCCTAAACTAAGTGCTGTACTACTCCTAGTGTAACAAAAACGATTATCTAGTCCTATGCTAACATTTTCATGGGGTTTTAGGGAAAGAGTTTTACAGAAATGAAACTATACTAGGGATGGTGATGCACCGAATAAAGGGTGTCTTCAGATTTAGGAAGGGTTAATTTGAAGAGGGTGTGTGCACCACAGGTCAACTTCACCTACTGCAACTTAGAAGGGCTGGGATACCACAGGCTAAGAGACACGCGTTCCCTTTGTTAAACTTTATCAGACCGAGAAATATACCAGTTTCCCAGTGAAGAAGGATGAACTCAAGAAGGGTGAACAGACACCACAACTCAACTGCATGCAATACTTCACCACTCGATAAGCACAGAACTCCAAGAACTCCATGCATAGGCAGTGTACTGCAAGTACGAGAAAGGCACAAAGAAGCATAAAAGGATGAAAGGACCGAGATTAGTCACAAACACACACTTTTATTACTTCAATAACATGCACAATGCATCATACATTCAGAAGAGGCAATAGTTGCCATTACAGATCTTGAAGAGGAGGCTTGAAAGTTCTCTCAACACACAAGAACAACTTGCATAAGAGAGAGGATTCTTGAAAAGTATACACTCTTGCTCGAGATATCTAAGCTGTCAACTTGTGCGAACTATTGGAACCCTTTGAAATGAGCTCCCAACTTACATTTATAGAAGAATATGTGAGAAAGAAGAGGAAATGGTCATAATTACATTCCTAAATTGAAGGCCCATGATGTATTTATCATAGTTAGTCAACTACCCGAGAAGGTTCCATCATGGGTCATTAATTGCCTGATGACCAAGTCTTCTCAATTAATTAAAAGAATATTTAAATAAAATATTTAAATAATAATAATAAATATTATTATTAAAATATTTAAATAAAAATATTAATTTAATTAATATAATGTTGGGACCCCCCCGTTGACCCGTTTGACTTGAAGAGGAGGGGGGTCCATGTGGATAGAGTCTGCACAAATCTCAACTTGGTGAGCTTCGAATCCGCTAACTCGGTGTTGCAATCGATTTTTGACCCTGCACTAACTCTTTCCTTGCTTTGGTAATCGCGCTCTTTTGCATTGAGTCCTCCGAATGGTGGGCTATCAAACTTGATTCTTACCGTTTTGCTCTGTTAACTCGAGGCCATTCTCAATTCCTCGTTCAAACTTCATGAAACATCACCACGAGCTCCCAACCGATTCGGTCGATCTCTTGAGCTATTCTCGTGTTTTGTACCTTCCAAACGATGAGAAAATGCCATTATTAATAAAGACCTAATGCTGCCATGATGATGACACAGTCTCATGCCCATAACATGTCTGATAGACACCCTAAGACTGATTTTTTGGCCAAAGAGCCCCTTGGTATTTTGGCAGTGCACCCGGAAATCTCAGCTCCAATCGACAATTATGCTACTATTGGAACCTATGGCATAGGTAGCCGTGAGCTATACAATATACTCATTTTTTCAGAAACTAAAAAGATCTTTTATGTTACAATTTGCAACACGTGAAATAAGCTCTTCAAAAAATACATTGAACAACTGGGGCAGCCAAGAGGACCTTAAAAAAAATGTACAGTAACAACCATATGAATTCTTCCTTAGTCGCGGATCAAAGCTAATAGAAATAAAGCTAGATAAAACTAGCTTGAAACTGCAGTATATCGTCCATTGTTTAAAAACAAGCTTCTCTGAATCTGGTAAAAGAATACTTTTATTGTCTGATTGGACGTATCTAATGGAAGGGTATAAATATTGCCTCTGCTCTCGGATTTTCTCGAAGAGACCATTTACGAGTAACAAGGATGTAGCGGGGCAAAGCGGTGCCGATCGGTATTTTCAGAGTTGACCTTCGCATTCAATTCGTTTCTAGGAAAGGAAATGTTGAGCAATGCGAATCGTTTCATTCTGCACCGTAATAAACCTTCATCTCGACCGAGCAAATTTCATGAAGCCTTGAAGGTCGTGACTCCAATCCATCGTGCAAGCGGTGAATATTTGTTTCATGCATTGCTGCTGGAAGCGCTAAGAAGGCTTATGATTGTATTGCACGCCTGCTGCCTGTGCGTGAGAGTTTTAAAAATGGCTTCTCGCGACCAACAAATGCTCAGAGCCTGAATCGGAGTTGGAAGAAGTATGCTGGCAAAGGCGAACTGATCAGATCAGACATCCATTCGTTGCATGCTGGAAACTTTTGTCTTCTCTAAGCTGCAATTACGGTATTCCATGAGAAGGCGTTTTCTTTTTTGTGAGCCTGAAACATCGACCCATCTTCAACCATCTCGCCATCATCCTCCCTTATCGATCGGAAGATTAATCAACGCTCAATTTGCAACTGCCACTTTAATTCTCCTGGTAACTCGCAAAAAGACTCGGACTGCTCCAAACTGCGCGGGGTTTTCATGACGGATTGCCATCTTAATATTTCCCTTGGTAGTTTGATCCGATTTCTCCCGGTTCCCACCGGTAGGCAGGATTTTCAGCAGCCTGCCATCCACAAAAACCCACTTGGCATTCCACTCGAATCCCCGCATAACGGGTTGGCCACACCAATCCACGGGCCCGACCTCGGCTTTGCCGACAAACCACAGCAATTAGACCCGATTTCTCCACTCCACGGAAGTCGACCATGGCTTTCCATCCACGAAAACCCGCTGGCATTAGGCTTCGGATTCCCATGATTTTTCTCCCGCCGAGTTTTCCTTCCCATGACCGAGCTCGGCCCAAAGTTTGATTGTCTCCGCATTTGACAAGCTATGGTTATGGTTCACTCAAATTCTTCTCACAGATGAATTCCTTGTATCACGCCCTACATGATACAACACCGAGTTCCCATATCGAATGTGCTCATTTAATTGCAAAGCAAATTGTGCCTCATGAATACTACGATATGAAACAGTTCCACCTCTATGAGATCCGCTTTCATGAATTGCATTGTAAAATAAATTTAATCAAGTCTTGATAGAGAGTCTTTGTAATAAATTTCCTCAGGTCTGTTGGTAACACTCTCATTGTCACTTAATTGATTTTCATAAAAATATCTTGAAGGAAAATCCTGAATTTGAGGATGCATACGATGCTGATCAGATAAACACATAGTTGGACAACCTGCTTGTTGGAAGTTCTCAAACGAACTCTTATTATACCGCAAAATGCTTTGCGCTCGTGCACCAATGCTCTAGAGGAAGGTTTGAACAACGCCAGCGAAAATATATATACTGTATTCACTAATACCCTGGCCCGACATTCTTGCTCTCTTTGCATGAGCTTACCGTTGAAAAATTACCTCGAGTAGGCCTCCCAGTTTTGCATTAATCAATGGGCCCTGGAATTGTATCCTAGAAACCATCTTTAATGCATCCACGCGAAACGAGTTGCCTTGAATTATCCATCATGCTTGATGAGTCCCATTGATAAGGCTCCATCACGTATCTTTGTTTATGCAATGATCTCCATTCATTTTATGGCACTCTTGATGCCTTGGCTTGCGTTTGAATCACCCTAGCTCTGCAGAATGTGTCCTAAAAGAAGCTCACCACATGATCTCCAAAATGAATGAGCCACGAAGATGAGTCGAACTCCTTATCTATGCCTTCGCTTCCGCTTGTGGCTTGAACCTTTCCAATTCATTGAGACTTTATTGATAGCTCAAACTTTGACTCTCCCCGACTTGGCCTTCGGATCTTTTTGCATCGATCTCCACCGGGATCCTTGTACAGTTCCTTTCATTCGTCAATTTTCAACGAGCTATATTTTGCATTAACAAGGCCATCGTCGAGCTCTTACAATTGAGAGTCTCTACTGAGATGATTTCCGAGATGACTATCAATTTGACACCGGGTTCTTTATCAACTCGACCCTGAACTCTCCACTGAGTTGAGATCAACTGGGTGCCTTTCGATGCTAGGTGATCTCTTCATATGCAATTTAGGAATTATTTTTAATTATTGCATCTCGATAATAACCGAAGGTGGGTTCCTGGGACTATTATTTTATTTTGAACGTGATAGGACCCCGTTGTCCAATCTTGCCAGGTGTGCAAAATTGGATAACGATGTGCTCATTCCTAATTAGGTCGCCACCCATTTTTGAATTCTACAACTTCTTATAGCATTGAGAAGTAAGAAATCTTAGCATTTTGAATTGATTTTGCAAAATTTTTAATGAGTGTAAAGATCTCGAGTACTTGGTGTTTTTCAAAGTTTGTAGCCGACTTACATGCAAATCAAAAGGGCATGTATTAATTGGATTTGAAGGATGCACCTGTGTGAGGTGACGAAGTGGGGTGATGTGGGAGACAACTCACATTATGGAAGGCAGCGGCAAATTATGGAAAATAAAGTTATTGATGACATGACACAAATATTAATCACTTATACTTATTCTATTGGTACTTTAATAAATCGAATTAAGTGCACTTATCTCAGGAAGTACATTTGAAGATTGCGACATGTGCCTTGTCGTAATTTATTCATTTGGTTGCATGCAGAGTCATCATGACACTTCAAGTTAAGGTACTACATTATTGTAAGAATTGTATAGAGTACTTCTAATGTTTGTTAGAGGTCCCTTAGTAAAATTAGTTAATTTGCAAAGAGGGAAGACTAAATTTTTTGGTGCTAATTTTCTTCATAAGTGCTTGTAGGCACAATTTGATCCTTATTTCTTCTTGTAATCACAAGTTTTCCAATAGGAAAACAAAATAGAGCTTTCTTTGCATGCTTGCTATAAGTGGACATTTAGTCTTTACATCATCTCCTTATGTCAGAGATTATGCACTCCTTGGAACAGATACACCAAAACCTGTAAAACATAAATTCTAAAAAAACAAACATGTTAGTTGAGTGGTGATGATCACCAAGAAGGCTGATCACACCAATTTTATTCATCCTTGGAGTATCCAACAAGATGAATATACCAAAGCCACTGAACATCTCATTCTCAAGAACTTCCGAAGATGAACCAATAGGTTCAACTTCTAATCTTAACTCTGTTGTTCTCATCTCCATCCTATTTTGACCTCCTCACGAATTGTTACATGAAAGTGATCTTATCAGTTATCTTCTTGTACAACTTCAATTTGTGACCATTAACCAATATTTTTAATCTCATAGGATCTATGGTGGTTAGTTTCACAACCCCATTAGGAAATATTTTCTCAATCTCATATGGCCCTAACCACCTTGTTATGAGTTTTCCCATGTGGTCCTTATACTTGGAGTCAAATAAGAGAGCCCAATATCCTTCTTGAAATTGTCTTGTTTTGATGAACTTGTCATGCCATTTGATCCTTTGCTTTTGTACCACCTCTATATTATGAAAAACTTGCCTCCTCATTTCATCCAACTCATTGAGTTGGAGAATCCTTTGTCTCTGAGCTTTAGACAAATATATGCCTAATTCAAGTGTTGTCCTTAAATGTCTTATGTTCAAACTCAATAGGGAGGACAAAAATATTACCATACAAAAGTTCAAATGGTGTGAATCTAGTTGTTGTCTTCCATGTTGTATTGAATGCCCAAACTACTTGAAGTATTTCGACCAATCCCTTCTATGGAGTGCAATGGTTTTGGTCAAGATGGCTTCTATTTCCCTGTTTGTTACCTCAACTTGGCCATTGGATTGGGGGTGATAAGGTGTAGATTTCTTATGCCTAATTTCATATTCCTTAGCTAAATTAGAGATGAATTCAACAGTGAAGTGTGTACCTTGATTTGTAACAATTTCTCTTGGCACACCATATCTTGTGAAGATGTGGTCATATAGGAATTTAACAAATTTCTCACTCTTTGATTTGGTAATGATTTCACTTCTGTCCATTTAGTGAGGTAATCTGTGCACACCAAAATATATTCTTTCTACTGAGACTTAGGATCTATGGGACCAATAAAGTCCAATCCCCATTTTTCAAATGGATGCAATACCAACTAAGGCTATAGTGGCATTTAAGGCTGCGGTGACATCTCTCGTCTTGGTAGGCCGACCCATTATTTGGCATTTATCACACCTTATGGCATACAATGTTTCATCCTTATGTAATATAGGCCATTAATACCCTATTGTCAACACATTTTGTGTTGTTATTTTTACAACAAAGTGTCCTCCACATGGCTCACTATGGTAGGATTTGAGGACAACATATATTTCCTCATCATCTATACATCTCCTCATAACATTATCCTGCATTGTGTGGAATAGGAAACCAACTATCCAAGAAAAATTCACACTTTTCTCAACAATATATTTATTTTCAGAGTATAGATAGTGTGGAGGTGTCTTACCCGAGACCAAATAATTAGCTATATCAGCGTCATACCGGGTGTTTTAGTGGAGATGGAAAACAAGTGTTCATCCGGGAAAGAGTCATCCACTACTTTCTCTTCAGTATTATTCTTCATTCTTGAGATAAAGTCAGCAACAACATTGTCTTTACCAGGATTATCCACAATTGTAACATCAAATTATTGTAGGAGCAACAACCATATGATTATTCTGCTACTTACAACTAGTTTGTTGATAAGATATTTAATGACAACATGGTTAGTGTGGATAAATACTAGATAACTTGTGATGTAGTGTCTAAACTTGTTAATGGTGTATACAACTGCCAAAAAATCTTTCTCAGTAACTATATAGTTGAGCTCAACGTCTTTGATTATTACAATTATAATATATTACATAATTAAGAATACCATCCTTCTGTCCTAGAACAAATCCAATGGCGTGGTCTAAGGCATCAATGTGTATGTGAAATGGAAAACTCCAATCTGGTCCTCTTAATACAGGTGTAAAAGTTAACATTTTCTTTAAAGTCTAGAATGCAGCTTCACATTTCTCAATCCACACAAAGGCAACATATTTTCCAAGTAGAAAAAATAATGGTGTTGCAATTCTCTGAAATATTAAATGAATCTTTGGTAATACCCAACATGACCTAAGAAGCTCCTCACATCCTTTTGCTTCTTAGGTGTTGGAAGATTTATAATCACAAATATTTTTTATGGATCTACCTAAATTCTAGCAGATGATAGATAGTGTCCCAACATGCTCTTGATTCAGACATCATCATGTAGAATTTTTTGTTGCTTAAGGATAGGTTATGCTCCTTGCATCTCTTGAGAACTTTTTCTAGGTTCTTCATTTCTTCATCAAAAGTACTTCCATGGACTGTAAAATCATCCATATATACCTCCATGCAATCATTGGTTAGATCTGAGAAGATGTTAAGAATGCTCTCTCTAAAATGTGGCAGGTGCATTGCACAAACCAAAGGGAAGAACATAGTATGCAAATTTTCCCCATGGACACGTGAATGTGGTCTTATCCTAGTCCTTTAGTGTACCCTATATTTGGTTATAGCCACTATAATCATCTAGAAAAGAAAAATACTTATTTCTAGCAAGAGTGTTGAGTACCTGATTAATGAAAGGAAGAAGAAAATGATCCTTCTTTGTTGCTACATTTAGCTCCTATAGTCCATGTAGATCCTCCATTTTCCATTCTTTTTAGGTACCATTACAAGGGGTAACACCCATTGACTATCTAAAATTGGATATATGAATCTAAAATCTAATAATTTGTTTTCTTCCTTAACTATATCCCTTCTATGATGGGTTCATTCTCCTTTGTGGCTATTTTAGTGGCTTGTATTTGTCTTTGATAAATATCTTATGAGTACAAATTTTAGGATGCATCCCATGCATGTCTCCATAGTCCCATGCAAATGTTTTCTTATGTTTCTTAAGAAGAGCAATTAACAATTGCTCTTATTGCATGCTCAATGTTTTATTCACATTGAGTGGCTTTCCCAGTGCAATCTCCACTTGCTTAGAAAGATCAGTCATAGAGCATAGGATGCTATTTATAGAATTCAATATACAATCATGTGGAAGAAGCTAGTGTAGGATGCAGTTCTTACCTAAAACATTCATAATACTCTTCTATGGTAAGATTTGATTCTCAGGACAACTTATGCATTACAATTTTCCATCTTCTTCTTCATTTTTACCATAATTATTCTGCAGGACATTAGAAAGAAAAACATCCTCTTCTTGTCCCTCAATTATGCATGAATTCTCCAAAGCATCATGAGCTGCTGAATTGAGCTTTGATATTCTTTGGTTCTTCCACCCAAATGGTTTAGTCTTCTTCATTGAATGATTGTGTAGGGGGTAAAGCATAAGATTTTTAGTGCCACTTCCATTAGAGATGATCATATTACCAGATCTGCATCCTATAAATGCATCAATAGTTGTTAACCATGGTCTTCCTAGGATGATATGATATCCTCCCAAACTTGCTTTTGATGAAGAACAATAAAGTCAGGGGTACTCCCAAGAGTCCACCACTACTAATATGTCATCCAAAATTATTTCGAGGCTTAACTGTTGATCTATCTGTAAGCTGCAAGATTGTGGTTGTTGGTCTTAGTCCCTCTAACTTCAAATATTCCATAATTTATTTTTTCATTACATTTATTACTGCACCCAATTCAATCAGCGTGTTCTTGATCACTATGCCATTGATTGTGACATTTACCAAAGGACTACCTAAATCTATGTATTTGGGCAGAATTGAGTTCCCAAGAATAATATTAGCTAATTGTCCAATGACCTGCACAATAGATGGATCTTTCCTTTTTCTTCCTGGTTTCTTTATGCATAGATCTTTAACCAATTTTTTATAGATGGGCACATCCTTGATAGCTTGAATCAATGGAATTTTGACACAGATGTCTTTTAACTGGTTGAAAAAATCAGAATCAGATTATGATATGAGTTTAGTCTTATTTTCTTATAACCTTTCAGGAAATGGTGGCTCATTACCCTGTATTTTACCTTTCTTTAGAAATTTGCGCAGTTTTTGTGGATCAACCTGCAACTTCTTCCGGTCTTCTTTGCGGGTCATCATGTAGTAACTGTGCTTCCTCTACAATTTTATTAATGATGGGTCTAGTTGGTGGAGGAAGTATTATTCCTAAGCTAAGATGGATATTGTTGATATCAACAAAATAGGTAGGGTTTTGAGCGGGTTTAGTGGAATAGGCTGGCTGAGTAGATTTATTGTTAGGATTATACGTTGGTTGAGCGGGTAGTTGTGTAGCTTTTGGTTAGGAGCCTACTTGGGGGTTTGGCATTAGAGCTTTCTGCTGTTAGTGATAAGGAGGTTGCGGATAAGCTTGTTGGTAATTAGGAGGTAGGTTATTCCATTGATTTACTCCTCTCTAGGGATGTTTCCATGATTGAGGAGGATGTTGCCATTGTTGTTGTGGTTGGCCTTGGAATTGAGGTTACCACTATTATTGATATTGGTTAGGATATGGGGCCCATCCTTGAGGGTTATCCTAAGGTGGGGGCTACATATATGAATTATTAGACCAATTTTGAAATGAATGCATAGGATCTTGTGTCATACCTCCTTACCTCGGTGGCCATGGTTTTATTTGAGCAACATAGAAAAATTTCCCATCCTCTGTCTCCAACATCTTGAAATCAAGTTAAAGCCTCCCTTTCTTGAGCAATGATGGAAAATTATATGCATCTGATCGATTTATTTCTTCGCATGCATAGTAGTACACTTTGTTAGTCTTTGCTTACGTATCTTCTTTCTTCTTTTTAGCATGTAGAGCATCCAGTTGATTGGCCATATCATTGACAATCTCTTGCTTCATGTTTTTGAACATGCTAACAATCTCTGACTTGGATATGTCCCCCATTGTTTTGGTAGCTAATCCACCTCTTGATCTTACATTTCTTACCCTCTTCATAGTAGCTCTTGAGTAATTTTTACAAGGCTTCACATATTTGTTCAAAAGTAGCTTTTTAAATGTCCATTGCTCCTATCAGATCCAAAAACTCCATGTCCTCCTCATCGATTCCCTTCAAAAAAATTAATTTGAGGGAGTCAGGTGGTATGTCGGTGGTGTTTCTTGACTTTTGAATGTAGAACAAGAACCTTTCCAAATAGTATTCCAATGGTTCATCCTCTTTTTGTGCCATTCTGTAGATTTCATCACATCCTTTGTTCTTGATACACTGTAATAATCCTGATACTTCTTAAGGAATTTCTCCTTCATTTTTTCCCACGTGGTTACAACATTTCTTCCTAATCCCATGAACCATCTCAAGGATGAATCCTTGAGTGTAGTAGGGAATATATTCAATTTATGTGCATCAATAGTATAATCATAACTTCTGCACAGAACATCAAACTCAAACAAAAAGGTGTCTGGGTCTTCTGCCATGGATCCATGAAAGTTGGGAAAGGATGAGGGAGAAATATTCTTCATACCAGTAGCTACATTTTTTTCATTGATGGGGAACTTGAAGGTGGTTTCCCCATTTCAAGCATTCTAATTTACTTCTTTTGCCATCTCAAGTTATTTAGGAGCAACTTCAGAGCCTTCACTTGGAGGATTGTCTTTGAAAAACAAACCTAGTACAGAGGTTTCTTCTTTAGAATCTTCAGAGGTAAATGAAGAGATTTGTGCTACTTATGGATTAGGTAAAAATATACCATGGGCATCCCTTGGATGGTGCATGCATCAAATACTCAACTCATTCAATGAAAATTAGTAGGGGATTAGTTTGAGGTGAATTCCTAAAACCTAGACTGCTTCTAAGAAATGAAAAACCCTCTTCAAAAACTCATAACTTGGCAATATCCCTAACAACGACACCAAAAATGGTGGTGTAAATTAACTCACAACAATTAGTATGTTGTTTATTAATCCACAATCATTTAATTATCAGACCTAGGGATGTAAACTTTCAATATTGCTAGTGTTGTATGCACAATTACAGATGTTGGGAGGTATAAGGGAAAATTGTTGTCACTACAATTAGGAAATACAATGCTAGAAATGAACTAGTTTATAACTGGAAATGAATACTATGGCTATCATCAAAGCATGTAAAAGACAAATCATAAATAAAGAATAAGCTGTTGCAAATCTAATCTAATCATGCAAGAAACTATAACAACAAATAAAAGGAGAGGGTTAACAAACCACAAGTGGGCCCTGCCTTGGGTACTAATCCCTCCTAAGGCCAATGTCTAAATTTTTTTTAGCGAGAACTTAGATTTTATTCAATAACATGAAGATTACAAATGGAACATACATCACAATCTCTATCTATGGATTGATCCTTTCTACATCCTTAACATTCATTTTATATTCTTCCTTTAGAAGAAGAGACTGAATCATCACTAAAAATTGCAATTTGATTAAGTACAAGATCATAACCAAGCAATCCAAAGATTATCATGCATACAACATAACCGTTAAAAGGTGCCCTCATATAATGAAATAACTTAACAAACAGATCAATTTAAACAACCATTTATCAAATTAAATTAATTAGTTCCTTGTTGGAGTTGTAGAGCATAATCAAGTGATGGCATTGAATCTTCTTCGTGTTCTCATAACTTCTCCTTTAGCAACACGTGTAAACTTAGGTGAAGTGTCCACGTTGCTCAAGATTTCCAAAATTACGGTCTTGTATATGCATGTGACCTCCCTTGGCTATAGGTGCTTTGTTGTAGGACGAGTCCCTTTTACATTGTGAATGAGTTTATTTGGCTGCATGTTAGTGGATACACATAACAACTCTTTGGAAATCAATGCTGACATTTATTCAAAGCACTATTTAATCATCACATTGCATTCAGAAGAATAAATGCATCCATAATCCACAAAATAAAGTAAACTTAGTAATAATTATATTAACTAATATAAGTGCCATAAGTTCAAGATATAGTAGATATGTTCAACAAGTATATGGGAAACACAAGTTCAGGGGGTACACATGGATAAACAAAATACAACAGATGAGGCATTTTAAATAGTAAATAAAAGGGCTCATCACACTACTTTCAAATTCATAAGTGAAGTGTCACTTTAAGGTGCCTTTTGAGCGACCAACTACTACTAATTTTCTTACAGGTGTCTCTTGGGAAATAAATTCCTTTTGCAACATCAAAGCTTGGTTTAAAATTCCATTAGGGCATGTTGCTTGGTTGTGTGGAAGATGAAAAGGGAAAAACCACTCATAATATTGCACAAGATTGTTTTGAATAAGAACCAAAGCTTGGGATGAGTTGTTGAAATGTTCTAATAGAAGGAAATTGGTTTTTTTTTTTTTGATTTATAGCTTGGGATGGAGGCTTGTTTGGTTAGTAAGGGGTTTTATTTAGTTGGTATGGAGGTTGATAAGGCTTGAAATTTTGGGCTTGTTGCCTCTTAAGGGATACCAAATCATTCCCAAAACTTTGCAATTGTTTCATTACTTCCTACAATTCAGTTGAAGTACTTGAGGAGGTGGATGCTTCATTAGAGCTCTGGTTTCTTGGTGTTGGGACATGTGCTAACTCAGGGGTTCGATTAGGGTTTTCAATTTCTAGGTAAATAGGCATGTGAGCAAGTTTCCCCTGAATCAAATATTTTTCATCTCTAATTTCCATGGGATAAGCACTCGCAATGTTACACCCCATAAATTGAATCATTACAACAATATCATAATTTAAAGCTCTTAAAAGTAAAGAAAATAACCTACTACATTTGGTCTTACAAGGGCTGGAATTCTCTCTTAGGTCTTCTAAAATCTAAAATTGATGTCACCTATGAGCTCATTGAGAGCCCTCTTTATGTTATTATGCTCCAACAAGGAGAGGTTATATACCTTTTCTTCAAACCGATCGCAAAGGGTTATTCCCAACTGATTCCAATTAGTGATTGACCATGTAGTCAAGCTTCTGAACCATTGCAAAGCTCTTCCCTTGAATGAAGAGGCTAATATCCTAATAAACACATCTTGTTCAATAATTCTATGGATAAAATATACATTTGCAATGTATTGAATGTGGTATACTAGAGTGATCTGATTCTCACCAATGAAGAAAGGGACACTCTTAAGTGTAAATGCTAGGATGGGATTACGGGCTTTAAGAGTGAGAGGACCGTTACTTAGTAAAATTAACAAATGGTTGATTCGTGGTGCTACCATTATGATAAGTCTAAGAAATCTACTAGACTACAAAAAGGTCTACGGGAGGTGGTGTGGATGAGTCCTATTTGGAGCTAAAGGTGACCTTCAAATTATTCTTCCTCTTCTCCTCTTTCTAGATGACACTTCAGGTACTCATACACTCCTTACGCTATTCTATACCATGTTTGGATCCTTATCATTAACTTGAGACACTTTAACTTCTGAAACCAATCGATTTTCTACTTAGATTCTCCAAATGTGTTCTTTGTAGGGCCTCAAAGGTCAATATTCTACCAAGATACACACCCAAACTTGATAAAAATAGAAATATTAACTCCTAGGTCCCATCGCGCATGCCAAAATTATTATCACCAAAAATAACATCCTTTGATATGTCATGAACTATGGATGGGCATTGATGGTTTGGGTAACATGGGATTATATCAAGGTTTGGGACCCCTTTAAATGAGACAGGTGCTCTAGAGAAAGGATGGTTCCTTTACATATTCCTAACGCTAGAACTACTCCTAGAAGGGAAAATGCAACTACCTAACACTAATCTATGTTTCCAAGGGACCAAGGAGAGAGGGATATGCATGAAATTAAGATCCTAAACTAAGGGAGGTGATAGCACCAAGAACAGGGGTGGAGAGATCCTAGTGAGTGAAAATAAGAAGAAAACGAAGTAGGAGAGGGAAAACAAAAGTGCCACAGTCCAAAAACATTCAAATATCTATTTTCGTGGAGCAAAATAGATTTGAGTCTAACAAGAAGAATAAAATGTTCACAATATATCTACAAATAAAAAGTAAGGTAAGAAACGTAATATGACACAAATTAGGGTAGAAAAAGCCACAAAACATGTATTTTATTTCTCAAAAGGATGCAAAATCCATTACAAAGTAGACATAAGAATCCTTTGCAGAATGCTCAAAGTCAAGGTTTGTAACTAAAAAAATCTTTGGAACAATTTTGACAAATTTCCTTTACGTTTCAAAATATCAACCCCTAAAATGAGGGTCTTTTACATTATATAGAGAGAAATCCTCAAATTTTCTTCACCAACCGACAACCTACATTAACTCTCTGAAAAGAGGTATGGGAAGCCATGTAAATTCACTTCCCAAGGGTACCTTACTTGCACATGAAGCCATGGATGCCATACCTCATTAAACTGGTTGTTGAGCTACTCTATATCACATTCATTAATTCTCGACCCGTCGTTGATGTTCTGTATTTAGTTGGCTGCATACATTTTCCCCGAATGGTAGCCTTTGGTATCCAATTGACCGGTTGTATAATCTTAATGGTGCTAGTTGGGAATATGTTCTTTCTTTATCCTTTGGTTGTGAATCCATATAATTGGTTGGTAGCACATTTTCTTGTAACTTAAAGAGGTAGTGATTGTATTGTTGCCTTCTTCATTACGATCTGCTCCACCTTCGCAATTGGATGATAGCATGCCTTTTCTATCACTTAGTAGCATAAATTTTCTACCAGATGATACCATCTGTACATGCTACCGATGTCACTCACTTTATTTCTGACGACCAGCCACTTCTTTTGTGAACATGTTCAGTGATAACATATCATCGTACGTCTTATCATTGTTAGCATCCAAAGATGCTACTTTTGAGCGAGAAAAAGTGTGATACTTATTAGAAGGAAAATATGAGGTTCTCACATGAGAACATGGCACAATCAAAGGCACGAGCGATAGTAAAGGACATGTGCGTGAAAGACAAGGATTGGTTTGGGACTTAGCTGTTTTCACATGTACGGGCTATTTTTAGAGATAGCATGTAGAGCACACAAACCATATAAAGAATTACATGACACGCATAGGATATTTTTGGAAGAGCGGATACTAAGTGATTTACATGGGTTCAAACTAATAATAGAATTGCTACTACCAATTAACTAGAAGAGGTCTATTATTAGCACACTTGCATGTGTGGCTATTATTGTAAAGGCGCATGGCTATTTTTAGCATGCGACCTATTTTAGGAATTATGTAAGTGGTGAAGGGCAAGTCCCCACCCTTATAAATATGTAGTGATCTATGTAGAATATAAGGATGATGTGTGAGAATTGAATTTTTGTGAGGTTATCTGCTGCTTTAGAAGGCGATGCGTGCATGAGCTTATGGTATTACTTGTTGTAATAAGCTTCTGTGTATTTATTGTGTTTAATATAATGGAGTGTATTGGCTGAATCAGAGTATTAATCATGAGTATAATTGGTTCTTGCATGATTGAATTCATTATGGATATTATTTAAATCTATTACTCTTTAGATCTAGATCTGGACATGCTCTGTAGAATGTTATATTAATTATGGATCTAAATGCATTAATTCTTCATCATGCTAACATCCTACAATAATAACCCTAAAGAGGGGCTTAGTACCTTTACGCGCTTCAAGTGAGCACTCCATCTAGGCTGAGTGATGTGCCATCATGCCAGGTTATTCTTGGTAAATTCTAATTTGCATCAACTACTAGTATCCCTGCGTCATTTCTCACTTGTGACTTTCGATCCTTTGTCACCCATTTGCTCCTACTACTAGCTAGTAACTTGCTATAATTATCTCGTTTGGTAGCAACTTTGCTACCTTGCATTCATTTTCTTGATCATAAATCACTTGACCACAACTCAGCCATTGTAACTATCCCAACTCACGCATCAAATCAACTCGGTCACAACTTGGCCGAGCCATCCATGAGATGATCGAGTCTCTAAATTACACACACTCCATTATGATTGCCAACACCCAAGTTTGCATGTTAGTCCATTTTACACGAGGTACAAAATGGATAGCAATTTCATGCAAAAAATAATATGATATCATGGATCAATTACAAAACACGCACATTGAGAATATCTATACTTGAGCCACTTTGAATCCATTGTGCACAAGGATATTATTTAATCTTTATAGGAAAATATACCAACCAGTGATATTAAACCTTCTCACTTTTCTTTTATTGTTACATCTATGAGTGATAATGAGCATATTATCGTCTTTATTAATGATGAAGTGCCTTGATGAGATAGTATTGATTAGTGTTTTCCCTGCACATTCAAGTCAACATTTACAAAATATAGATAAAAATCGTTCGTATAAATAATGGTTCAAGATGTAGTAAGTCTTTTCTTTCATAATTAGATATTATAGACATGCACTCACTAAATTTGATATAATCATTATACGATTTGAAAGATAACATAGAAGAGCTCTTAGATTAATTAATTTCTAAATGTAATTTGGTCCTGAATTTATACATATAGAATGTTTATTTATATATAATGAATTGAGATATAATATTATACTTGGGAGAGCTTAGAAACATGATATGGGAGTTGACCCTTCCACCATATATTGTTTCTTGAATTTTATACATGAATGAGTTATTTATACATGTCATGTTAATGATGCGACATTAAGATTTTGTAAAATGGTTGAGCATTGATGTCTTTGTACCTTGAAGGAGAATCAACCAAATGTATTTGGTATCGCATGGAATTATACCAATGGATTAAATGGCCACCTTTAATATCAATTCTATAGTTAATTTAATTTAGATATTACTAATGTGTAAATGATAATTCAGAATAACAAAAACATATATTCACAATTCTAAATTATGCGGGGATAATAAGATTTCTCAACACACTTATAGAAAGGAGAATAAAACATAATTAGGGTTAGGGTTTTAGAAAAATATTACCAAACTACTAGGCTCAAACTATGTGACAATGGACTAAAACTAGATTAGGAGGTTATGTAAAGTATCATAAACTTGTTTAAAAAATAGAGATATATGAAATAATGTGTAAGGTAAGATCATCTAATAGGGGACATGTTCACCAAATAAATATGTTTGAGGATCACCAATGTGTCCTCTAGGGTTTGAATATGTAATCTAACTCAAGGACCTCCTTCACCTATGTCTTTGACTCATTTATTATATTTGGATTTTTGCGATGATATTTTTATACCTTTATGTATCTTCTCTTCATTTATCAACCAAAAATGTTAGTCATTTTATGTGTTGCAAAAACCTCACCAAATCCCCACAGGTGTCATAAATATTGCATTATGTATAAAAATACCCCAAAGAGGGATCAAGCCATATGTAATTCTCCCAATGTTGTATGATGATGTGAAGGTTAGAAAAATTAAACAAGATGGAGTCCTCATTTTTATCTACAACACTTGGAATTGATGTTTGGATTGTTTTAAAACCCCAAAACACATAAAATCATAAAAATAAAAAGGAAGAGGTGTAGACACCTATTTTTGGTATAACACCCTCTGTCATCTCACATTCATCCAATTTCCATTCTTGCATCTCATTCTCTTAAATTAAATAAAATCTTATTTATTTTCTCACATTATTTGATTAATTATCAAATGGGCTCCATGTAGACCCATTTGATAATTCAACTTTTGGCATATCCCCATCCTTCACAAATTATTTAATTCATGGGTATTAATACACCCATCGACACCTTATTTTTAAAATGGAATCTTTATCTCACCTGATGTCAATCATGCTCCCACTCCATCTAATAATTCAAGCCGTGGTCCCCACGTGATCACATCATATCCCTAACTCGGGAGTTACTTTACTCAACCCGGTTACTTGTTAACCCTAAATCTAACCTCACATTGAGTTATAAATATGGGTTTCTCTCCCATATTTCAAAAAGGGAAAAATTAATAGAGGACTGAAGAAAAAAGGAGAGAAGAAAGATCTTAATTAAGTTACGCGAGTTTAAGAAAGAAGCCTTTACCATGGTTAATTATCTTACCAAACTTGATGTTCGGTTCATCTCCATAATGGAGCACAAGCTAAATTCCCTCGTCATTTTAGTTACTTTTCATTTTATATTCCATTACTACTGTTCATGATTTATTATCTTGTCTAACATGGGGGTTGACATCCTCCAAGGGAGTTAAAATTCTCTTGGAACCGATACTATTGGGAAACCCCCGCATATTGTAATCTAATCTTATCTATTTTAGTTTTGCAGATCTAGCTTCTTTATACCATACATATATCAACTTTGCACTGTATCTTCCATCGTCATCTCCAAGGTACTAAGCCCTTGTATACTTGACATTGTTTAGTGTTTCTTGATTACTCGTACACTCATTTGGACAGGAAGCTGGAAACGTAGATCAACATTTGGCACACCGGTGGGACCAGATCCTAGATTTGGTCATTTTGTTTGTTATTTTACTCATCTTGTCTAACTTGCTTGTTTGCATGGTCTTAATATTTGTTGATCTCAGTGTAGCACAATCCTTCATTTAAGTCACCGCATATGCATGTGCTCTTTATTTTGTTTACTGCATGGGAATGAATCCTAAAATTGACCTTATGACTTGATGTTTGTTTTCGAACTTGGTTTTGCATTAAGTATCATAAATATCACAATTAATTGTCATTAAAAGATTAGTATTTGGAGGTTAAAAATTTATATCGGTTTAATATTGATTAATTTTGTAGCTCATTCCATCTATCTAGCTTATGATATTGTCATGGGTTTTCTTTGGATGATCGTTAATATACAATCTCATTTATATTATTTTAAATAAAAATATTAACCTTCATTATAAGGCAAATAATAATAAATTTTTTAATAAAAAACATTATGAAATAACATTGAATTAAGTTATAATATTTAAAAAAATAATTATGAAAGAAATTAGAATTAAATTATAAAAAAAATGCCATTCAATATTGAAATGTAATCCACATCCATGGAATGTCAATTAATTGTATATGTCCCGTTTAGTTCTCTTTTTCATGTGATTCGCTTTATGTCATCACACATGTAAAAAGTTGTGTCCATGTGTGGTATGACCCACCAATTTTAATTCACTCATCCTTTAGGTAGGTTTGATGAATCTGTCATTTTATTAGTTGGGCTTTTTAGTCATGTCATTTTATTAGTTGGGATTTTTTAGTCATGTCATTTTATTAGTTGAAGCTTTTATAAGTCATATCACTTTATTAGTTTAGCTTTTGTATAAGCTATTATTTCATTAATCTAATTTATCTTTTTGACTCAATTGCTTCCTTTATATTATTTTATAGTCTATCGTTTAATTTTTGTCGCTTATTTACTTGAATGAAATAGGAACATTAAACTACAATTTTGTTAATTAATTAGATTAATTAATTATTTTATTTTTATTTATTTACGACGACACCATTTGTAAAATTTATAAAGTCATTTTTTAAACTACCTTAACTAATAGCATTTATTATCTTCTTGTAGGATAATGTCTATAACCTCACGACAAGAACATTACGCTGTCAAAGACCAATGTTTAAATCAAACACACCACACAAAATACTTTTACCGACCTTATCTACAAACATAGATGGTGCCATTTTAGGTTACTCGGGTGTTCCTGGCCACTGACCATCGCCTCCAAGTACGCCATCATCACATGCGATCAAATAAATGATTTGTTTTTATCTAGATCCCCCTTTCTAGTCATGAACAATGCACTTTTAAGGTCACTAGACGTTCCGGGTCCGTGATTAATACCTCTAAACACATGTAAGCAAATAAAACGATAAGCGATTCTCTAGGTATTTCTCATTTTTCTCTATTTTCTCTTTTCTGCATCGAACTTTCCCTTTCCTGGGTGTCTGTATGGATCGAACGTCACATTTCATTTTAGTTTAAAATGAAACTTCTACATCCTACCTGATCACATAGCTTAAGTAAAGGATTTAACCTCTGCATTTCACTTATCACACACTACCTGAGACTGCACAAACATAATTAACACATCAAAATATTCCTCTCACCTGGTTAACTATTTGGGACTTAAACACCCAACATGCAACCGCCTCAGACATCTCCCAATCCATAACTTCCTGAAACCATCCTTAGACTCCTTACCTTCATTACCTACTTTTCTTTTTTGTTCACATCCTCTAAATTAATCATGAGGTTGAAAAATATTTTTCTTGATTTTTTTGTCAACAACATACATAAACAGATGTTTCTCTATTTCACACCTATTGTCACTCTCTCCCAAATCGAGACAAAACACCAATCTACTCTATCTAATAAAGTTACTTCCTCTGATGATCTCACTCAACAGATTCTAAACTCAAAACCATGCCTCCAGTTACTCAACCTCCAGTCTCCATGGTTTCACCTCATGAGAACCATGTCATACAAAATTCTCCCCACCTTGACACCAACCCTCATATCCCTCGTCAAGATAGTCTTCCTAAATCAATCACACCACCATCTCCTGCTCCTATAGATACACTCAAATCTCCTCCTAACCCCATATATGACTTCTTACTCTAGAAATCTCCTACAATCTATCAATCCTCCCAATCTCCAAAATTGGTGGATCATATTCCACCCACATCGCATTTTGAAAATTCCATTAATAGGCTGTCTAACCATCTCCAATTCTTAACACACATATCCCCACTTATTTTCATGCCCTTATTACTCAACACAGCTTATGCAAGCAATCACAACCTATGACACATGTTAGTCTTTGCCAAGTAGTCCCTACAACACCTACATATCCACAAATTAATCAACTATCTTATCGAACCGTTCAAAGCAAACATCCTATCCATAAACTTATCAACCACCTTATCAGACACTTCACCAAACACCCACACACCCACAAACTTATCATTCACCTTGTCAAACTACTTTTCAAACCACACAAATGATCCAATCTCAACCTTACAACATCTCAAGTGATTCAATTCACACCTTAATGAATCGGTTAGCCAGTTTAGAAACCCTTACCATACCACCCAAGAACACCTTATCCTATGAAAAAATTTGTAACAAACTGATTCATCCGTCAATTCCAATTAAACCTTACCCTCCTCGTTGGAAACTTCTTGCATTTAATAAGTTCAATAATAAAGAATATCCCCAACAACATCTCCTCACATTTAAACACGCATGTTGTCTTATTGTGCATGATCATGATTTACTTCTTCGCACTTTCCCCATGTCTTTGTTTGGTCCCGGGTTGGACTGGTACAACAGTATCCCACGACATTCCTTATTCTCTTTCACTCAACTTGCATAGTTGTTCTTAGAACAATTTTATATCCATATCACACGCAAAACCACTATCGCTGATATATATACCATTTGATAGTATGAAGACGAGCCCATCACCAACTTCATCGCACGGTGGCATGATGTTATAAACCAACTATCCTTCACTATCCCACAAACCGAACTCATCGATTTATTCTCACATTCGTGTGCCAAAAATATATCATCCACTTTACAAATCCAATCATTTTGAACCTTTGATGAAGCTTTCACAATGGCTCGTAAGCTCAAAACCCGTGCCATTGAGCAGGGTCATCTTAAACTAAGTTCAATTAAACCAAAAATTGAATCCACCAAACCATTCACACATAATGGCAAGTTCAAGGCTGCGGCCAACACGTGGTCATTGAACCCTCATCCCCATCTACACCAAGCACAATTATCTCCTCAATAAAAACCAACTACACTCCTTTAGGAGAATTATACGATTTATATTTGATAAGTTGATGAGCGTAAAATCCATCCAACTTCCTCCCATATGACTCGTGGACAACTCGCAAGCCAAGCCTATTTGGTATCACGAGGCCCACTATTGTAAATATCATCGAGTCAAAGGTCACGACATTGAGAGATGTCATTCCTTCAAAGATTGTGTCCAATAACTTGTAAATCAAGGGGATATCCAAATTGATACCTCCACTGTGCAAACTAATCAACCACCAACAAATCAAATCACGCTCTTTACATCTCAACTATCAAACGCTTGTATGGTTGACACTGTCAATCAAGATCTTATCTTATCACCAACTCCGCATGTTCCCATAATGGACATCATTCCCACCTCTTATTTAGAGCCTGTCACACCTACATCAACTTTCACTACCTATCCTAAACATGTACCTTCTCCTATCCTTATCACATCCACATCAAATTTAACTATACCATCCACTTCTGTCACTTCAAACATACCTCAATCTACCACATTAGATTTATCTTTAGCACTTATTTCGGCCCCACTCATATCCACACATATCCCTACATCCCCCATGTATTTCTTGAACCACATCTCCTCAAATACACATTACTACACCTACATTATTCACAACCATCCCAACTAAACTCAGTTCTACAACATGCACCCTTGTAGCCCCATCTTCAACATCAATCCCTTTAGCAAACATATCATTCTTACCCCTCGAAATATTTATGAAACAACCAGTCCTTCTACTTCTACATCTGAAAATGATCCTACATTTTTGCATTACCCATACCTATAAGGTCTACTCCATCGTTATCACATCACTCACATCTCCACATATATCAAAATTTCTTACATCTTTATCTATGCCAACGACCCTATGCCTATCATGTCAACAAGTCCACCTATCTCTACCTTGAAAACCTTTCCCATGGCTATCTCACCTAGTCTACCCAAATACTCTTTACCCTATCCTTCTATCACACTAACCAAATTCTCTCAATTTGCAACCTTATCTAATATACCCTTTGGATCACCTACTATACCAACATATCCACCTAAATCAAATAAATATGCTTTACCTTCTCCCTCTAAAAAATCAACTCTTCCCATGCCAAAACCTAAAACAATCCACATCTCACATAGATATAATTAACCACATCATATAAGCACATATCTCTCCATTAATGTCCTCGTCTTGTTTTAGGACATTTTATCCATTAATAACCACACCACCGCTATCATATCCTCGGTTGAAATTATTGTCATCCTTGCTAGAGGTAAATCTTCTTGGTTGAAGTATAAGGCTCAGGGAAAACATCCCGATAGTCCCCTGTGCATCCTCAGAAACATTCAGGTTTTCCCTCTTCTCAACAATCCAATGCCACAATATCTATTTCAAGATCAGTCTCTCCTCTACGACATCTTGCAATAATCAATCCACATCTAAACAATACCATCCTTTAACTAAATTTTATTTGTCCTCCACAACACGAAATTCACACATCCAATCTACATCCACATTTTCTTCTAACTCCAAGCTGAGACATCCCATCAAAACCCATAAGAGTTACCTTCCCCATGACACTTCAATGGGGTCATACGCAAATATCTTTTGACATTTAACTTGAACATTTGCCATCAAACTTCCTCCTATAAAGCCTTTAATCCCTATGGTCCCAAGCCATCATGGTTCAATCCTAATTGCAGTTGCACCTATCATCGTACCCCAGGCCATGACATCGAACATTGTAAGGCATTTCAGACAATCATCCACAACCTTATTGAGAAATATGATTTCCTCATTCAGGGGAAAGTTCCTTTTCCATCTACCTTGAATCCAATCCATATCCCATCTGTCGGATCTCCCATGATCCCTTCATCCACATCATCCCTTAACATCCCTCCTACACATGAAATTCCTCCTAAGGAAGGTCCTTCATTGTTCATCAATACCACTTATCTTACTAAGCACACTTGTGGTCTCTAATCATTTATCCCATCCAAATATAAAAAAATCTCATCTAAACTCTTTCGACATCCTTTAACTCCTTCACATTTAACTTATTGGGGGAACAACCTTCCCTCACCCTTGAGCATCTCATCTGTACAACCCCTTTGTTACTAGGGGAATTTTCTCTTTGACATTGTTTTATTTACTTTCTTCACATCCATCCAATCTAAATTAATTATATCCAGATCCTCATCTCATTCTAAGCCCTCCTTTGAGGCCATATTTGTTCTTTTATGTTTGTGCTCCTTTTGGGAGTATCATCTTTTTCATTGAAGCCCTCCTTTGAGGCCATATTTGTCTCTCCATTGAGGGACCTTTTTCTCTAAGTCCACCTTTGTGGCTATATTTGTGTCTCTTCTGGGGCACCATCTATTTCGAAGTCCACCATTGTGGCTATATTTGTGTCTCTTTTGGGACATCGTTTATTTCATCAAGCCCTCCTTTGAGGCCATGATTGTCCTTTTATGTTTATGTCTCTCTTAGGGAATCATTTATTTTAATTAAATCCACCATTTTGGTAATATGTTTGTTTCCTTCAGGACATAGTTTTTGTTTCTGCGTGGCTATCATCTCATCTTATTGCAACTAAACTATCTTTTCTCTCATGGTGGTAAACCACAAATGGAACCTCTTAATGTATTGCACTTGCATGACCAGTCTACGGTTAGCATATCTACCAATAAGAACTTAGTTACATCCTTAGATTGTTCTACCATATTTAACCCCTTCCATTTATCATTGTAATAATTTGAATTATGTGGTCGCCTTCATTAGTTTGATATGATACCATAACCATTACATCCATTACCTTCTCATTCTCCTATTTCAGCCATGTGAAGGGTCCAGAGGTGTCTCTTGTACATTCCTTATCCCCTCTTAAGTGGTTTACTTAACTATTCCTGACTCTCCCCATGTGAAACTCAAACTCATGTATGTAAAAGGAAAAATCAAAGTTATCAAAAATAGACTGATCCCTCAAAGGACAACTATTCATGCAAATACAAAAGAAAAGAAAAGAAAATAATACAAATCAAAATAAAAAAATAAACCGATCCTTGAAGGATGGCTATCATATTATTCTTGTCATCTATATTATGTATAAAGTATACCATACCCTCTTGAAGGATGGCTACTTTATTATTATGGCATCTAGAAGGTTTTCCACATTGATCAACCTTCTTTTATCAACATTTTCCTAAAAGCTTCCCGCATTGATCAGCTTTCTACTATTTTTCTTTCCCTTTCCTAGAGTTGGGGCATAGACTTAAGGAACACCACCTTTGGAGATCCCTCTTCCGTACAAGTTACATCTCAATCCCTTTGTCATGTCAACATTAGGATTACGAGCATCTTTCATCCATATTTCCCTCATGATATTTTGGTATAACTAACTATCGTTGGTTATGTATTAACACCTGCTATTGGCTGCAAGTGCAATGCCTTGAGTGGTAACCTTTCTTATTTATCTCGATTCGAAACATAGTTTCCCTGTACACCATTATTCTACAACTTTGTTCCATTCATCTCATCCAAATCATATTTTATAAAAATCACATTGAATTTCACACTATGAATTTTATATCTATCCATCATCTCCATGAATGTGTTTGCAAATATACTTTTTGTTTTGTGAATTCTACTTGATCATCGTTGCAGATTGTGAATCCTATTTGAGGATCCTTCTCAAGGCTAGTTCATTATCCTGCAGGCTCCTTATCTCTCAACATGTTCAACAACATATTTGATCCATTGCTCCTTGCTCTCCATGTCCACTCATCACCATTTATCTCCACATCATCCTTCTCACCTTTCTATCCCCTTGCACGACACCAGATATCTTACTTGTCTTTCCTCTTGAGTTTCTCTTTTACTCTTCCGATTTTAGTTTGACAATCTTGCTTAACCATCCATATAGCCAGAGAACCTTAGTTAAGGTATATCTTCTTCCTTGGATCCTCCCACTGTAGAAGCTTCTCCACCATTTCCTCTTTCAATGGATGACAATCACCACCACAAACATCTTTCCACTCCTCCTTTTCCGCTTAACACTCTTGCATCATCACTACCACCACATGGGCATCCCAGTTAAGGATTTCCCTTACAATCTCCATCTACATCGCATATGTTCCTCCATCCACTCATGTCACACTCCTTTTTTTCTTTGTTATGACTTTAATAACACCTCCTTTCATCTCTAGTTCCCTTTTGGTATACACCGCTCAGTCTTTCATCATTCTTCTTCTTCTTCGGTTTGGCGATCCTACTTAACTTGTCTCCATCGTAGGTCAATCTTACTTAAGAGTTTATCTTAAGAATGGTTTTCCATCTGATCATTCAATCTCCCATCATCTCTTCCTCATCTTCTATCTCCCACCTCTCATCATATCCGTTCACTCCAACCAATCATTCCACACCCGCATCTAACACAATGTTGTATTTCTCTTTCCATATCACTCACTACCGGTTTGGTGATCTTACTTAAATCCTCCTGCGGCATGGTCATCTTACTTAAGAGTACCTCTTAAGCATGATCAATCATCTTGCACTCACCCACTACCCCAAATTCTCTCCATCTACATCTTCTCATCATTCCCCATCATCACATCCTCTCACCTCCTCTTCCATTCTCACAAACACCACTTCATCTTGGTCCCTTTTTCATCTCCATCATTCATCTTTGGGTAATCTTACTTAACCATTGCTTCTCATTCATTTTGTGTATTGTTTCTTCATTCATTCTCATCCACTACATCCTCTCCTCACCTTCATCTTCCTACACATCATTATCCCTCATTTCTTTATTCTTTCTACTCCATCTTCTAGAGTTCTCCCACATATCTACCCCCATACTTACACGTCATTATCATTGATCTTCCCTAACATTATTTCATCATCATCTTCTATTTCTACGCTAGTAATTATCGGTGGACTTCTCCTAAAAATCACTCATCCCCATTCCGCATAGCCTAAATCCTTTTCTTTGACCTCCTCCATTCTATCTTCATTCCTTCCTTCCTCTGTGTCCTGATCATTATCGAGGACTTCTCCTAACATCCCTTCATTGGCATTCCCCCTCCCATTCTTCATTTACTTTCTTCCTCATCTCATCTTTTGTCCCATCCTTTCCTACTGATCATTATCGATGGATTTCTCCTAACATCCATTCACTGGCATTTCCTTTCCTATCCCTTCCTTTATTTTTCCTCACCACCTCTCTATATTCCATTCTTCATTTCCAATTTCTTCATTGTCTTCATCATACACCTCTCTATTTTCTCGTCATCAACATATCCTCATCTCATGCATCTTTGTTTCTTTTCCAATCAATGTCATTCCTTCCCTCAAGTTTCTCTTTACATTCCTTATGCTTCTCACTCTTTACCAAATATCTTCATTCTTGGTTCCCTTTCATCTGCATAATTTTCTTCATTGTCTTCTCCTCCTTTCTGATCTTCGTCTTATTTCACTTCCTCTACATCGTCCTTCTCCCCATTTTACCTTGCACTTCCTCCTTACTTCCCCATCGAAAACTTGACTCTTTACATTATCCCATTTCCTTTATCATCTCATCATCCACATGCATTTCCATGTGGTTAGTTCCATATTCTTTGCCTTGGATTTCCTCACTATGATTTGTTTCCTTCAATTTTCTTTTCTCTATCATCTCTTTCATTTTCCATTACCTCTCTGTTTTCCTCCTCTGTTCCATCCTTCATCACACTTTTCGTCTTGAATAACTCTCTCCTTTTTCATAATTTTATCCTCTGCTTTCTGTTCTTTTATTGTCTTGTCTTTGTTTGTCCTTCTTCATTTCCCCCTTTTCCTATAATCCTTCTTTGTTATCTTCTTCCTCCCCTTCCATTCCTTATTTTCTCCTCCTCCATCTCCGTCCCTCTATTCCATATCCCATTCACCTTCATATTCAATCTTTCTTTCTCTTCTCATAATCAACCAATCCTCCTGTCTATTCTCTTTTCTCTTTCTCAACATCCCTTACATCGGCATTCATAGTCAATGCAAATGTTTCTCCATTTATGTACTCGCCATCTATCCCTTTCATTACCATTCTCATTCTTCTCTTTGCCACATTGACCTATTCTATTTTTGATAACCCTCTCACATCATCTTTTATCTTTGTCGGTCCTCTCACAGGGACATCATCATATCCATTTCTAAGAATCTCTTCCCATCTTTGTTTGACATTTTTGTCTTGGAAGATACCATAACAGCCATCACCTATCTAATCTTGTTCTCTTTCATGAATATTTTCTCTACTTTTGTTTTATTGCAAAAGTATCTATATCATACTTTTTGAAGAAATAAGACTTCTTTGTCTTCTTTATCTTCTAATTTGCTAACACTTATAGCATCTTTCCTATGGAAGATGATTGCCATCATATTTATTACCCTTTTAGATTATTTTATCTCACCTTTCTATCCTATCCGATCATCATGTGCACATTTATGATTATTCCCCTTGGGATATCTTATTTCAACATCCTTCTCGTACCCCTGTTCTAGGGAATATTTATCTTCATCTTCGTCCCTTTTGCAGACGCATGATTTTTTTGCATGATTCCTTGAAAACAAAGGATGACGCACAACTTTCAAAATCATTTGCACATATTTTGATGTTTTCCTATGACCCATTGGTCATCTTGGTTTACATCCATACTGCAGTGGTCTTCACCCACTCACTGGTCTGTAGAATGTTGTCGTCTATCTCCGTTGAGACCGTAATTGTCCTCTACCGATGTGATATTGGAGTCACCACCATACTTTTTTAATTTATTGCGATCCTTTTTTGCCTGAGGCATCTTGCCTTTGGTCATGTCTTCATCCATCCTTGGACACATCTTTCATCTAACCCTTTTTGTTTTTGTCTCGTGGCTTGCTATCACAAACCACTCAACAAAAAGGGAAAATGTAGACACCTATTTTTGGTATAGCACCCTCCGTCATCTCACATTCATCCAATTTCCATTCTCGCATCTCTTTCTCTTAAATTAAATAAAATCTTATTTATTTTCTCACATTATTTGATTAATTATCAAATGGGCTCCATGTAGACCCATTTGATAATTCAACTTTTGGCATATCCCCATCCTTCACAAATTATTTAATTCATGGGTATTAATACACCCATCCGACACCTTCTTTTTAAAATGGAATCTTTATCTCACCCACCATGTCAATCATGCTCCCCACTCCATCTAATAATTCAAGCCATGGTCCCCATGTGATCACATCATATCCCTAACTCAAGTTACTTTACTCAACCCCGGTTACTTGTTAACCCTAAATCTAACCTCACATCTAAGCTATAAATATGGGTTTCTCTCCCATATTTCAAAAAGGAAAAACTTAATAGAGGACTGAAGAAAAAAAGAAGAGAAGAAAGATCTTAATTAAGTTCTACCAGTTTAAGGAAGAAGCCTTTGCCATGGTTCATTATCTTTCCATCTTGATGTCCGGTTCATCTCCATAACAAAGCACAAGCTAAATTCCCTCATCATTTTAGTTACTTTTCATTTTATATTCTATTAATATTGTTCATGATTTATTATCTTGTTTGACATGGGGGTTGACATCCTCTAAGGGAGTTAAAATCCTCTTGGAACTGACAATGATTGGGAAACCCCTGCATATTGTAATCTAATCTTATCTATTTCAGTTTTACAAATCTAGCTTCTTTATACCATACATATATCAACTTTACACCCGTATCTTTCATTTTCATTTCCAAGGTACTAAGCCCTTGTATACTCGAAGTTTTTAGTGTTTCTTGATTACTCATACACTCATCCGGACATGAAGCTAGAAATGCAGATCAACAAGAAGATCCTACCATTCATCATTATTGGGTTTTTGAATTCATTTTCCAGCATTTCTTGGAAGTGTAGGGCCAATACAAACTCAAATTCCATAGGGTCCCAATCGAGGAAGAAGAAAATGTAGAGGATGCGGCCAAATCTTTAGTTATCTACTCTATGAATGCATAGTCTTCATTGTAATTCTCCATCTCCATGGCTTTTCATCTTCTTCTTTTCTTCCTGCTCAAATAATCAATAAACCACCTCGTTATATACCCTCCTACCCATTTCCTAAAAAAAACAAGCGGACCTATTGGTATGTATCCATATAGAAATAATGTTATGCGCTGAAGAATATAACATTACTTTTCCACAAAGGAAGTAGCTATATCTAGATCTAACTCCTAAATATTAGAATTATCAATGTTTATAGGCTTATCTAAATATTTGTCCATGGTTACCATTGGTAGACTAAGGTTTATTAAAAGCAACTATAGATGTAATTGAACATGAGAGCCATTGGTGAAATGTGTGAGATAAGTCTCTAGAAAAGAAGTTGAGAAGATAAAATATTATTCTAAGGAGAAGGCACACAAAAATGCATGCGTGAAAACAAGGCACATTTGAAGGCATGGGAAGATAGGAAAGGAAACACGTGTTAGAATAGTTTGGTTAAGGAATTATCCATTTTTATGCATAAGGACTATTTTTGGAAGATAATGCACAAAGCACACATGGAGATGGAGACTTGCACTACATGTAGTGGTATTTTGGCAATGAGTGGCTGATAAGCACCATGCATGGTTTGAGTTAATAATAAGATTTCTTCTTAGGGTTAACTGAATGACATCTATTATTAGAAAACTTGCATATATGCATGCTATTGTAAAGGCACATGGCTATTATCAGCATGCAACCTATTTTGAGAAGTGCATAGGTGGTGAAGGGAAAGTCCCCACCCCTATAAATATGTATTGACCTAAGTAGTTTAGGAGGATTGAATTATTGTAGAGTTATGCTACTGGATCTTATGTGCACATGATGTATGGATATGCCTTATAATGTAAAAATATTCCGTGTTTATAATGTTTAATGTAATGGATAATATTGGTTAGATGATGGTGTTAAATGCGAATCAACTGGTTCATGTATGGTTAATCTTATTATAGTTATTATTTGATTTACAATTCTCTAATATCTAGATTTGGATTATGCACTATGGAATGTTTATGTTTAATTATGGATCTGAATATGTTTTATCACCATCACACTAACATCCTGGACAAGCAACTCTAGAGTGTCCCGGAACCTTTGCGTGCTTTAGGTGAGCACTTAGCTCAGTTGAGTCATGTGCCAATGCGATTGGGTTTTTCACATTAGATTTTAGGGTGAATCAAAAGAGACAAAAGTCGGGTTCTTTATAGTTTTGATGGAGATGGTATTATTTGTCTACTTAGTTAATAAGAGGGTGTTTTTAGGTGTATTGGAATTGTTTTTAAGATATTAAAATATTTCATTCAATCAAAATATTAATATTATATTGATTGGTTGGTTTTGTTCGCCTAAAATATAAATCAATATATTATAATATATATGTAAATATGGGCGATGTCATAATAAAAAGTAGCATCTTACTAACATAATGGTTGATTGGTTGTTAGATAAATATGTTTTCTCAAACTTCTCTTTCCCTCTTTTGTGACTTGAAAAATCTTATAGAATTGTCTCTAATACATGCCTTACTACCCAAGTTGGATATGCATATTAAGTACGCCTTGAAATTATTTAACAACTTAAAAACCCTCATTCAATCAAAAAATTAATCTCATGTTGATTGTTTGGCTTGGTTTGTGGTAACATATAAACCCCAATATATCATGATGCTTATGCCAATAAGGGTGATGCTACAATGAAAGTGACTATAAAAATCCTCATTCGATCAAAAATTAATCTCACGTTGGTTGGTTGGCCCAATCCGTAATAATATAAACTCCAATATATCATGATCTTTTATGCCAATAGTGGTGATGCCACTGATAGAAGTCACCCTCTTACTAATATAATGGTTGGTTGACTATGGGATGGGATGAGTACGTTTTATTTCTTAGACTTCCCCTCTCCTCCTATGTTTCTAAAAAAAAGACCTGTAAATTTGTCTCTAATAATTACCTTACTACACAAGTTAGATATGTCTTGTAAATGCTTCTATGCCTCTAAAAATACTTTACACACTTAGAGAGGGTGGAATCATTAGAGTGATATTTCATTGTTATTTAGCACATAATAACACTAGGTGTTTAAGATATATTTTAAGAAATGATAAAATCTTTCTTGAGAGCCCTATTTTCGGTGTGGGACTAGTTAATTTCTATGGTGTTAATATATTTTTTTACTAAATATTGGTTTGGAGTAGGCTCTTATTAGTGTATGTGTATTTATGTTGTTTAATATTTGACATGTTCCTCTATGTTTTGTATGATTTTTGACAATTTTGATTTTATATTATTTCTTGTGATTTTATCCTTCCTCTCACTTCCCCTTCCTCATGTTGTCTCCCTCTTGCCATGATTATCACTCTTCTTTACTTTTTTTCCTACTTTTCTAGTCATTTTCCCAAAATCGCAGTAAGACCATTTTGGTCCACCAATCTGCATACCATTATAGTTCTAGTTCTCATTTTTGGACCCTTTGACCCATGAATTAGATGTCTCAAGGTTTTTAGCTCTCCTTTGTCAACATTTTTTCTCATATTAGGTTTTTGCATGCATGGCAACATGGTTCTAATTTGAATTCAAGAAGTTTATAAATGCATCGTGCATTAGTGTATTTGGGACAAATACAAAAGGATTTTTTAGAAGTGAATTATCAAAGTTGTAAAAGTAAGAAATCTATTTGTTTATGAAGCATCCTTGTGCTAAAAATATAATTCAAGCATTTAAAGAATATGATATGACATTTACTACTTATTGCATCCATTTAAATAATAAGGGCTGGGACACTTTCATTACATTGGATTTCCTAATGAACTGCATTATAATTGTGTGTTTTTCTCAAGACTTTTACCCCAAAAAGTGTCTGATTGAGACATGCTACTAGATATATCCTTCCCTATTTTTTTATAGTTTTGAAAGGTGTTGCAGGTATATTAAGGTTTTAAGGAAGGAGAACTATTTTCTAGTGACTTGTAATGAAATATAGAAAATCTTTGTAAATGGGGGTGTTTTTAGGTGCATTGGAATTGTTGTTAAGATATTAAAAAAATCATTCAATCAAAAAAATTTACCTTATATTGATTAGTTGGTTTTGTTTTCCTAAAATATAAATCAATATATTATGATCTTTATGTCAATAGGGGTAATGTCATAATAGAAGTATCCTCTTACTAACATAATAGTTGATTGGCTAGGGATTGGTTGTTAGATAAAATGTTGCCTCAAATTTTCCCTTCCTTCTTATGTGACTTCTGAAAAATCTTGTATAATTGTCTCTAATACATTCCTTAATACCCAAGTTGGATATGTATCTTAAGTACGCCTTGGATTTTTGTAACAACATTAAAAACCCTCATTCAATCAAAAAATTAATCTTGTGTTGATTGTTTAGATTGGTTTGTGGTAACATATAAAACCCATTATATCATGATATTTATGCCAATAAGGGTGATACTATAATGAAAGTGACTATAAAATCCTCATTCAATAAAAATTAATCTCACATTAGTTGGTTGGCCCAATCACTAATAATATATAAACCCCAATATATCATGATATTTATGCCAATAGTGGTGATGCCACAATAAAAGTCACCCAATTACTAACATAATGGTTGTTTGGTTGTGGGATAGGATGAGTATGTTTTCTTTCTTAGCCTTCTCCTCTCCTCTATGTGGCTTCAAAAAAAAATCTTGTAAATTTGTCTCTAATAATTACCTTACTACCCAAGTCGGATATGTCTTGTAAGTGCATCTTGTAATTGCTTCTATGACTCTAAAAATACTTTACTCATTTTGAGAGGGTGAAATCATAAATATAGAGTAAGCTTGCATTTATATTTAACACATAATAACACTAGGTGCTTAAGATATATTTTAAGAAATGATAAAATGTTTCTTGAGAGAGTTATTGTTGGTGTGGGACTAATTGATTTCTATGGTGTTAATATATTTGTTTACTAAATATTGGTTTGGATTAGGCTCTTATTATTGGTTTTGTATTTATGTTGTTTAATATTTAACATGTTCCTTTATGCTTCGTATGATTTTTGATAATTTTGATTTTGTATTATTTATTTTTATTTTATCCCTCCTTTCATTGAATCCTTGTTCTTTTTTGTTTGAGACCATATGCTTACCCTTCTCCATGTTTTCTCTCTCTTCCCATGATTATCACTCTTCTCCACTTGTTTTCCTACTTTTCTAGTCATTTTCCCAAAATTGTAGTAAGACAATTTTGGTCTACCAAACCGTACCACTATAACTCTAGTTTTCCTTTTTTGGCCCCTTTAACCCATGAATTGGGTGTCTCAAGGTTTTTGGCTCTCCTTTTGTCATCCTTTTTTCTCTTATTAGGTGTTTTCATGCATTCCAATAGGGTTCTAATTTGAATTCAACAAGTCTATAAATGCATCATGCATTAGTGTATTTGGGACAAATATAGAAGGATTTTTAGAAGTGAATTATAAAAGTAAGAAAACTATTTATTTTTGAAGCATCATTGTGCCAAAAATATAATTCAAGCATTTAGAGAATATCATATGCCATTTACAACTTATTTCATCCATTTAAAGAATAAGGGTTGAGACACTTTCATTACATTGGACTTCTAGTGAATTGCATAATAATTTCGTGTTGTTATCAAGCCTTGTAGCCCAAAAAGTGTCGATTAAGACATGCCACTAGATATATCCTTCCCACATTTTTTTATGGTTTTACAATGTGTTGCGAGTTGATTATGGTTTTAAGGAAGAAAAACTATTTTCTAGTGACTCACAATGAAATATAACAAATAAGTAAGGTTTTTAAATCCCAAGAACATAATATTTAAGGTCATGTGGTCAATTTTGGGTATTTAACTACCACCGTAATTGTATTTCAATGGTTATGGTTGTTCCATAGAAAGAGTGCTATGGTTATTATTAAGGTGATTTGATTCACTTATTCTATATATAGTTTACTTCATTTCCTAGAACCATCTTTCACTTCCCATTGATGATGTCTTCATTTTGATTTATGAATACAATTGTATCACTCTAAAGCCTTTGTTATCTAGTCCTTTTAAATAATTTAATTGATTTTGACTATCATATGTTTTGAGATCCTTATTTTTGTAATTAGGGTTGATATCTACTTATACCTTATTATAATGTGGTGTGGTTAGTTTAGTACATGTATAGGTTAAACCAAATCTTCCATGAGCTTTCAAGATTAGGTTTCATGCAAAAAATAATATGATATCATGGATTAATTACAAAACACTCACATTGAGATATCTATACCCGAGCTCTCGAATCCATTGTGTACAAGAATATTCTTTATAAAGCTTTATATGAAACTATACTACCAATTGATACTAAACCTTATCACTTTTGTTTTATTGTTACATCTATGAGTGATAGTGAGCATATTATCATCTTTATTAATGATGAAGTACCTTGATGAGATAATATTGATTAATATCTTCCCTTACACATTTAAGTCAACATTTACTAAATAGGGATAAATAGGTTCTTAAAAACAATGGTTCACAATGTAGTAAGCCCTTTCTTGCATAATTAGATATTATAGACATGCCCTCACTAAATTTGATATAATCATTACGTGATTTGTAAAATAACATAGAAGAACTCTTAGAGCAATTACTTCTAAAAGTAATTTGGTCCTAAATTTATAGCTATAGAATGTTTATTTATATCTAATGAAGTGATTTATAATATTATACTTGGGAGAGCTTATAAAAATGATATGATAGCTGACCCATCCACCATATATTTTTTCTTGAATTTTATATATGAATGAGTTATTTATACATGTCATGTCGATGATGTGACATTAAGATTTTGTAAAATGGTTGAGCCTTGATGTACTTGTACCTTGAAGGAGATTCAACCAAATGTATTTGGTACCCCATGGAATTAGACCAATAGATCAATTGGTCACCTCTAATTTAAATTCTATAGTTAGTTTAATTTAGATATTACTAATGTGTAAACGATAATTCAAAATAGCAAAAACATATATTAACATTCCTAAATTATGTAAGGATAATATGATTTCTCAACACACTTATATAAAGGAGAATAAAAATAATTAGGGTTAGGGTTTTAGAAATATATTACCAAGCTAATAGGATCAAACTATGTGATAATGGACTAAAACTAGACTAGGAGGTTATGTAAAGTATCATAAACGTGTTTCAAAAATGGAAATACATTAAACAATGTGTAAGGTAAGTTCATTCGATAGGGAAAATTTCATTGAATAAATATGTTTGGGGATCACGAATGCGCCATCTAGGGTTTAAATATGTAATCTAACTCAATAAAATCCTTGACCTATGTCTCGAGACTCATTTCTTATATTTTGATTTTGTGATGATATTTTTATACCTTTATATGTCTTCTCTTCACTTATTAGTGAAAAAAGTTAGTCATTTTATGTATTGATGGTGTATGATCCATTTTGACCAAGTATATACCTCACGTGAAGGTTAAAATACTACGAATGTAGGTGTGAAGGTGTGCGCATAAGTGTGAAGGACAACGCCCAAGGGAGAAACATTTGGGACTTAGCTAATTTTGGAGTCACGGGCTAAAAATAGATAGTGATAAGATGGAGTGGCATTCAAGCAACGTTCCAAGAGTAGAGTGAAGCATGGAGACTTATGGACAAAGAAATGTCCATTTTGGATAGAGAACATACATGATGAGATTAAGAGGCATGTAAAGGTCAAGCTAATAATATGATTAGATCAAGGCTTAATTATTAGGAAAGCATACATATATGCATATTTTGTAGTTATATTTGTATATACGTATGACTATTTTGAGCATGTAACCCATTTAGAGATTGCATGGGCGGTGAAGGGAAAGTCTCCACCCCTACAAGTATGTGATGTATTTCACTATTTTGGGACGTGATGTGATATTTTGAGTTGTATTGAGTTATACTACCTATATGAACTTGTGCGCATGAATCTATGACAATATTATGATGTATTCAATTCATGTTTTGTGATGAATTAATATAATGGATCGTTGTGGATGGATATTAGTTGTTGATGTATCTATTCATGGTACTTGTATGGTAAATATGATATTAATTGTGTTATGCTATAATATGCTTTCTTATTATGTGTGTTTCCAATTTGAGCGCATGGACTTGATTATTATGATGGAATATACACTTTGATTATGTTGAATTGAGACATTCATGTTAACATCTTGACAAGATCTCATAAAGGAGGGACCTGGTAGACTTCACTCGTTTCAAGTGAACATATAGATCTCTTTGGATGAAGTGCCAATGCACCTAGGAAATTGAGTGGAAAAAAAAACTACATTTTGGTTCCATTTCCAGGAGCTCTTTTAAAACTATTTTCCATGATGTTGCATGATGATGACATATCGATTGACTCTTGCGACCATTGAAGATTGGGTAGAGGAAGGAAAAGATCAGTTTGTAAAATAATATGGTTTTGGATTTGATTTCAATGTGCGCAAGTGGGTGGAAGATAATCTATATCATGAGATCTATGAGATGTTTTTCATCTTCTTTCCAATATAATTGTATGAGTGGTTTTCCACATATGCATCAAAGAAGAGCTGGAGTTACAGATCAAGGGTTTGGATGCAAGAAGATTACTAGAATTTGTTTGATGTAGATGAAACTTGGATGCATCGTTGTAGATCATTGGTGGGCTGGTGTTGTGAGCAATTATAATTTAAAATATGTTTTTTCTATGTATTCTTATCTGGAAGTTATTGAGTTTGAATTTTTACACGAGCCCAAAGGATCTTACATACACACTATTCCTTTGGCAATTAAGATCTTGATGGTGGTGATTAGTTTAGAGTGTCTACCTATGGATATCTAAACATACCATCGTGCACAGGGGTAGGAGTAGGTGTGGTTAAAGATGGCAAACCTTGTGGTAGAAAGACAATGGCGAGTCTATGGAGTTGCAGAGGATGATGTATTGTGAAGGATTTTAAGTTCACGTAGAGGAAGTGGAGCAGAGCATCAATCTCTCCCCCATTTAGGGAAGCACAATAGATAATCCTTTTAACTTTTAATAAGAGTGCATCATAACAGAAATATTGAGGACCACATGTGCACATATGATCCCACTTGGTGACCTATCCCTTACACTTGGTGTTCCAGTTCTAGAAGTAATAATTGATAAGTAGGTGAGTGTAGGTAATCTAGTAGTTTTAGGTAGATATAATTTTCCTTTAAATACAGAAGTGCATCAAAAACACATACACCTATGGAAACACATAAATCATCTTTATTTGGGGGACCGATTGGAGGAATATTTTCTAGCACATCATCATGACAGAGTGTGGGCGTGTAGAACATTGGGAATATGTCTGAAAGTACTAAAACTTCACAGACTATGGGAGTTCAATTTAGCACTATAGTTGGGACACAAGGAATTACATCCATTGGTCCATTTCCTACTACGGGGGTGGATCAAGGGGATTAGGAGGATCAAGATCAAGTGGATCAGGTGGTTTGAGAGGTTCTCGGTTTTGGATTTGGTTGACAAGGTCCACACCCTCATCAGCCACATCAAGTGTATTATGAGATTTTCCTCCATTTCTAAAATATATGGGTACTGAAGATGTTGTAAAGCATGTGCACAAATGTGAGTTGTTATGGCACGCTAAAGGAATCACCACTTTAGATAAGAAATAAAGTCAAATTACTACTACTCTTCAAGGGCGCATTCATAGATGGTATAAAAAGTATGACCCACATCAGAATGTGGTGGATTACGATGCTTTACAATCTACCTTTCTAGATGAGTTCCATATTCTAGAATATAAGCAGAAAAGTATCAACGTGCTTAAGGACATCAAACATGGCTTATTAGAAAGTGTTTGAGAATATTACATGTGATTTAAAACTTTGTTCTCAAAGTTGTCTTATGACCTACATCCTAGTAAAAAAGCACAATGATTTGTTGGTGAATTGTTGAATCTGTTTAGAAGGGTGATATATCCTAAGAAATTTGTAGATCTATGTGATTCTTTAGAAGTAGCTTTATGCCTTTAAAGTAGTTGGGAGTGTGGATACTAGAGTAAGTTGTTCTTAGAAGTATAGATTGCAGCCATGGCAAAATAGTTGAAGAAGCTCTCGCTAATTCAGCTCATGAGATGTGCAGCATGATATGGTTTATAGATTGTGAGGTTAAAGGACATAATAAATAAAGATGCCCTCATAAGTCGATACACACCATGTTTTTAGATTGTGAAATTTGTCATTTGGACCATGATGTGAGTAGATGTCCCCTCTTACAACGCATGATTTGGAAGAATGTGTCTATGTATTGTAAGATTTGAAAAACTCATACTCATGACACTGTTGACTATAGAGTGATTGATCATATCCATGAAGCCATTGAGATTGGTGTGCACCAGACTAGTGTAGAAAGTGGATCTAAGGAACAAGGAGAACAACATAATGAAGGGCACAATAATGGGGATAACAAGAATATAAAATTTCATGGAGGATATATACGTCAAGGTTGTGATGGTGGCAGAGGAGGATTTCCTAGAGAAACTTGTTATAATTGTGGATCTCCTAATCATTATCAATGCGAGTTCCCTCATAATATGGTTTTCTTATGGTGTGGAAGACAACAAAAGTTTGAAGAATGCCTTGATTTATATAAGCACATGAGCAAGCAAAAAAAAAAAAAAGACAAGGGCACGAGAATGAATAAGGTACATTGTGTAGTTGAAGATTAATGGATGCCTAAGGTAGCACCTACTCCTGAGTTACCTATTTTAGTTACTACACGCGCTAAGGATGCATGCACATGTGAACCTATGAATTATAAGCTGATTAAACAAAGAAAGAAGTGATAAATGCCAAATACCATGATGCTACACATCAGAAAGAGGTTTACTAGGATACTATGGATGTTATCAAGGATATACTAAGGAGATATTCATATCCTTAAGGAGTAGGTGCACGTGATGGAATGAGTAAAGAAGGTTGAACTCCCATAGAAGGATGCGAGATGATTTGAAGGAGGTATGTTGAATGTTGTGCTAGGAGAACATAATCCCTTTGTTAGGAGAGTGGTTGAGAGAAAAATTACGTGCACGGAGTAATGAGTACAGAGAGGGAGATACTTTATTTAAATTTTCCCCCACATAATCATGAGTATGATAAGGAGATTACACTAAATGCGGTCATAGATGGATGGCTTATGAGAAAAATTATGATAGATATAGGTGTAAAAGTTAATGTACTCACGTTAGATGCATGGAATCATATGGGAAGACCACCATTGTAGCCTTCTTCAAATGTGATGTATATGGAAAACAAAACTAGAGATAATCCTATTAGAGTATTAAAGGATGCAACCATTACAATTCAGGGGCCAAGTTTACGAGACTTTGAAGTATTGGAGCTAGTTGAAGTAGATAGCTTCCCAACATTACTTGGGTGCCCTTGGTGTTATGTGAATAATGTAGATTTGTGCTTCAACAAGGGGTACATTAGCTTTGAGAACAAGGAAGAGCATGCAATTATACCTTTTGCTGATGTAAAGGTTGCTTTGTATGTTGAGCCTTTGAGCAAAGAATACTTGAACAAGATATATGTGCACACAATTAGAGACCCTAAGGTAACTGAGCCATCTAAGGAAGGAGTGATACAATGGGATGATGCTCATTTAGTCAATGATACTACATGTATTACATGTGATAACTGGGTGCAAGGAATATATGAAGGAGTTGGGCGAGAGATCAAAAACACCATTACTCACATGATCAGGTTGTGTATGGTTAGGCACTTGAGTTATAACCAGGTACCTTGGTATATTGGTGAAGGGAACCCTAATGTATTTATACATGCCATAGAAGCCTAGTGGAATAATGAAGAAGACAAGAGAAATATGCTAGTATATACTTTGTGTGGGACAACCGCACGGTTGTGGGAAACACACAGAGATAACTTATTGGAATGGAGAGAAGTGAGAATCGCATTTTCTAATAGGTTTCTAAGGAGAAATGTACCTTCTCAGATATGTAAATTCCATGGGAAGTCCCTTACCTCACATCATGTTTAGAATTGTGAGAGAATTTGGATAAAGGGGCATGAGGCCTTTCCACCATCACTCTGGATGCATAATTTATACTCCACATTAGGAGGCTGCATGCGTGCATGGTATATTCATGTAGAATTGACAAGAGAAAAAGTTAATTGGTAGGAGATGACATCAGTTATGATCCATACTTTTGATTAATTTTCTACCAAACCTATATTCAATGAAGCACCTTGTAGATTGTGAAGCGCCTTACTTTGGGAGATAGTGGGAAGGATGAGGAAATCTTGTTGGATATGTTTGGAGATTTGGATTTAGAGGTGAGCCTTGACCTTGAAGATATTGAGGAAGAAGAAATGGTCCGTGTCTAGGAAGCTAAGGAAAAGGGTAAACTGGAATGCATGATAAATAATGAGCATGCGAGGATGATAACTTGGATGTTAACCACACCTTTGAAGGTATGCGTGAGGTGATGGACACATAGATGATAAGGCATGCATGTATCATGAGCCTATGAAAAAAAAAAAAGGTTAACATTGGAACATATGTAGAGCCTAAAGAGGCCATTATTGGTGATTACTAGTCGAAGCAGAAGTGGAAAAGATTATTGAACTCTTATGTGAATTTCGGGCTTGTTTCCACGGGGCTATCATGAGTTAAAATGAGTACACCCTTCTTTAGGAGAGATGAGAATCAAACTTAAAGAAAGCATGTTCCCGATTAGGAAGAGTCCATACAAGATGAAGTCTAATCTACTTGTAAGGTAAAGGAGGAAATTGATAAAATGCTCAAGTCTCGGTCCCATAGGAGTCGAGTGTTAGTCCCAATATTAAAATGGATGGGAGGAGTCTATGTGGACTATAGGGTTAGTCCCATGTGTTGATCCTTTTCCCACCTCATTCATTAGGAAATGGATGGGAGGATAAGGATACAGATGGGTTTTTGGTTATCATATGCACAAAATGAGAGTTAAATGATTCATGTGTCAGTTTTGATCCTTTGCCCACCTCATGTTCTTGAGCATTTTTTTGCATGGAGATTTCATTTAAGAAGTGAGTTTAGATGATTGGACCATTTATGACATAGATCTAATCTTTTATGTTTGAAAGGTGCGAGGCATATGTTTTTTAGCATTTGAGAATTCCTAAATATTAAAAAGTGCATCAACAGGGCATATTATTTGCAAAGAGGGGTTGTTGGTAGACCCAACCAAAATGATAAGAAGATTAGGAGGGGTAAATGCCAGTTGGGGAGACGATTAAGTGGACATCGAATGGGAAGTTTTACATTAAAAATAACAAAACTTCAAATTTAGTCTTTGGACTTGAACCATGCCAAAAATTAAAAAAATATGTCATAAAAATGGTACCATTGTGTAGGGGCTATTAGCTTTGTAGAAATACTGATTTTAAAGTGAATAGAATAGGATAAATATCATTTATAATTTTTACTAATAGTAGGTCTTTAAGACACTTTTTATCTTGAATGTTTATGTCTAGGTTTAAGAATGTAAATTTTGTTTCACTTATCAGAATGTGACAAAACTTATACCATCCCAACCGTGGTGAAATTATATACATGTTCAAAAAAAAATTATTTGATTTCAATATTTTTGAAGTTATGGCGGAGCAAACGGAAAGTGCTTTGTTTTCTTTATGTTTTCATACCACTTTTGAAAGAATCATAAAAAATAAAATATTACTCTAAATCCATCCCAAGATAAGCATCTAATCTTCACCAAAGGAGGAAAATATATATCAATTTCTGGTCATCCAAAATGTGGGCAAACGGACTATAATTTTATAGGTGTTTTTTTCAAGTCATTGAATTTTGAGAGTTTAATATAGCTAATCTTGTCCATTTTTTAAAAAAATTAGTATTTTAGAAACTAGATTCTGGATGCTATGATTCATATTAATATAAGTTTTCCTAATTTTGAGTGTATGTATTACTAATAATCCCTACAAGTTGATATTATGTTGTTATTTACAATCAAGGTCACTTAATGATAACTTGGGGTTAGAGGAACCTAATAATAAGAGTGAAGTGCCCAGATTTATGGGACATACAAGATATTACTAGAAATTCATAAAGGGTTATGCAAAGATTACCGTGCCCTTGAAGGAAATTCTAAAATCTAAAGGGAACTTCTATTGGTATAATGCACAACATCGACATTTGAAACATTAAAGGAAAGGCTTACTCTGCGCCTATTTTTAGATTTACTTCATGGGAAAAACCATTTCATGTTCATTTGGATTCTTTTGGGATAGAAATTGGTGAAGTGTTGGTGCAACCAAGAGAAGTAATTGTAGACCACCCTATTTTTTTTTGCAGCCAAGAAGTTGACACTAGTAGAGAAAATTTATACGACCTTTGAGCACGAGTCTTTGTACATGATCTACACACTAAAAAAATTAAGACAATACTTATTGGCAACACCATTTATCTTCTTTACAGATCACATGACACTTAAGTATTTGGTCAACAATCTTGTTTTACAAGGAGTATTTGCGGAGTGGATACTACTATTTCAAGAGTTTGAGTTTATAGTCGTTGTAAAAATAGGGAAAATAAACTCAAGACGACCATTTTCAAGAATCAATTTTGGCAAGGACGCGTGAGCACTAAGGACACAATTTTGGATGCATAAATCTTTAGGTTAAATCGTGCACCCAACAAACTAGAGGACACTACAATATTTTTGTGCCTTTGGACATGCACTGAGGGAATGAAGACATTAGAGAAGAAGCATCTTGTAATATGTGTGACACATTACCAGTTGATAGGTGGAGATTTGTATAAGCTAAATTTGTGATGAAGTTTTATGCTTGTGTGTTTTGGAGCATGAGCATGAGGTTGTTATGGGAGAAGCTTATGATGGAATTTTAGTAGGTAATTATGTAGGTGATTCCATTGTGCACAAGATTCGATGGTTGGAATTTGGTGAGAAACTTTGTACAAGGATACTAAAGAATATGTCGGGAGTATGTGACCATTGTCAGCACCTTAAGAATCCTAGAACTAGATATGAGATGCATTTAAGGCTTATTAAAAGTGCCGAATCCTTTGAGAAACGGGCTATTGATTTTGTAGGTCCTATTTTCCCATTCACACATAGGACTTGTGCGCGCTATATTATAACTTTTACAAATTATTTGCCAAGGTGGGTAGAAGTAATTCCTATAAGGATTGTACAAACACAACATCAACCATATTTTTATGGGAAAAATTATCAGTTTGTTTAGATGTCTATTGAGTCTAACAAGTGATAGGGGCACTCATTTCTTAAATGAGACTAATAATTTAATTGATAAAGTTTATGGTGGTACAACAAAAGACAAAACCCTATCACCCACATGCCAATGGTACCGTTGAAGCTTTCAACAAGATTTTGGGACAAACACTGACAAAAATTTGTGATGTTGGAAGGAAAGATTGGGATGATAAAGTATCTATTATACTTTGGGCATACAAGACTACATATAAGAGGTTGAATAAAGCCACACCCTTTCAGTTGGTGTTTGGCATAGAGGTTGTATTGCTTGTGGAACTCATGTTGTCATCCTTGTGTATTGCACACACATGAGGCTTAGCTGATGAATAAGCTATTGAAGAGCGCATTGAAAAATTGATGCAATTAGATGAGAGGTGTGTTATTTCTCAATGGATCCAGAAGATAGAAAAAGTGAGACATAAATCCTTACATGATAGAAACATAAGGAATAAAAAATTTGAGGTGGGAAAGATGGTTCTTTTTATGATTAAAAGTTTTCTCGCCACCCAGAGACATTGAAAGTACATTGGTTTGGACCCTTTGTAGTAACAAAAATATTGGAATCAAAGCGCTTGTCGAGTCATAGGTGCTAGATGACACTTTATTTCTGATTAATTCAATGGGAGTAGTGAAGCCCTATTATAAATAAGGCTTCTTGGTGTTTGTAATAAGGTAGTATTACCACTTAGATTAGATTTCCATTTAATGCATTTTCCTTTGATGTGTTTCCTTTCATCGTTTCAAGGCTTTGTCGATTTAAGTTCGTGTTTTATTATACGAAGTGCACTTCTATGCCAAGGGCTAATTACTATCTATTATATTTGTGTGCAGAGGACCATGCATAGTTTTAGTGTGGGGTGGATCAAGTGTGGAGAAAGGAATTATTGGATTATGTATTGATACAGGTTGGCTCATTTCAAGGTGTTTCCTACAAGGATGGTGTAAAAGAAAAAGGTGTAACATGTGCTATGAAGAAATTTTTTGAGATTGAAGACCACATGGGAAAGCGATCGTGTAGAGTAATGCAAGGTAGGAAGTGACATGATAAGCTACTTGGTATATGGTGCAATGGCTTTGTACTTTAGCACGCGATTAGGCATGCGAAGGAGGTGCTGTGACTTCAAAAGTAGTAAAGTGCACTAAAAGGTTATGATCGTAGCATGCAAAAGTAAGTCACAAAGGAAAGAAAAGGCATAAAAGGTACTTTATTTAAAAAAAGTGACTTAAAAGTGTGTATGATGTGGACAATGTGGGTCGATGAAAAAGTATAAATAAGGGAAAGGGGTATTCATTTTGCTACCTTGTATTCAAAGGAAAATTAGAGCGGAAAATCTATCGAGCATTCATGTGCAAAAGAGTGAAGAGAAAACTAGATCAGTGCGGGAAGTTGTGTGTGAATCCTTGTGGGGAAATAAGTTAGAGCCAAAATTAGGGCATGAGATGAAGGGTTTGCATGTGATTTACATAGCTAGGGTTCACCGTACTTTGGTAGTAGAGAAGAAGTGTTATTATAGAGATATGTCACCGAAAGGGAGGAAGCTTTGGATAAAAATATTGGAGGTCCTACAAGATGAACCCTAAAAGGGAATTTACTCAAAAATACAATACCCACTTGGTGTGGATAGGGTTGAGATATGGAATTCCAAGTTCTCGAAGTGTAAGATCAATGAATATAATCATAGAATGGATGAGCATGAGAATATCTTGAAGCTATATTTGGTGAAAGAATTGCAGGGGACAGACGAGGAAGGGAATGTGTTAGTACCCAAACTGATTCTCCCTTTGAAACTAAGCAACATCAAAATTTGAGTAGGATGCTTGGAGATAGATAGATAAGAATATGAGTCATTTTGTATCTAAGGAAAGATTTAACTGACTCTTTGTCACCCAAGCTTGGAAGAATTAGATAACATCATATTAAGGGTTTTACCTACCCTCACTACTTTAGGTTGTGCCTTCAACTAGGGTGAGAGGACCCATTTTGTAACCTGTGTTGGTGAATAATATCAATGGATCAACAATATTTGACTCTCCCTTTGTAATGTTTGAAGGAGACCTTGAGAAAACATGGTCAATGCAACATAATCTAAATCTCACGAGTTGTCACCCTAGAGAATGAATATTTCTTCTAGACAAGGTCCATGTTACTAAAGAAAATGATAAAAACTGATTGCACCTACATATTTTGGTAAAGGATGGGAAAACTCAACAAATTTCCTCAACATTTATGGATACACAGTGCAAGTAGGGGTGGTTCTTGTAGGATTCATCACTTAATGTATAATTTGTTGTTGGGAAGTTAAGCAGGATAAATTTGATTATACCAAATTCTTGAGAACTTTTAACAAATGTTGGAACATCTACAAAGAAAAATGACAAAATGCTTCAAGTAGTCAGAATGAACCTTCAACTAGAAGATGTGCATCCATGAAAGCCCAAAGATACACGGTTTCACACATTCTTCAAGGATTTAACACAAAAGCTCATGTTAAATACTTAATTAAACATTAGAAATCCTTGATTCATCATGCCTAAGATACACTCATAGAATAACAAACAATCTGTATCATCATAATGAAAGTAGAGTGAATTTAAATTGTTTATTGCATCATGAAATGAAATATCTCTTCATGATGTAATTGCAAATGCCATAATACTATCACAAGGACAAGATCTTGTGTGATTCTAGAGGAACTCCTAACATAAGATTGTAATAGAACACAAATAACTACTTGAAGATATCTCAAAATGAAAGAAGACACAACTATGCTCATGATTAACATGATTTACTCAAGGTTCTTCAAATTGATCAACAAGGGAAAGTTTATTTACAATATCAAAGATTGTCAATGGCTGGACACTTGTAACCATCTTGATGTGATCAAATTTAAAGACACACAGGAAATAACAGGTTTCTTAGATAAGTTCTTTGGGAAAATGGATTCTCTTGGATTTCTCTCCTTTTCTTTTCTTTGAATAATTCTTAGAAAAATTAACCCCCCCTCGGCATGATTATCTCTTTTCTTTTATATCACCCATTCATTTGCTGACCTTCAAAGTTTTCCCCCAAAAGCACAAATATTCCAGGGAATATTTCCTTTTACAATACTTGTTCTAGAACATGACATTTAAATTTTTACTTTAAACTGCTAGGTGTACAAAATGCAAGTCTTTTCAATTGGTTCCACTTGTGCTCGACTGGGATATCAAGTCATCATTTCTAGAAAATTAATTTAATCATTCTTTCCTGATATTGATTAGATAATCATTTCAAATGATCTTTGAACACTTCTAGATGACTTTGATATGACATATATCCACATTCACCTTTCAAGAATCCACCTTGGGCACTATGCACTCTATTTTATGTCTTATTGGCTTAATTTCCATACATGGTTCTGTCAAATCATATTGATTTACCATATCTGCTCATTCCTAATCTCTTCCAACTCTTAAATCCTTTTTGTGTGAACTGAGAAAAATATCCCTCATCTCATGGGAAAGATTTCTCTAAATCAAAACCATATGCACCCTTTTCACTATAAAACCTGGTTCAACTTCATTATCATTATGTATTTCCCTTCTTATTCTAAATATAAGGAATTTCATCAGAAAAATGATGAAGGTACTTATAGCACACAATCTGAAGGAAATTTCCTTAGAAGACTTAAATCAAATCTTTGATTTGAGTGGTCCTGATGAAGCCTTTATTAGGGCCTTGTTTGACATAGAGTGTGTAGGTGATACTAGAGGGCCTTTGACATAACAAAAGGTATGATTAACACTTTTGAAAAGGATGATTAGGATTAATCCTGTATTTGTAGCCTTTCAAGTTATGTATTTTCATCTTTTCAAATGGGAGCACTTGAAATCTCCGAAGATTTAAAGAGATACTAGGTCGAGAGAAGACCTTAGGTATCTGGGAAAACCAACTTTCAATGTCCCTTTTTATGTGATGAGGGATTTGTATCGAAGGATATTCCCAAGGAATCATATGTGCTATATGAAAAATCCTCTATTGACACCATGCCTACCATTTCTTACAAAGTAGAGGAGTTAGAGTAGAGGATTAGTTCTACGGAGAAAAACAAGTAGAGCTGTGCCCTTGCAACCAAGTTCAATGCTAGTACCATCTTAGGTAAGAGAAAAGGTGAGCCACATCCTCAACCTCCAATCATTATCTCGGATGGAGAAGAAGATCAATCATTATCTGCTTGCCATTTGAGAACAAAAATCTCCCCTGCTCAGGACAACACGGGAATATTTGCAATTTGGTCATCTACCCATTTAATGCATTATGCTCCTCAGTCTGAGCATGATTTTTTGGGACCTCAACCCATTCCTTCTCGAGAGACAATCCACCCCTCATAAGGAAGTGGGAGACTGGGTCAAGCTCAAAACCTCACAATCTACCCCATTAAAAAAGTGCAGTGCTTGCCCTTCTAATCATCCCGGATGTCTCCTCTCAAACTGCTCCTAGTAAGTTGACCCTTCACAAGGGGAAAGGGAAAATGACATTCTTCATAGGTGGTTTGGACCTTTTGGATTGGGTATCATCACAATCAGAAGAAAATCGATCTCGAACAGATCATGATTCATCTTAGAATGACTTTGGAATCATTGATGGACATGGGAATGTCCCAGGACTGGCAAGGTCAGTTATTTTTGTTCAAACAACACAAGGTTTAAGAGAGTTCATGCTGAGAAAGAATAAGATTTTGAACAAGCTTCCCCTACTGGGAGGAAACTATGAAACAAGACTGAAAAATGTCTTGAATGTTGTTTTCCTTTCATTGTCTTTTTTTTGGCATGTGTATATCTTTATTTATCATGGGCAGGGGCCCCTATAGAACCCTATTTTGTTCCTTATTCAAAATGCAAGAAGCACAAAAATATCAATAGTTTACATGCTTATCCAAATGTATGTAAAAATTATCTAAGTCAATGTGAACTACTGCATTCTTCCACTTTACAATTGAAATAAGGAAACAATAAAGTTTAGAATAACAATTACATCCCATGTAACAGAAATATTTATTTTAAAGCATCAATTTAAAAAGGAGTATGAAAAGATAATACAACTTAAGGAACAACACTTAAGCATGTTCATCATATTTTGTATCTGCATTCTTTTCTTCCTCAGCTTCCATTTCGCATCTTGTTCCTTTGGCAACATTGCCACGTATGCATCATACCTTTGGAACAACTCATTTATCTTGTCCTCATCCGGTCCAGTGTGATGCTGGAAGATTAGTGTTTTCCTAGCTATTGCATCTATGCAATGGCTCATCTTCTGTTTGTACTCCAATGGCATGGCCTTTAATTCTACAATTTTGTTCTCAACCTTTCTCATTGTTTTAATGATTTCATAGGAGAAATCATCCTTTTGAATATTCTTTTCAAAAGAGTTAAGAAAAAATAAATCTTCAGATCCCTGTAGCTCTTTTTGAATTTATCAGATACCATATCTTCTAATTTCACATCAATGGCATCAAGAGTGTCATCAACCCAATTTCTTTTGACTTCAAGCTTTTCCTTGATCCCATTCAAGGTCTCCACTCTGATTTTTGATAACTCTTCTATGGCATGCTGACTTCCTTTAAATTTGACTAGAAAAAGATTTTCTGCTCAACCAATTCATCACTAAGCTGAGTTATGCGGTCTAGTTTGGGAAAAATTCCCTCAAAGTAGAAGATCTCATTGTCACATTGTTCAATTATCTCATCGATCTCATTGAGTCTATTCTTAAGCTCTTCATACTTTGATCTAGCTTCATTAATTGCTTCTTTTCCCTTTTTGATTAATTTTTCAATCCATGTATCCACCACCTGGACCTTCTTGACATATTTTCTAATCTTTTATATTCCCTCAGGGGTATCTATAGAGGCACTTGCCTAAGTGTGACTAGGTTTCCCAATCAACTACTACAAACTAGAACTCAGGGATTTAACCTGTTCTTTTAACTACCTTTTTTCATCCTATCTTCATCCACTTTTTGTAAAAGGTCATTCACTACCTCAGATACTCCTTGTTTTAGTTGGTCTCTTGAGGATTTCCTAAGGGAATGATCTGAACATTATAATCATTGGTTGTTATATCTTCTCTAGTTTTTCCCTCAAAAGGGATTGCTATTTCTAGAGTCTTGGCTCCTAATGAATCAGTGTGGGTTTTGGTGATAGTCCTAGCCCTTTTGAAGCTCTTACTTCCTTTGGAAAAGAAAAATTAGTAAGGTCAATAGCTTGAATAGGGAGGACCTCCTTTTCCTCATTCGAAATTAATTCACCAATCCACCCTTTAGCCAGACTTGTTCCAGCCTTTTGCTTCTTGTGATTTCTATTGGGGTTTCTCAAGGACAACCATCAATTGTTTGAACACCCCTTGTTCATCTTGAGCAGTGATTTTTCCTATTCTTCATCATTTATTTCAATAACCACTTTGCTACTCTCACCCTGTGCTAATAATTATTTCAAATGTCCTTCTCCTTGGTTTAGAACCTGGGATTGATCATTATTTTCTTGATTTGTGTCAGTAGTCAAGGGAGATTCCTTCCTTATTTCTCTAATTGATGCCATATTGGACCCAATTTCTCCTCCAACATTTTCTTGTACTAGTGACTGGCTCGCAGGCTCTTCCTTCCCCAAAATCTACTGAGTTAGCATCCTACTATCCTTATGTTATGATGATGCATCATGGTAATGTCATGGTAGGTTGTTATTTTGAAGCCAACTTCACATTTCCATCTAGAGGTTGTATATCCCTATCAACAATGATTTTCTCACCAGCAGTTGCATCTTGTGCCACTTCTATTTTCTCCTCAAAGATAAATTTTCCTACATGAGAAATTTCATCAACTGTAGTAACTTTAACAGAAAGGGAAGCAATTTCTTCAACTAATACCTCTACATTAGTGTCTTCTCCACCAAACAATCCTGGTTTGTCTGATTCTAAAACTACTTGTCATGTAGAAAGGATTTCTATTGCTTGGAATTTCTCTTCACTAGTTAGCACATGAGTATTTATTTCCAATTCCTTATTTGTTTGAAGGCCATCTACTGGTGTCATTATTGGTTCACTCATAGATAAATTAAGGGCATCTAACATAGAAAATCCCTCACCAGTATCAACATCAATCACATCATCGAATCTTTGCAAACTCGTGTAGTGTTTCAACCGAAGGTATATTTTCATCCTTAGTAGGAAAGGTATCAAGATATTTTCATACCTGGAGTTAAAAATTGGCTGCCTACTGGATTAGCTACAACATTTTCTTGGGATACTTGATCCTGAGTTCCTTTCATTATTATTTCCTCAAAGAAAAAGGTGGGAACAGAGGCTCTGATTGTTCCACTTGTGGCAGTGATGCAACATGTTGTTCCTGAAAAACATCATTCCTTTCAAACTCAGGAGGATCAATTACCATATCTCTATGTTTTTGTTTTTGGGCATGTGGGCACCCACCCTCACCAAAACTGGCTCATAATACCTTTTTTTTCTTGTGTGCTCTTTCAAACTTCTTTAAATCAAGTCTTTGCTCTTCGCTCCTCCTTATGTGACTTAGACTGAGTATGACCACTTGCTATAGCTCCACTCATTAGTTTCTCAACACTATGTGGCTTTGGAAAAGCACCCGAAAGTGAGACCACATGAGATGCCAAACCTTTCCCCTTTGCTTGAATTGGAATTGAAAAAGTAATGGGGGCATTCTCCATAGATTTTAAGAGCATTTCTTCAGTCTTTTGCTTGAGAACTGACATAGAAGTACCAGTTCTACTAGTGGTGAAGTCCACTCATCTATGAGTTCAGAAGTGGGCATTTTGGAGGGAAACTGAGGGGATTTTCCTCCCAATGGATCAATTCTATTTGCACCCTCCCTCAGGGGTGGAATATCATCACTTAAGTTTCCTAAACTCCTAAAGTTGTTTAAGATTCTTGTATTCTGGATTGACAAGTCAATGTTCTTTTGGGCTAACCAATTCACAGTCCTCCTCATTACATCAATTATCCTTATATAAGAATCATCATATTCTATCTCATTCCAATTTAGAGGGCTATAGGCTGACCTTCCACCTTCTGATCAATGTAATATTTTCTTATTGTATGTGGATCATCCACAATTCCCTCTGGGATAACTGTAATTTTGAAGTCTATTATTTGTGAAAGGGTCATTATGGAGAAATCCCTTAATCTGACCTCTTCTTCATCCCTACAATTCATCAAATAATATTCAAAATGAGGCTCATGCTCAAAAGTATTTGCAATGTTATTGAATACCCATCTGATGTCATAATTGGCCCTTGCCTCAAATTTTTCCATGTCAAACTTCTTCATTTCATCCTCAATCAATCTAGATTTTATGATGGAAGGGCATGAATACCTTCCAATTCTAATGGGGAACTTGATATTTGTCTTGTGCCTTCCGGAAATCAATTTGTGCATAGGTGTTAACTGCCTTGCCAATTCACATAAAGCTAATTTATCATCTAAATATCTAGGCAATTTATAAGGTTTACCCTCAAAACCACTAACCCTTATGTATGTGAATTTTTTATATTGAATGAAGTAACACCCATACTCCAAAATCACTTTCTTGGCTTGTTCAAAAATTCTATATTGCCCCCATTCTGGTTTGAAAAGGAAGATAATTGGTGTGAAAAAAGCATCATTAACCAACCTCACATTTCCACTCCAATTGACAGTTGCAGTTGAGGAAAATTTTGTGTATTTGACCTTTGTTTGAAATTAGCACGTGGTAACATGCCCGAGAAATATCTATTCCCTACAACATTGTAAATTAGGTAGGTCATCATGTAGAATTCCAGCTCTGAAGTGTCACCCATCTCAATTTTTGCTGCTAATGTGACCATGTGACTATTGAGTGCTTCTACAATAAAATTAGCCCAATAGATGTTCCTTTTTCTTTCCAAAATAATCCACATGTAAGTACACATCCATTCCTTGAATTCATTTGTAGTTTCAACCCCATTATTTGACTTAATAACACAATAATATCTTCACCTCTTCAACAAATTGTGCCCTAACTATCCTTTTAGGAATTCTAGTTGTTTGTCTGTTTCTTTATGATGAGACATTTTGTATTTATGATCTTAGTATAGACCTTGAACCAAAATTGCACACAATAATTCCGAGAGTAATTAATTTCACACTCGATATATTTCTTACGTATCTATTTGCAACACAATAGATTACAAATATATAGGAAAATACTTTCCTATAAACAAGGTGATGGTTGTTAACAACCTCAACCATCCGAAAACTCACGCAACAATAATCCCGTAATATATATTGTTATAACAATATATATGTATAATAAACTAACATGTAACAAATACTAACAACCATGTGAATACTAATTCCTAACATTCCCCCCCTTAGTGTTTACATGGTAGAAAAACATCCACACTCTCAACTGCAGTATGCTCACCCTTGTGGCATGTCCAACTCTGTGACTCATGACCTTGATCCAAAAGAAAGGCTCTCTCCTTCCATGGTTTTAAACATGCTTACCACAAACCTTGATGTGAACAGGTCCCATCAACTGTCCACCTCATGTGGTTTTCTGGATCCTCTCACAAACCCTTTCAAGATCCATGAAATGACTTACTCTGGTGCTACTGTTCACCACTATGCTTATACATCAGAGAATTATGTAGGAAACACAACTTGCATATTACAAAACCACACAATAGAAGATATACTGAAAATATTTCACATTACTTCCTATAAGAATCGTAATGTTCTTAATCGTAGTCTCTATCATTGATCGTTGCCACTCGATCTCGAACAACATAGAAAACTGCCACTACCACTAGAAGCTTTCCTTGACTAAGTCATTTTAGGTGTAGAATGGGAATGGAAAATTGGTATGTATTCCCCCCCACAATGTGAAATTCCAAATAAGAAATTAGAAAGGGAAAAATGTATTGTGTTATATCGTACTAACTAGATCTTGTCTTGATCTTACGCACATGGTCACCAATGCGGGTGAACATATTCACCAACCGACCATCTTCCAATGAAGTATGGAAGTCGGAGGATCTCTCTGATCAAAGAATCTCTGTAGTTTTTTTCTCTCTTATAAAATTCTTTTCCAGTATTAACAATAAAGCACACCGCTCAAATCAACAAGAACACTGGAAACTAAAGCACACTAATAAAATGGAAACCACACTCGAAAATCATATACTCACACCATACATATGCCACCATAGCTTCGCATGGCCTCGTGGTGGTGGTGATGAGAGGTCACTATTCAACCTCCTTCCTCCGTTGCCTCCTTCCTCCATCGGTCTGCTCTTGCTAACTCATCGAATATGTCTTTGAAGCTCATTTTACAATTTTGACTCAAATGACAAGATGTCGGTTTCTACCGATATTGTGCTGCCCGTTGCATGTGTACGAGATCTAAATGTCCAATTTGTAGCAGAATCTTCAATAAAATTCTATGAAAAATAGATGAATTTCATGCATTGCTATCATATGTATTTCACTATGCACGAGCTCGTAGAGTCCAAAGGAGGATGTAGTGTCTTCTGGAACTCAATGAATGCAAAAATCTCTGTGGCAGAATTTGAAATAGATTAGCAGGGAGATTGATCCAAATGTGAGCTCATAACAAGCCAAAATGAATTTGATGCCAAGAGATTAGATTCATATGCCAATATGAGTATAAATTTGGCACTTTCTCATAAATTATCCTCAAAGTGGTAAGAATAGATCAAAATAGCTGCAGAGGTCGACGCTTGCTGCGTATTACAAAATTGTGGATCTCTGACAAATCTTCTGTAGTTGAATAGTAGCTATCTTCATGTACAACCGGTGAAAAGCACACCAAACATGCCCATTTATGTGTGTATTTGATGGAGTGACGAGCCAATCTCCCTCTCAGACAATCGATTGTCCACACAATTAGGTTCAGCTCTGATTTTAGGAGCTCACTGCAAAATAAACAGATCTAATGCAGAGGAGACAGATACAATGTGATAGAATATCAAATCCATCCTTTTGCCAATAGTTGAAGCATTAATGTCATCATTTTAGAACTCTCAGGCTCTAATGCACAGATCTAAAGCAAGGCTTAACTCAATTAAAAAAACAATGAAAATGCATTCAATCAAACTAAATGGCATTTCCAATTAAATCTCGAAAATCTTTATATGTCGAGTCTGCAATAGGAACTTGTGATCCGAAGAACATCGATCGACCAAAGCAGTCCAAGTGCTAGGAAGAGATATGCATGCGAGATGAGCCATGAAGGAGATACGAGGTGGAATAACAAACTTAACGTAGAAATCATACAGGGTGCACACGAATACTACACAGGTAATAACAAATTTGCTTTTACAATCTGAATTCCACCATTCACAGGGCAATGGAGAAGTACAACTGCCCCTCATGAATCATTAGATCTCCATAAGGTCACTCTGTTACCAAATATAGACCTTGAACCAAACTTGCACACAATAATTCTAAGAGTAATTAATTTCACACAGTGATAAATTTCTTCCGCATCTATTCTTTGCACAATAGATTACAAATATATAGGAAAATACTTTCCTATAAACAAGGTGATGGTTATTAAGAACCTCAACCATCGAAAACTCACGTACAACAATAATCCCTAATATATATTGTTATATATTTTTTATAACAATATATATGTATAATAAACTAACATATAACAAATATTTATCTTAAGGTAACATACTAACAACCATGTGAATACTAATTCCTAACACTTAGCATAGTCTTTTTGCTTATTTTCATAATCCGTAAATATAATTTGATACCAATGGTGATTAGATTTGTGATTATAGGAAATTTAAGCATTATTATGATGTCTATAGGTGTTAATGTCAACACTACATCACCACTTCCGTCTAATACTTCCCTTTTCTCTGGGTCATAATTCATAACACAATGCCATACCAATTTTGGGCACTGAACCGATGGTGGGATAACACTAGCTAAGGTGATGCAACTATCCTTAATTACTTTCAAAGACTCACTTTGATTAGGATCATTTATTTGCTGAAGAAATTCCTCTAAGTCAGCATTCATCAGGTCTGTGTCTGTAATTATGTCTAAATCACTTGTAATCCCAAATGAAATTGAGAACAAAGATGGCATGGTCTTCATCCTTGAAAACCCTAACTTTACCTCAAACTTTCTTGCCAATAATATGAAAATTACGAAGTTTCTAGTTCTTACCAATTCTCCCACGGGTGCCTGAGCATTTCAAATCCAAATCGACAGCCTTTTCAATCCTCTGGTTCCCAATTCAAGATCCACAATTAAAATCACAATATTTCTCAATGAAAATCACCAATAATAGCAAAAAATTCCATCAAATTGGTAATAAAAGATGAAGGCATTCATAGACTTTAAAATGTCCTTGATTTGCGTAGAAGCATTGATGGCGATAGAAATTAATGCATTGTATCGTAGCCATTCATTCCACCTTTCTCAATTTTAAAAGTGAGCCGTCCACGTGGAAAATATTTTCGTTAATGCGGGCTCAAGGGAACTTTTTGTATTTTTTCCATGTTTCAAAACTTATACACTTTCGGCCATTTGACCCACCCATCTACCTTTGAATTTCAACATGGGCTAGATGCATGGTCAAGTGTGGGCTTTATACAATTTTAATCCCTTTCTAGTTTAAAAATAAAAGTGTCGAAGTGCTCCGATGACCCACCTCCCCACTTCATGCATAAGAAAGAGCCATGTGTCCTTTGCGGGTCTCAAGGACCTTTTTACACTTTTACACTTTTCTTCTTAGTGTGTAAAAATATAATTATGCACCACTTCCCGCATGCGCAGTTTGCAACAAAAGTATACCTTTCGGGAAAATTGAGAATTTGTTTGTGCCACTTTATGATTGAGAATATTCATTAGGTCATGGGGCTGATTTTGCATTTTGTGAATGTGATATAAAGTTACAAGTTTGCAAGCTAGACCCGCCATACCGCATTTAATTGGGAACTGCCACATACCAATGGGCGATGGGACAAAATGCGAAAGTAAAAACATGACCAAGGAACATTTTACAATGGGTGATCCTTTAGATTTCAAACCTAAAACACAGCTGGTTCCCCGCAAGAATTTTTCAAAATAATGCATATCCAAACATGATCCTTGACCAAAAAGAGGAAAGAAAAATCCACATACATGAGAACCAAAAGATCAACTCGCACCCCTATGGGAAAGCAGAAAATACAACAGGTGATGAAGGAAAAGCTTAAACAAATAAGGGTGAGATTAATTTGAGCACCAATAAAATGCACTTTGGTGGATGACTCGTGTGAAGAAATTTGGAGAAGTTGGGAGTCTTGCAACTTTTTGAACTCCCTTTCTTCTTGAAACCCATGCACTTGTACCAATAGCTTATGTCTAGGGTACATGAAGACTTTTTTTTACTTCGTAGGTCATAGGATGTGGATCAAAGATCAATTGATTGAGTGTGTTACATGGATGTGAAGGAAAAGATAAGACATGGGGTTGGATCTTTGTTCCAATGTAAAAATAGACAATTTTTTGCAACATTGAGTTATGAGATGAGAGGAAGGATGATGCTTATCGATAACCTCATAGATCCCACACTTAGGATACAACTAGGTTGGTTAGTTGTAAATTAGGTGCCTCAGAAAGGTGGACAAAAGTGAATAAGAAATTTCTATACATTGTGCATAGGATGGTAAAAATATGCACTATAATATTGTGCAAAGGTACGTTGCCAAGGGAATTATTGAAGAGGTGAGGCTGTAGAATGAAGAGGGGGTAAAGATAATATGGGGCTTAATTCTTATCCTCATCATTTTTTGGGAAATTGGAGTACCAGACAGATGATAACATATGAGTTTACCCACCCATGAATGATTCCCCCATAGTTCAATTTTTTGGGTATATCTATGATGACATAATTATAAGTACTTATAAGGCTAGAATGGACAAATAGTACAATAGGATGTAGGAAGCTTTCAAAAATGAATGGCGCATTCCGTGTGAATTACCCACAAAAGTAGGGGAACAAGTGTTATTTACAGTAATGCAACACTATATCCTTGCACATTTTATGATGAAGGATGGGGAGATGAGTCCTTGGTGCAAGATTCCATTTGATTTTACTACTCGGTATTTTAAGTCTGCAATTTATAGCATAAAAGATCAAAGAAATTTGTATTGGATGCTAATAAAATTGATTTAGATCTACATATTTTACGCGTGACTTACTGTGTACAACTCAAGACTTGCGTACTTAGAAATGTTGGAGCGGACATGTTGGATTGGCATCCATAGATGAATGTGACCATTAGGGGATTGATCTATATGGTATTTGTGTAATTAAGACTAAAGACATAAGGGGGGATTGAGATAGAAGTTACGGATTCCACACTTGCCCATCTTGGAAGAAAATGGTGCCAATAGTAAAGAGACTATGTGAAGAGATCCCTATGGAAGAAGAAGGAAATATTGATCACTCATGATGTAAAAATATGTTTTATACAAGGAGGAATAATAGTGGGGTCGAGACCTCACAACAGGAGTAGCACTACGTAGGAAAAAGTTAAGCATAGAGGATCTATTGTTATCTCTAGTTCAAAGATAGGGAGGAGTCATATTTAGAAAATTAAGTGGAATCCCTATACTAGGAGCTTGAGGAGAGTGGGCCAAAGAGTTGTACGAAAAGAATGTTCAGAGAGCAGCAACATACACACACCATAGAGGGAGATGAAAGTAAGAATCCACTTAAGGATGAGACTCTTGTATAGGAAGAGGAACACGATGGAAGAACAATTGATGACACTTATGTCATCAAGGAAGAGAAAAGCACATGAGTGGGTATGAACATAGGTGCCGCTACCCCAAAGAGGTAGAGGACAAAGATGAAGGTGCAAAGGAAGAGATGGATACCCCTTTCCCGCACATGGATTTTGTGGATAACCCCAAAAAGGTCTTAAGGCACGTTTTCATAGCATAGTTCCAAATGAGAAATTGTATGCATGGGAGTTACTAGATAAATATGGAGGAGTATCACATACATGGAAGATGTTAAGCTAGAACCTATATCATCATGCAAGGAATAAAATTTCAAGGTGTGTGATCACTCCATTGGTATTATTACGTTGAAAAATGAGTTGGGGAAGAAGTACAAGGTAATAGACCCCAATCACTTGACACATGAATAGGTGTGCAATGCTTTGAATAAGTTGACCATAGAAGTAGGGCGCAAAAACTTGGATGCAGGTGCCACTATGAAGATTTTGATGATAGATAGAAGGGGAAATAGTGCGAGGTCAAGGGCTTGAAGAAGGACCTCCAGTGTGAGAAAAAGAGAACCAAGGAAATATATGATAGGGTTGGCACCATGGTAAAATAGATATTAGGTCAATGCCCAACCTTGGTTAGCCAAGCTAGGTGTGATTACAATGATGAAATGGAGTACTTAGAGGACCTAGTTGGTATGTTCTTAAAAAATTTAAAAGAAGGTGTAGGACATATAGAAGAAGAAATCGTAAGGGAGAAGGAAGTGAATAAGTTCGTTGTTGAGGCTAGGATCACTAAGCTTGAGGAGTTATTGACAAAGCACAAAGAATCAAGTACCAAATTGGATGCGGCCTTCAAAAGATGTAAAAAATGTGAGCCTATTATTGATACACACTTGGTTAATGAGGAATCATTTCTCAAAGAAATTTAGGAGAAGATACCAATAAACAATATTGAGCGCACCCTAACTATGACCAAGGAAGCAAAAATGAAGGTAGTGATTAAAAATAAAAAGGACAAGTTGGAGATCCGGGTGGAACAATTTCAAAATATGGTGCTTGACCACATATATGTGATAGAGGGGGTATGCACGGAGCTAGCTTGAGTGGTCATTTAGGAACTCAAGAGTAGGACTAAAGAGTTGGTGCCTGACAAAGTGCTTGGGATTATAGGGGCAGTGCTTGGGAAATATATGAAAGAACTAGATGAATGGAAGTAGATGGTGAGTGAAATAGACATTGAGTTTCCATAACTCTTCCATCAAAATGTGGCTTGAGTTAATTTATAATTGGGTATGATGAATCTTTTTGGGCATTAAATTCTTAGTTCTCTTCCTATTATCTATACATCCCTTTTTACCACAAGTTGATCAAAGAATTTCCAAGGACAAAAATCTAGTTAGTGTGGGGTAATGTTGCATGATCCATTTTAACCAAATATATACCACGCATGAAGGTTAAAATATCATGCAATGTAGGTGTGAAGGTGTGCACATAAGGTAGAAAAGACAAGGTGCGTGAAGGCCCACACCTAAGGGAGAAACATTTGGGACTTAGCCAATTTTAGAGCCACGGGATAAAAATAGACAAAGTGATAAGATGGAGTGGTGTTCAAGAAACATTCCAAGAGTAGAGTGAAGCATGGAGACTTGGAGAAAAAGGAATTTCTATTTTGGATAGAGCACATGCACAAGGAGATCAAGAGGCATGCAAAGGTTGAGCTAATAATAGGATTAGATAAGGGTTTAATTATAGAGATAATCTATTATTACGAATGTTGTGGTAGTTTCTCATTCGTTATCAAGTTAATGAGCTAGCTACTAAAGAAGCTACAAAACTCAGAAATGCTTGAGGTTTTATATTACCTCGGATGTACAATGATACTGAGCGCATGATGGATGATGGATCTTTATTGCCACAAATCGAGATGAAATCTATAAGTAAGACCGAAAGTGATTTTGATTAGACGATTTGGGTGGGGGTTTCCCGACAAAGTAGACTCGAGAAACGCGTTAACTTCATTGGTGGATGTCAACCCCGTCGTTAAACAAAAATGATGGAAACAAGGAAATGTATACCGATAATATGCATAGAATGAGAGAACACAAAATATGAAAGCACTATTGATTTATTTAGATATCGATATGATTAAAACACTGAAAGATAAATGTACCTGGTCTAGGTCGACGGTGACCTAGATTGTGCGAGGAAGGCAAGTCGACGGCAACTCCGGGAGACTTGATCACAAATGTGGGAGGAGTATGCGCCACCATGTAGGATCCGAATGCAATTTGGAAACTACAACAGTCTAAGGATGGTGGAATCAATATGTAGAGGAGGTTTGGAGGAACATAAATTATGAAAACAACAAAAATCAAGGATTAAAGGGAAGGATTTAAACCGGGACCCAGTCGATGGTGACTGGGGCTTAAACGGGATGATTTTTCTATAAAGAGAAAATGGATGATGAAATCCCAATCACCAACCGGGTATGGATATGTTTATGTGTTGATTGGTGTGTGAATTTTAGGTTGTGTGTGATAGAGTGTGAGATGTAACAAGTTAAACCCTACTTAAGCTATTTTATGAAGTAGGATGTAGAAAATAAAGTTTCCTTTTAAACCAAATCGAAGTGTGATCTTTTGATGAGAACACGCACAAGAAATGGAAATACGATGCAAAAAGGAGCAAATAGGGAAAAATGAGGAATAGCTAGATATAGATTTTCCTTTTTATATGAACTTTAGGGAAGAGGGATCCGAGAAGCCAAACCCAACATGAGAAAGAAAAAAGTGAAGCCTTGTGCTACAGTGTTAGTAGAAGATAGAAGAAGAAGAAAAAACAAAAAGGATCACCTAAAGGGTGTCTCATTTCAGGCGTTCCAAGAATATTTTCTAGATTTTTGTTCCTTATCAATTAAATGATCTAGTATTATAAAAAACTAGAAAATCAGAAAATGGACGGTTTATGGTACCTCGAGATGCGATGTGATGATGGATGGGCACAAAATGAATGATTCTTACTACTTAATAAACTGAAAAGCTGGAATGAAAAGTGATTAGATATATATATGCGGGGTTTCCCGAACAATTCCAGCTCTAAGAAGTGATTGAAATACTTTCATAGATGTCAACCCCATGCGTTTAGAAAGAGTGAAATAAGGCAAGAACAACAAGATAGCATGCAGAGACAGAATATACTTGTAGACACCTAAAATCCATTTACACAAGCTTTAATGCTAAGATCGCACTAATTATCCTATTTTCCATAATTCTCATAATAATTAGTGCTTTTATGCTAATTAGCTAACATTCCTCTTTATATCCATTAATTATCAACCTTTCATTAATTAATTAGCCTTCATATCACTCAAAATTTCGATTAATGACCTTTCCTTAATTAACATACGCTTTTCACTGGGTTAATTAATTATGTCTCGCTAATCTAAATCAATAAATTCTCATTAATTAATTACAATTCACTAATTAATTAGCCTTCTTATCACTCAGGATGCGTTGATTAATGACCTTTCACTACTTAACGCCCGCTTCGCCCTTTACCAGGTTAATTAATTATTATTAATTTATTACGCCTGCTAATCTAAATCAATAAATCATCATTTATTAGAACAAATTCCTCTCTTACATCCCGAAAATCATAATAATTTTCCTCTAATTAACTTCTATAAGCTTGCCTCTACCTATTAATTAATCACCTTTAATTAATTAAAACATCCCCCAACTCCCATGACTTACTAATTGTTGGGTTTTAAATGGCACTTTAACTTGATATCGGGGGACAGTGAAGTCCCTCCTCTTTAATGGGAGAGGTTCCCTTATTGAAATCAAGCAACAAAACTTATATACAAATGTACAAATTTCAAAGTGTGGATTCCTGATACTTTGAAACGTTTTATGCCCAAAGATCATCAATACGAAAGAATAGAAGAACTAAGAAGATGAGAGATGAAGAACATAACAATAATTTCAAGAAATATAGATGGAAGAGTATAACCTTATACGTATTAAGCTAGGGAGATGCAAAATATAATCATTCACTTTCATAATGATATAATTCCACAAACACAAAGTTCCAGAAATCATATAAACAAAAACACAAAGTTTCTTATCATAAAAGATGGATGATTCACAAATTTGAACAAGGAAAGAGGGAATAATAGAGGAAGAAAGGGAAAATCTTTTGTATTGATTACCTTTGAATCTATATCATCTATGGAGTACCAGGATTCCAACCCTAACAATGGCGTGGAGAAGCCATTAAATATCTACAAGAACGGTTACATTCGGTTACAAGAAAAATGATGAAACTGATTCAAGAAATCAATGTCTGAACTTCTCTAATGCCTCAGTTGTTTCAATGCCTGAGAAAAACTAGACGCATTGAATCACAGCCGTTCATCCTACCTTTGCAAACTTTGAATTTGAGCCATCCACATGGGAGAGATTTAAACTAAAGTGGGCCTGAGGATGCCTTTTGTATTTTGTGCCTTTTAGAGAAATGGCACTTCAAACATTTTGGCCTACCCATCCGCTTCTGATATAGGCTTGACACGTGGCTTTACTTGAGTGGCAATGGAGTCGAGGCTCACTTTTGCAATTTTAACTCTTTTCAATGTGAGCTCAAAAACTCAAATTGCTCCACTGACCCGCCTTCCGCTTTGACTTTCGATGTGGGCTCAACATTTGAATTTATCCCTTGGCATGAGCAGACCGCTGGTCACTTTATAACTTTAAGCTCTTTTGGAAACAAAGCCAAAATTCCCAAATCGCTCTGATGGCCCACCTTCACTTTGACTTTTCAAAGCATCAAAACACAAAAAGGGCCCGCCTATCCGCTACCGCTTGAAACATGGCCATGTGTCCCTTTGCGGGCCTATTCTGTATTTTTTTGTTTTGACTAAGTCCCTGTTGTATATATATTTTCCCCTGTAGATAAAGAATAAGCATGGAGAATGGAGAAATCAAAGAAGCTCAAATCCGACACGCCCAAGGCGCATGTGGAGAATGGCGCATGACACGAAAGTGTCGACAGGGGAAAAGTTGTGCCCTAGGTGCACAGAATGGGCGCACGACACAAAGTGTCGACAGGGGAAAATGGTGCGCCCTTGGCGCATGAGAAGGGCGCATGACATGAGTGTCGACAGGAAAATGGCGCGCCTAAGGCGCATGAGAATGGGCGCACGACATAGAGTGTCGACAGGAAAATGGTGCGCCCTTGGCGCACATAAATGGCGCATGACATAGAGTGTCGACATGACCAAATTTGTGCCTTGGCGCACAAAAGGGTATGTATACATAATGATAGATGCGCCCATGGCGCACCGTTTGAGGCGTAACATTTTGAGCGCCGGAGCAGGCACCTTGGCGCAGATATTCGAGATGGCCATAACTTTGACCTGGAGCTCTGATTCATGCAAGGTTGGACTTTTTGGAAAGCCTACAAGGTCCCTCTGTGGATATCTTTAATTGGGGAGAACAAATTCTTAAAAATGAAAAATACAGTTCGCCACTTTTGGGTTCACTGGGATTCTCACCTACCACCATAATGAGATGAGTTAAATGCAACTCCGAAGGTGGTTGGGGCAGATTTCAAATTCCTCTCTCTTTTCTCTCTCATTCTTCCTATAAATTGTAAGGAGGGGCTTCTTTCTAAAGGTTGGACATTCTTGTTTTCCCCTCCCTTCTTCTCTTTGGCGGAGTGAATCTGTGGAGTTCAAACCTCCTATCTAAAACTATAATGCAACCTTGTCTCTTGGCATTTTGTGGTGTATTGTATCAATCTTTGGAGCAAATAATGCATGTCTCGTGGATGGTTATCAACCCTCTCTGTGTTTATTTGCATCTTCCGATCTTTCACTACAAATCACGTTATCTCAGTGCATGATCTTGCATCGCATTTTAATAGTTTGTGTTTATTGGCAAGCAGCTTGTTCTTCATTCCTCGGTGCATCACCTTTGTAGTTTAGGTTTTATTTTATGCATTTTCTTAACCCCTGTCTCCTTGGCAAGCTAGTTTAGGTTTTAGTAAACCTCTCGTGCATCTTCTACGTGTGCATCTCGAATAGAGGAATAAGAACTCGGCCTTCATCCGAGAGCTTTTCCGATTTCGCAAGGTCCCACACTTGGGAAAAGCTCCATGTTATGCAATCGCACTAAGAGTCTCAACCCATCGTGTGCCGCAGACATATCTGGGGTGCTGCAATTCGACATCAATAGTTTTGGCATGCCCGGTGGGACCAAGAGGTCATTCCACAAGATTTGAAAGAGTTTTCATGAAATTCGGCCTTAAAAATTGTAGGGTTTTACAAAGCTTCAGCTTTTTTTTCACCTTCCAAAGGTTGAACTTTGAAATCAATTTTCAAGGACTTAACTTGCTCAATACACGAAGAAATTTCACCGGTTGATAGATCGGGGATAATCTTCAAAAGGGTATTCTTAGATTTTTGAGATTTTGACTTTCAAAATTTCATGGTTTTTTGATTTTCTGATTTGGGTGTTCGGGAAGTCTCGGCATTTTGGATTTTCAGACTGTCATTCCAAATCAAATTCTAAACTCTAAAATCTCAAAAATACAGTCTTTCAAATTTTTTTTTAATATTGTCAAGTTTGGTGTGTAACTTGGCGTAAGTCTACCTTTTGAGGCTCTTTTTTTAACACATCCGGCGACTCCAAAGGGATAGAATTCAAAGTGGTGTAGAAGACAAGTTGCCCTGTGCATATGAGAAGAATTTGAACCAAGTCAATACTCAAGAAGAGGGCTATTTGTCCACTTGCAACTTTCACTGTAGAGGAAGGAGAGGAAGAAGACCACAAAGATCACCATCTCCACCTAACAGACTTTGTCTACACCTCCACCCTGTAGGCCTTTTTCTCACATCGACCAGGTTCTTAGGCCAATCATAATAGCACATCTACCACCGAATCCCTTTTTCAATTTCACGGGAAGTAGTCCACTTGCCCTAAATGCTCGTAACCAAATTCCCGGTTGCAAAAGCGCTAAAGAATATCCCTATTTCACGAGAGAAAATCATACTACTCCTATGATCACATCTAGATATTGCTAATGTATGTGCAATCCATGAAATAAATGAAATGGATGTTGTATCAAGTTGTTGGCTTCATCTTTCAAAGGCAAGGCCTTACAATGGTTTAGGAGCTTACGGCAAATGGTCTATTACCAATTGGAACCAACTTTGTTCGCTCTTTCACCAATTCAGGGAGAGGGCGGACAATTTATCTTTATTGGAACAACTGACAACAATCAAAAGGGCTCCTAACGAACAAATGGCAGATTTCAACTTCAGATTCCAACGGACATGGGACAGGATCCCAATAGCTGTTAGACCAACTACCGAAGGAGCATTCCTTTATTTCTTAAAGGCTATAAATTCAGACATATAGCCATGATGATCCAATAATGGGAGGGACAACACTCATAGGGGCCTACGACATAGCTATCGAAAGCAGTAGAACTGCATTTTGATCCAAATCGGCAAGCTTCGCACCAAGGCCACCAATGCCTCTCTATCCGGATATGGGGAATCCTACAACCAGTCAAGCACCAGAGTTGAATCCCATTCCAACTCCTAGAAATCAAAGCAATAATGAGGCGTCGACTTCTTCAAATACTTCAAAGGAATTGCAGGAGGTTATGAAACAACTACAGAACCTTGGAAATGAGCTAGTAACTATCAAAAGACAAAGCAAGCTCAAAGTGCTAGACCATATCAGCCTCAAGCACAGTACCAAGCTAGGCCCCCATACCAACAAAATAGACCACCACCTCAGGCTACAAATGTATCAAACCAAGGACAACCTCAAGCTGCCAGGCCATTTCAACCGTATGATCCAAATGCAACGACATCCTCAAGAGCCTTGGTCCCGACACAAAATAACATGGCACAGGAGTACGACTGGTGTTACCCTTGCAATCTACCTCACAATCAGTCAGCATGTTTCAATGGTGCACTAAATCAGGCCTTGATGGTGCAAACCATTGGTGTTGCTCAAGAACCAAGCCAGGAGGAGAATCAACAGCAACAAACACAACAAGAAGGACCTCCAACAGAAACCACATTGGCAAATTGGCAAACGGAAGACTTCTGTGGAGTTAACCAACAGCCTTTTCAAGGCATGGCTGCCAACACACGGTCAAAGAAGAGAGGCATAGTAGAGGAACAACCGCCCAATCCAGTTGTTTCTCAACCCACTCTTACACAACAGGGGGTCAGTAGACCAAACATAGCTCCAAATGTGCAAAATCAGCTTAAGGTACCTGTTGTAGCAACACATGCACCTGTTCAAGCTCCAGAAAAGGTTGCACCAAGTAAGGGGCAGCAAAAGGACAGTTCATCCCCCTTCAACATCATCGATCAAATGAAGAAGACACATGTGAACATTTCCATGTGGGAATCACTTGCATCCTAGGCAACGAGATTTATTGCAAGTCTGCAATGGCTAATTGGTCTGCCACAAATGTATCAAACAAGGGACATGAGAAAGTTCTCACTAATGCAAAGTGCAACATGATGGGGGCCAGACAAGAAAAAATTTGAAGCCTCCACCATTCTATGTGTCATTGGTTGTTGGAAACCACTTGGTACACAATTGCATGATAGATTCAGGAGCAAGTAGTTCAGTGATGCCAAAGCAAATAGCGGATCAACTGGGTCTGAAGTATGAGCCAGTGCTGAAAGGAGTAGTACAGCTAGATGGAACGGCAGTAGGAACTGTTGGAGTCATCAAGGGGTTAAGCCTAACACTACATTCCTGTCCTAATGTTACAGTTCTGTAAGATGTGTCTGTGATTGACCTTCCGCCACTCTTTGCGCAGGTCTATCAAGAGACTTCACTACAAAAATTGGTGGATATTTATCTGCAGATTGGTCACACATGATTTTTAGGACAAGGTATGGAGCCAAAGCAACAATCAGGTCAGAACCAATTGCCAATTTCCATATTGAGCCTCATGTACCAAATCCTATCAATGCAAATTGCTCGGCTTTTGATCAGGAGGAGTGTTGAAAGTGATCTAGAAACAGTACTAAGGTTGAGGGAATTCTCGATTTAACTTTGGATGAATGGGCAAACAAGAGTCATGAATTTGACCCATACAAGGAAATTGAAGAATCAATTGGGCGTTTATCAGTATACACGAAGAAAATTCACCCATTCCTGACATCATTCAGCCTGAACAAAAGGATGAAAACAAAGTTTGGAAATTATTTTTCAATGGTTCGAGAAGTAGACAAGGTGCTGGAGGTGGTGTAATGTTGATTTCACCACAAGACATCAAATATTTTTAGCTTTTCATTTCTAGTTTTCTGCTCGAACAACACGATGAATATGAAGCATTAATTCATGGAATTCATTGGGCGTGAAAAGGGCATAAAGAACTTGCAGGTGTTTGGAGATAGCGAGCTAATCGTCAACCAAGTTAGGGGACAACATGCTACAAAGAACGACTTGCTAAGGAGCTACAAGAATAGGGTATGGGACCTCATTGAGGATTTCAAAGCTTTCAACATTGTATCCATACCCAGGAAGAAAAATGAAGCCGCAGATAGGCTCGCGGCAGCAGTTGGAGCAACGTTTGATGTGGTTGAAAAGATCGGAGAGAAAAAACACAGCCACACATCCATGTGGTTGTGAGGCCAGCAGTTCCAGATAACAACACAAGCTGGCAGGTGTTTGAGAACGATCAACAGATCGTCAATTTCTTACAAGAAGAGGCTGAATTTTCAGCTAGAATCGTGACATGATTAGAGCAAAAAGATGGGGATCAAGTAGTACACTGCATGACAAACAAGCTTCCTAAGGGTTTGGTAACATTGGAGTCTATCTTCAACCCTAACGACCAGTTTCGTAAGGAAAAGGCAAACATACAGGTCAATAGAGAAGATTCAGAGCCAATTCCGGTTGGGGAAGGCAAAACACTTCAAATTGGCAAAGTGGCCACTAAACAGGAGAAATCAGATTTCATACAACTTTGCCAAGAATTTCAGATGTCTTCGCTTGAGCTATGAAGACTTGAGAGGATTCGATCCAAATTTGGCACAACATACCATAGAATCGATCCAGATGCTAAGCCCATCGTGGGTAAGAGACCACCAACCCTCACATTGAGCCTCGATGAAGAAAGAATTAAACAAGCTAATAGAGGCAAGCATTATATTCCCGATCAAGCACTCAAGCTGGGTTGCGAACTTGGTTCCGGTCAGGAAGAAGAGTGGAGAAATTAGGTTATGTGTGGACTTCCGAGACCTCAACAGGGCATCTCTCAAAGATCATTACCCACTTCCTTCAATGGAACAAATATTGCAAGTAGTATCCGGTTCAGAGAGATTCTCTCTCCTAGATGGCTACTCAAGGTACAATCAGGTGATGGTGAAAGAAGATGACCAATTCAAGACGAATTTCACCACCAAATGGGGGACCTATGCCTACAAGAAGATGCCATTTGGGCTATCAAATGCTGGAGCCACCTTCCAAAGGGCAATGGATATGGCATTCAAGGGGTTGATCAATAAAATAGTTCTAATATATCTTGACGACATCACTGTATTCTCAAAAAATGTAGCGGATCACCTCTGTCATTTGAGGCAAGTATTTCGTAGGTATAGAAGATTTGGGGTATCTTTGAATCCCAAAAATGCATATTTTTGGCCCACGAGGAAAACTTCTAGGCCATATTGTTTCAAAGGAGGGGTTGACGATTGACCGTAAAGAGTTGAAGCAATTTGAGCATTGCTTTGCAAGTCACAAGAAGGCTCTTCAAAGCTTCTTGGGAAGGATCAATTTTGTCCGCAGATTTGTTCCAAACTTTGCATCTCTCGTAAAACCAATAATGCTAATGTTAAAGAAGAGCATGGCATTTAAGTGGACATCGAAGGCAAGGAAAGTTTTGAGGCAATAAAGAAGCTATATCCCAAGCTCGACTCTTGTCAATCCGAGAATTCTCCAAGGACTTCGTGCTATATGCCTTTGGTGGTGGGGACACGATTTCTGCAATCTTGGTACAACAAAACAAAGGAGGATTAGAACAACCAATTGCTTTCTTCAGTCAAGGCTTGGAGGAATACGAAACTAGGTACTCTTTCATTGAAAAGCATGTCCTTGCAGTAATCAGGAGCTTAAAGAAATTCAAGCACCTAGTCTCAAACAACAAAATCCAATTATTGGTCTCTCATGCGGGAGTCAGGGACTTCCTTCTAAACAAGGATCTAAATGAGAAACGTGCAGGATGGATAACTTGTGTCATGGAATATGACATTGAGATCAAGGTCACCAAACTAGTACGTGGGAAGGGACTATGTGAGCAGCTAGCCTTGAGTCAACAAGTCAAGTGTAATGAAAAGAGGTCGTCCTGGTATTACAGGATGGTCAAGAACAAGAAAATGATGATGTGCCTACTCCTTGTTGGACTCAGAATATGATACACTTCCTACAGACAGGCCTATGCCCCCCAGAAATGAGCAAAGCAAAGAGGAGATACTTCAGATTACAAGCCATTCCATATGTGCTTGTTGATGGTGTTTTGTTTAAGAAAGACATCAATGGAGTTCTATTGAGGTGCACTGGGACAAATCAAATTGAGAGGGTGTTACGAGATTTTCACGATGGAGATTCTGGAGGACATTTTGCCCCACGAGTAACAGCTCTCAAGATAATGAAGGCAGGGTATTATTGGCCGACAGTCTTCAGTGACTGCTATACATGGATAAGAAAGTGCAAGAAATGTGCACTCTTCACAGGCAAAGAAAGACTAGCAGCGCTTCCATTGCACCCAATCTTGGTTGACCAACCATTTACGCAATGGGGATTGGATTTCATCGGGGTCATCAATCCAAACTCAAGCCAAGGCCACAAGTGGATTCTCACGGCAACGGACTATTTCACCAAGTGGACCTAAGCTTAAAGCGCTAAAGAAGCAAATGAGTCTAACATACTAGACTTTTATGAAGGAATAGTGACCAGTGTTTGGTGTGCCAGCCACTATCATATCGCATACAATGCATTGGAATTTATAGGTTCCAAGATTGCTGAGAATGGGTCATCAAGAATGGAATCTATTTGAGCACCTCTTCAAATTATTACCCGCAGGTAATGGATGAAAGAGTCCACGAACAAAAATTTGCTAAGAATCATTAGGAGGACTCGATGAAAATCAAAGAACATGGCATACCAAGCTAAAATCAGCATTATGGGCGATGTAATAACACCAAAGAGGTCTACTGGGGTAATTCCCTTACAAGTTGGTCTATGGAAAAGAGGGTATTGCCTATATCATTAGAATCGCTGCATTGGAGTTCATGAAGCGCTTGGAGTTATGAGTTCGAACCAATGGAGGTTAGGTATGCAGAGTTGATAGAGTTGGAAGAAATTAGAGAACATGCAGCTCAAACAATTGAGAAAGATCGAGCCTTAGTAAAAAGATGGTTTGATAAGAAAGCAAGAGCAAGGACCTTCCAGGAAGGAGACCTAGTTCTGAAATGGGATGCAGATCGGCAAAACCAAGAAGGCATTCCAAGTTTGATGCCATTTGGAGTGGCCCCTACATGGTCACGGGATGTAAAAGTAGTAATGCCTTCCAATTGTCTACTTTGGATGGAGGAGAATTCCCGATTCGGTTAAATGAATCCATCTTAAACATTGCTTTAAAAGAAAAGGGTTTACCCTCGTAAATATTAGCCTAGATTTCAATTCCTCTAAGTGCGTATGCACATTGTCTTGTGGTAGTTAGGTTTCTGTTTCCCTAAGTGCTCCAAAGACAGTTTTGTTGCTCTCAAAGTTGATTTCTACAATTCGTAGAATCTTGTTAGAGAAGAAGTTGCGATATCAAAGTTGGTTTCGTGTTATTGCTTATGACTCCATGCCCAATGGATTGCTAAAAGGCCACCGATCTTCTACCTAACAGCAGTGTGATCCCATTGAGTCGCCAAATTGTTGTATATATCTTTTCCCCGGGTAGATAAAGAATAAGCGGGAGAATGGAGAAATCAAAGAAGCTCAACTCTCGACGCGCCCAAGGCGCAAATGAGACATGGCACGACACGAGTGTCGACAGGGAAAAGTTGCGCCTAGGCACATAGAATGGGCGCACACAATGAGTGTCGACAGGGAAAATAGTGCACCCTTGGCGCACAGATGGTGCACGACACACGAGTGTCGACAGGAAAATGGTGCGCCCAAGGTGCGCGATGGGCGCAAGCGACACAAAGAGTGTCGACAGGAAAATGGTGCGCCTTCTTGGTGCACAAAAATGGCGCATGACACAGAGTGTCGACATGACCAAATTTGTGCCTTGGTGCATAGAAGGGTATGTATACATATGATAGATGCGCCCATGGCGCACCATTTGGAGGCGCAACATTTTGAGCGCCGACAGAAGAAGTGACTCGGCGAGATATTCGGATGGCCATAACTTTTGACCTGGGAGCTCGGATTCATGCAAGGTTGGACTTTTTGGAAAGCCTACGAGGTCCTCTGTGGATATCTTTAATTGGGTGAGAACAAATTCTTAAAAATGAAAAATAAAGTTCACCACTTTTGGGTTCACCTCAGGATTCTCACCTACCACCATAATGAGATGAGTTAAATGCAACTCAAGGTGGTTGGGGCAGATTTCAAATTCTCTCTCTTTTCTCTCTCATTCTTCCTATAAATTGTAAGGAGGGGATTCTTTCTAAAGGTTGGACATTCTTTTTTGCCCTCCCTTCTTCTCTTTCGGGCAGTGAATCGTGGAGTTCAAACCTCCTATCTAAAACCGTAATGCAACCTTGTCTCTTGGCATTTTGTGGTGTGTATTATCAGATCTTTGGAGCAAATAATTCATGTCTCGTGGATGATTATCAACCTCTCTGTGTTTATTTGCATCTTTCTGATCTTTTCACCGCAAACTGTATATCTATGCATGATCTTGCATCGCATTTTAATAGTTTGTGTTTATTGGCAAGACAGCTTGTTCTTCATTCCTGGTGCATCACCTTTATAGTTTAGGTTTTATTTTATGCATTTTCTTACCCTGTCTCCTCGCAAGCTAGTTTAGGTTTTAGTAAACCCTCTGCATCTTCTACGTGTGCATCTGAATAGAGGAATAGGAACCGGCCTTCATCCGGAGAGCTTTTCCGATTTCGCAAGGTCCCACACTTGGGAAAAGCTCCATGTTATGCAATCGCACTGAGAGTCTCAACCCATCGTGTTGCAGACATTCAGGGGTGCTGCGATTCGACATCAATAGTCCCTCTTTGGCGAAGGCTTTATGTCTAACTCGGGACACATGGAGGCTTCCCACTCATTCGGAGACTCTGTTTGGACTCGACCCTCGGAGGTGTGTCAATTGGACACGTGAGAGCAGCGGACACATGTTTAGGACTCGCTTTTGGATTCTTCCTTTAAAGTTACACCAAAGAGACATGTGGAGACTTCCGTCGGTTCTTTTATACTTAGCCGATTTGGGCCTACTGCCCACTTGACTTCTATTGGACGTTAGACATGTGGAGAGATGGTGCTTGTTTGGGAGCCACCTGGCTTCGACCTCAAAGAGCGCCGATGAGACACATGGCAATGTCTCTGTTGGTATTAGACTTTTCAACGCCTGATTTAACTTTTTTGAGGCTCTGACCATGTGGAGGGCTGGCACTCATTTGAGGTCTATCCCTTGGGCCTCACTTCTGAAGTTATGTTGATGAGACACGTGGTGCCATCTGCTGGCCCTTCCATACTTAGGAGATTCGGTCCTGCATTCGGTCTTCTTTTTTGACTCGGGACACGTGGAAAGCCTGTGCTCATTTGAGGACTGTCCCTTGGGTCCTGCACTTGGAGTTGCACCGTTAAGACACATGGAGGCTTCCACTGTCTCTTCTTTCCTTAGCTGATTGAATGGCCATCTCTATCCCCTTTTTGGCTTAAACCATGTGGCAAGCCCTGCAAGTTAGCAATCTTCGGGGCCACGCCTTTTGAATTTGTGCTGATGAGGCACATGGCGCCTTCCGCATTCTTCTATACTTAGCCAATTTGGGCCTCGATTGAACACTGCCTTTCACCATTTTTCTCCTGTTGAGCTCGATCTCCTTTGACGCCATTGGCCTCCTTCACCAACCCTACCCCTTCATTATTGGATTTGGAATTTGGGCTCGCATGACTGAACCGCCCCTTCCGATTTTCTCCTATGCGGGGTCGTGTTTGATCAATTTTTTTAGGGGGAAATTGGGATAACATGCACCAACTCAAAATTTTTGAAACTTGACTTGAAAAATGAGGGGAATTTTGAGGGTGACAACACTAATGACAAATTAAAATCTTCTAAATTAATATTATCTTTTATAAAGCAACGTTATCCATTCCTAATCTTATTTTACCTTTATCCCACATTCATAAATTTGCTATCCATGCCTCTTCAGAAAGCTATATAAAGAACCCTCCTTCTTACCTTCATTCAAGCACAATGCTTTGAATAGTGAAAACTATAAGCATTTTGATCTTGAGCCATTCTCCATTGCTAGAAATAGCTTCTCCATCTTGCATCCTTTCACTCAAAATTGAGTAATATGGGAATATCCAAAATGGCCTTGTAGCTATTCTTGGTGAGATTCCATTCTCAATCCTTGAGATCAAGTAAAAATCCACTTTTATTTCTTATGTTCTTCATAGGTTCATATTTTAAGTTAGAAATCATAGAGATTAGGAAATAGCTTAGCATGTAATTTCATTTATGCATTGAAGAAGCATTTCCTTTAAGCTCTTATCTTGATGGTTCATTGTTTAATTAACATTTTCTTTTGAAGCTATGTAGATATTAGTTTAAATTTATAACTTATTTAATTATACATGAGCACATATGGCATGCTCGGTGAGACTTACTCCATTTTCCTTTGTATTTAATTTCAATTTTTTGTAGTTAAGTTTCAATTTTGGTTACTAACGCTCTTTTTGCATATATTGACAACTTATTTTTCTTAACTTGTTTTTTTGAGTTTACATATGTTGAGTCTTCCTTGTAGGTATAAAATAGGTGAAGTGCTATCAAAATTGGGTCTTGATGGGAAAATGTCAAGATTTCTCCATGATTTTCATTTTTAGAGCTTACTTTTTCAACATTCTACATGCTAGTTTTGTGAATTTCTTGAAAATTTTAAATTCTTGAGCATGTAGGTTAGTGTTTGATAGTGCTGAGTCTTCTATTTACATATTAATGTGGTGGGTTGCTGTCAAAATTGAATTTTGGTAATAAAATTTCAATATATCTCCATGTTTTCATTTTTAAAGCTCACTTTTTCAACATTCTACATGCTAATTTTGTCAATTTCTTGAAAATGTTAAGTTTTTGATCTTGAATGTTAATATTTGATAGCATTGAGTCTTTTATTCATATATTTATGTGATGGGTTGTTGTCAAAATTGAATCTTGGTTGGAAAAAATTGACCTTTTTGCAGATTGAGGTATGTTTTTGTCATTTTTTGGGTACATGTTAAGTGCATACCCATGAGCATATGCGTAACCCATCTTCCGAAATCCATAAATTTTTCTCTCGAACTCAAAATGACTCTCGTTAATTTTGTGTTGGAAATGTATTGAAGTCAACTATGCAATGAAAATATAAATTTGAGATTTATACTTACAAAAATTGTAAATTTTCTATTTATTGTAAAACTAGTCATTTTCTAACATGTATAATGTTTTGATGAATGTTGTATTTCCATGATTTACTTGATTTAGACCAAATCTTGTGTATGCTCTTATATTACACCTTTTGGTGATTTTGAGAATCAAAAACAAATTTTATCTCTATCTTTTTATCATTTGGATTAACTTGGAAATTTGATTATTCATTTTGCTTAAGGGAATGAACCTTTTACAAAGCATTTTTATGGTCCTTTGATTTGAAGTTTTCCATTTCTATCTAGTTGGGATAAATTTTTTGTATGCTCTTCTCTTGCACCTTAGGGTGATCTTGAGAATCAAAAACAACTTTAGTCTTCATTTTCTAACATTTGGTTAATTGGAAACTTCATCTTTCATTTTTGGTTTAAGGGAATGAACATTTATCAATATTTTTGTATGGTTCATTAATTGTAAAGCTTTCCTTTAATTTTTAGTTGGATTATTTGTTTTTTATGATCTTCTCTTGCATCCTTGGATGATCTTGAGAATCAAAAGAAACTCTTAATCCTCTTTTAAATAATTTTATTTTCTTGGAGAACTACTAACGCTTTGAGTGCAGGACCTAAAAACGCTTGTCAAAGAAAGGAGTTCGAAACAAATTTTCTAACTACACATGTGTTGCAGGTTTTCAAATGGAGAATGACTAAACCACATTAATTCTAAAAGATAAAAAAACACACCACATTCAAAACACTTGATTTGCAGGTTCGGATAAGGGTACGCCCGTCCGCTTAAAACTAGGACATAACCCCTTTGGCATAAGCCTTAAGCTACAACAATGGGTTGTCCTAGGAAACCAAAAGTAGTCACGCAAGAGGGAACCTTGTGGATGAAATGGGAAGTGATCCACAAACCTACTTGACTAGTATACACATGAGATTTAGTGTCAAAGTTATCCGTATCGCAACCCCAATGAGAGTACATGATGGATGCATAAATTGCCCACGATGCTTGAAGGGGGTAAAGTAAAGTCAAGATAATCATTAGGAAAAATTGGCAAACCAACCTGACTCTTAGATAACTTTTGATACCTATTTTATTGAAACGCCTAGGAATCTATCTTTGAACAGGAGCCAACTTTGACCATTTTAAAACCAATTTGAGTTTAGAGCCATTATTCATCACGAAACATGTGAAGCATTACTTTTGCTTAGTTTTTCACTCACCCTAAGGTGAGGTGAAACTCTATCGAAGTGAGGCCAAAATTTTTCACCCCAATTGATCTACTTCCTTCACTTTCTTTTGACACTTTGTTAATTAGAAGAAGAGTGGTTACCCTTGTGTTTCTAATTGATTGTATTTCCCACTTTTGTGTCCGTTTACGATCATCCATGTTTGTGGCTGAGTTTTTAAACATATAAAGTGTGTGGATATGTTTTCATATCATTGGTATTCTATTTGATCTTGATACCCAAGTCAAGATCGTCATCATATTTAGGCTTGATTCATCACCTTGATTCCACTTTGAACTGTTATTTTGTTTATATCATGTCGCTACAATTTTGGTATTTACGTCTTGTTTCTTGTAAACTTGGCCTAAATATCTATATTGTGACATTATGTTATACACACTCTAAAAATTCCTTGGTATAATCTAGCCCTATTTTGATTTCAATTACTACCTCAATTTTGAAAAGTGTTGAGTGTTACCATTTGTGCGCGTTATATCAATATCTTGATATTAATACCTTACTTTTTCACAAAGTTTGGTTAACATATCTTAGTGGTATTGTTGTGTCATTCACAATCGTAACTACCACTTTTTGGGATATAGGTCTTGATTGGATTCAAGATCACTTTTAGTATACCTTTTTTGGAAATCGTATCAACCTTTTGTTATTTCTTACGTCTTGTTCATTTTTGAACTTGGCATAAGTGGTGACATTATGTTGATCATTTTATGCCAACCTACCTTTGACACACATTTTACATAAGGATTATTTCCTTGTAGATTGGCTTTGTGTTTTGAACTTGCATGATTGTTCCTTGTGTTTATCCATCTTATAAACTCATTTCTAGGACAATCCTTTGGGACTTTGATCCTCTTGATCTTCTTGTTTTTGCCTAAATTCATGGTCATTTTGAACATATCTTTCAAACCTTAGAAAAAACATTTCCTATCAAGAAACTTTTTCATCAATTGAACATTGGAAATATTTCCTTTGTATCCTTTATGTTGCTAAAATTTTGATCAATCCTTTGACATTTACGCCTCCAAACTTGTTGTCCAAACCTTGTTAGATTATTAATCTTATGTCAACACGATGTATGTTTTCCTTAGCTTCCCTTTGGAAAATCACACAAACATCCCCTATATGTTTATAAAATATCTAGTTGGTTTCCGTTATGCTACCTAAATTGACATGAAACTTCCTTCTATTTGAAGGATTTCAATCACACTATCTAGGTCTAGGCATTTGGACTTAGTGAATGCCAACCATGAATGATTATCAGGGTTCCTTATACATACGACCATAAAGAATCAAAATTTAGGCGTTCACATCAAAAGATGCCCATCATGACTAAACCATGTTTGGTTCTTTGTGCTAGAGAACCCATTTGGGTAACCCATTCCCCACCTTCATCTCATAGTCGGTGGTATGGTTTGGACACTTCTGATCCAAATTATTATTTGGGTTCCCCCACTCTTCTTCTGATTCTAATCCAAACATTTCCTCTTCTTCTGAGGATTCCAATCCAAATATTTCCTCCAATTATTTTAATGATTTGGATCCAAACTAATATTTAGATTAATCTAATTCAACTCCTAAGTGACGGTTTTCCCATTCTTTGCTGGACCTTCTTTATCACTCATCTAATGAAATTATTGAATCGTGGTCCTCCCCTTCTTTGCAAGACCTTATTTATCATTCATCTAGTGTGATTCTTGAATCACAGTCCTTCCCTCCTTCACAAAAACTTCTTTATCATTCATCTAATGTAATTTTCGAATCGTGATCCTCCCTCCTTCGTAGGACCTTATTTATCATTCATTTGATGTGATTCTTGAATTACGGTCCTCCCCTCCTTCACAGGACCTTATTTATCATTCATATAATGTGATTCTTGAATCACGGTCCTCCCCTCCTTTGTATGACCTTCTTTATCATTTATCTAATGTGATTATTGAGTCGCAATCCTCCTCCTAGCTGCAGGACCTTCTTTATCATTCATCTAGTTTGATTATTGAGTCGCTATCCTCCCTTCTTCGCAGGACCTTCTTTATAAAACATCTAATGTAATTCTTCAATTGCAGTCCTCCCCTTCTTTGCAAGACCTCTTTTATTAGTCACCTTAATAAAATCTTCCTCCTTTTAAGATTTTTACGACTCAAAAGTCCTTATAGTCAATTGTCTAAGTTGACTCCTACATCGCAATCTACATAATTTTGGATATGAAATCATCCTATTCCTCCTCCATGTTGTAGTCTTATAGGGAAACCTATACCAACCAATTCCAAATCTTCTTCTTCTCATGAGACATCTATCCCTAAGTTTACTTTGTCTCTTGAGTCATCTTCTTCTATCAATCATCATTAAACATATTCTAAGTCTTCCACACCAGTTGGACCTTTTTCTTCCAATCAAACCCATGTGGTTGATTAATAACCCATACCGATTGATTTATTTCAGAAAAAATGAGTGATCATGGCATTTATAGGGGCACAAAAAGATATCCATATAACAAATTACAAGAAAGGATTCTCTTTAGACCTTGAAGAATTTGCATATTGTGGGGAAAAGGTTGATTCCTTTTATCAAGAAATCAAGGAAGAGCCTAAAAGCGTGCAACTTGATCCGATTCTTATTATTCCATCCTCACATTATTCATTCTATGATGAACTTCCTACATTTATTATTGAGCCATGGACCATCTTCTCATCACCCAATTCTTCTTTACATATCACAATTCCTCAATCATAATCACACTTTGGGTCATAGCCAAGTAGCCCATTACCTTATTCTATATATGGGCCACCTCTAAATAGTCCTTCATCATCTACTTGTGGGTCTCCTCTGGGTAGCCCATTACCTTCTATTCTGGGGCCACATCTAACTAGCCCCTTGTCTTCTATATATGGGACACCTGCGTAGCCCCTCATCTTCTATTCTTAGGCCACCTCCTAATAGCCCTTCTTCCTCTATACTGAGTCCACATCCAAGTAGCCTTCCATCTTCTATCTGTGGTTTGCCTCCTAGTATCCTATCTTCTTCAATTATTGAATCGTATCCTTTTCATCTCATCACATTATGCTATCAATGATTATGGAAAGCCCACCATCATTCCTATCATCAATTCTAAACATCCATGTTCTTCTCCCACTTCTCGGATAAGAAAAATCAAGCATTATCTTATAAGAAACCCAAATATTTTTTTTATCAAGCTAAGATCAAAACCCGAAGAGCTCCAAAGCTCCCAATAACTCAAATGATTATAAAATTAAAAATCAAACACGATTCCAAAATACACACCAATGTACCCATCAAGTATGGCACAAAGTGCAAAAACCTATGGATAGGGAACTTAACCTCCTACATATGAAACCCATGTTTCAAAATAAATCATAGTAATTTGTTGAGTGTGAACTCACCATGATCATTGAGATTGTGGATAATATCACTCTTGATAAACAAACATTCTTAGTCTCCCTTATCAAGGAAATCGTGAACATCATTGTTGGATCCTATCATGTAGAGTGACATGGTTGGTCCCAATCTCCCAAAACACTAAAAATTTCTAAAAAATCAAAAATTCAAAAATACAAAAATGATAAAAACATTAAAAATCAACGGTACAAAGATCAAACATTGTAATTAGATATTGCATACACATGGATGTTCTTTCTTCCCTTTCTTTCATATTCCTCTGCAAGTCATCCACCATTTTCATCCCTTCAATGATATTTTGGTTAGCTTATTTTGTACACATTTTGTGACATTTATCTCTATGGTATCCATTTGACCTTGGTCTTTCATCACCTTGGTAAATTAAAGAACGAATGACCTCTTAGAGATCCTATCACTATCTACATATAATAAAATTGTTGGGAAGAATTTTTGGGTGTATTTTTGACACTAGCCAATGTCATCATCACAATCACTTACACATCCTTCCATCAAGCCATCAATGGTTCTTAACCCCTTGTAAAAAAAGAGCTGAAATAAGTTTTCAGAAAGCAAAAGCATCAAAATCAATCAATCAAAAATAATAAGCTAAAAGTAAAAGAAAATTGATATATAACTCTCTCTTGGGGTATTTCTAATAATCTCTACTAGGGATATGGATGCCTCACTAGCAGTAGAGAAATGTTGTGATTATAATCAAATGCATCTCCGTCGGGGCTATGGACGCTTGGCTGACAGTGGAGCAATGTACAACTCTCCTTCCACAATCCATTCACAAATCACCTTTTAAACTAAATCATTCCTACACATTGGATAGTGTCTTCACTTGTTGTCTATCAACTCTTTCCTTCAAGAGGTAATTCATTTCCACACGCACACATAAAATCTAAATTAGTAAACAAAATTAGTATGTTACCAAGTGTTTCTTTTTGGACCTTGTTCAAACTCTTGCTTTAGCGCATTTCTTGTCTCATGATTTGTGCCTTAGGCTAATCACTTCTTCATCGATTACATTCTAAATCTTTTCATAACATCCTCTGTTCTTCAAAACTTGTTTAGAACATCCATGTGTATAGGATGTCCTCTTTTCCATGTTTGCAGAAACTTTTTTCCCTTTTTAAAGACAATTTTCTACTTCCTTTCTCTCATGTGTTTCTTGGCTAGCTTACATTGGGGGTATCCTTTCTCCCTCATGATTGAACCTATTTTATATTGGCCTTGATCCCCCTTCAATGTGTGAAGATTTTTCCTTTGAATACTCCCACCTAATTATTGGGGAATTTTTGCATCTTCACTTTCTTGCGCATACACATGGAATTTTTCCCTTGTACATCCCATCTATCATTGGGGAATCCATGCTTCTTTGTCTTCCTATACATAGTTTCAGAAAAATTTCAAAATAAAAACATTCAAATGTGTTTCTACAAAATAAAAATCATCCTACAAAACATCACTATTTGGTTCTCGCATGTTATATGACGTGACTCATGGATCATCTTGTTCTACCTCCATTAAAAAATATGGTTTGCCTACTATGTCTATACTCTAGGGCACAATGAGTTTCTTGGTACTATTTCATAGTGCAAAATTTTCATAAGACCCAAGTGTCCTCCGTTACTCCTCGCATGTATCCTTTATTGGGGCATCATCTTTTAACCCTTGTCTTTAATTCCCATAGGTTAGAATCAAAGCTTGATAAAAAAAACATTGCATTATATTTCTTTGTTAGGTTAGCTTGTTTAATTTCTCATATTGTATTGCATTATGTATGTTTTAGGAGTTAGGCATCTTTTAATTTCTCGTATTGAATTGCATTTTGTATGTTGTATGGAGTTGGTGTTTTTAGCTATGGAAATTTTTCATATATGAATCTTCATTTCATACTACACTTCTATTCATTCTTTTTAATAAGGACCGATGACATCTATCATAAGAAAAATGATGAAATAAATTTGGTTTTTACATTGACAAGATGATAGCTATATCCATCTCTTTTCATCTTCATTTTTCTTCCATATCACTCTCCTTCTATCAACACTTTTCTTCAAAAGCAACTTGGGGCAATAGAGATCAATTCTTCTACTTATTCTATTTTGTTCTTTCATCTTTTCGATTGTCGATCGCCCTCTTTCATCACCTCATTGAAACTTGAGGGGGAATCCTTCATTATATTAATTTTTTCTTCTATCTCTTCAAAAAAATTATTTGTTTGTACTTGTCTACTATCTTTGAAGTGGCGTCACTTATGCCACCCTAAAGAGGGGAAAATATAGACACCTAAAATCCACTTACGCATGATTTAATGCTAAGACTACACTAATTATCCTCTTTTCCATCATTCTTGTAATAATTAGCACTTTTCTGCTAATTAGTTAACATTCCTCTTCATATCCATTAATTAACAACCTTTTGTTAATTAATTAGCCTTCCTATCACTCAAAATGTCGATTAACAACCTTTGGTTAATTAACGCCTTCTTACACGGGTTAATTAATTATTATTAATTAATTACACATACTAATCTAAATCAATAAATTACCGTTAATTAATTACACTTCACTAATTAATTAGCCTTCTTATCACTTAAGATGTCGATTAACAACCTTTTGTTAATTAACGTTCACTTCTACCTAGGTTAATTAATTATTATTAATTAATTATGCCCGCTAATCTAAATCAATAAATCACCATTTATTGGATCAAATTCCTCTCTTACATCCCCAAATCATACTAATTTTCTTCTAATTAGCTTCTATCGCTTACCTCTTCCTATTAATTAATCACCTTTGATTAATTAAAACATCCCCAACGCCCATGAATTACTAATGACAAATTAAACTCTTCTAAATCAAGATTAACTTTTATAAAGCAACCTTATCCATTCCTAATCTTGTTTTACCTTTATCCCACATTCATGAATTTTCTATCCTTGCCTCTTCAGGAAAGCTATATAAAGAACCCTCCTTCTTACCTTTCTTCTTGCACCATGCTTTGAATAGTGAAAACTATAAGCATTTTGATCTTGAGCCATTCTCCATTACTAGAAATAGATTCTCCATCTAGCATCCTTTCAATCAAAATTGAGTAATATGGGAAGATCCAAAATGGCCTTGTAGCCATTCTTGGTGAGATTCCATTCTCAATCCTTGAGATCAAGTAACAATCCACTTTGATTTCTTATGTTCTTCATAGGTTCATAGTTTAAGTTAGCAATCATAGAGAGTAGGAAATAAATTAGCATGTAATTTCATTTATGCATTAAAGAAGAATTTTCTTTAAGCCTTTATCTTGATGGTTCATTGTTTAATTAACATTTTATTTTGAAGCTATGTAGATATTAGTTTCAATTTATAGCTTAGTTAATTATACATGAGAATAATAATGATTTTGAAAAATGATTAAAATTGATTTAAAAGCTAATACAATTGGAATAATAGTAAATTAAAGGTTATCTAGTATGGATCGATGGTGACCTAAAGCATGTGTACAGGTAGGTTGATGCAAACTAATTCATATGAAATGAGCGTCGCAACATACCTATAAGCTCTTTTGTGGTTGGATCTAGATTTACAAGATGGGTCGGGTCGATGCCTATTGGGAATGGGTCGACGTTGATTGGATTTGGGTCAATCAGATTTGGGTCTACACCAACTAGACTGGGTCTACGCCACCAAACCGGGTCTATGCCGATTGAACTTGGGTTGGGTAAGGTCAAGGATGGATGGATTAAAAAGGAAACCTACAAGAAAATAGACTAAAAAAGAAGGTTTTGTAAAATTTCTAAGTGTTCTGAAAGTTGATACGAACTCGTTAAAGATTAGAAATAAGCAATACAATAAAAAACTGAATAAAACAACAAAAATACCGATAAGTCTCACAAATGATGATGTGAACAATGAAAACATGTTGAAATAATGTCCGGGAGATTTTTGATTATTGTAGGAATGCCTGTGCAAGAGAGAAAGTTCACAGTCGCTAGGGAGGTTAGATGTTTGCACGCATTTAATGATTATGGAGAGAACATACTTAGTTTTATAGGGTCGATGAAAACTAGGCAGGGTCGCCGCATATTATGGGGAAAGTTTCCCAAATGGTGGGTGATTTGTGTTTTTGATCGGGATTTGTGTTTTGATGAAGGGGAAAAAGCTGATTAAAAAAGGTGGGAATGGACATGATATGGATGAGTTGGGGATAAATATAGGTTGGAAAAAGAATATAAAAGCATGGAGATGCAAATTTAGAATAAAAGCATCTAAATTGGAAATTTGGTTAGGGCATAATAGATGTTAGTTAATTAATTAATCAATTAATTTTTATTAATAAAGATTAAAGGTGATTAAAAGGTGAAGTGCATGGATATTGTTTAATTAATCAATTGATGTTAAATAATAAGGATTAATAAGGTGATGGGATAATATGTGGTAATTTTATTTAAATAAAGGGGAGATGAATTAAATTAAGGGGGCTAGGAAAAGACCAATGTGAAATATGCACATGTGGGTAGACAAGGGTATAGATACTGGATTTAGGTGTCTACATTTTATCCCTTTTTGTTGAGTGGTTTTTGTTATGATGTTATCAAGCCATGCGAAAAAATCGATGAGAGAGTAAGATGAGGGATAATTAAGGATTGATGATCAGCCCCCTAAAATGGGATTGATGACACCATGGGAAATTGATGATGCATTTGAAAATAAGTAGATGAAAAAGGGTGGGTGGGAAAGGATGGGTAAAAGACATAACTAAGGCGAGATGCCCCAGGAAAAAAAGTTCATAATATGAATAAAAACTATGGCGGTGACTCAATATCACATTGGTAGAAGACAATTACGGTCTCAAAGGAGACGTCTTACAACATTATACAAGTGAGTGTGTGAAGATCACTATGGATGCATGGGATGACCAACGAGTCATATGAAAACATAAAAGTAGCACAACTAAATGGGAAGATAATCCTCCGCACATTAGGAATTGCGTGAAAAAGGTATGCATGGATAAGGATGAAAAGTTATGGTGCCCCAACACAGTCAAAAGGGATGAAAAGGAAAATGGAAAAAAGTATGAAATAATACAGAAAGGGGACTAAATGGACAAATGGTGGATAGGATCATGTAAAATAAAATTCCTCCGAGGAGGGAATAAGTATGGCCATAAATGTGAGAAAAAGGTATGCATTCTGAGGATAAGGATGAAAAGTTAATGGTGAATATGACACATGACTTAGATAAAGAGGATGAAAAGGTGTAGGAAATTGGAAAATAGATGGTGAAATAATATGCAAAAGGAAAGGAAAGGGAGGTAAATAGAAGGGGTAAGTAATGCAAGGCACATGCAACCAAAGAAGATGTTAGTATGGAAAATTAGTTATCAAAAGGGAAGGGGATGGATGAAGATCTCATAAAAAAATGATCAAAGGGTTTGAGATGTAACTTGCATGGGAAGAAGTTCTCCAAAAGTGATGTTCCCTAAAACTAACTGCGGGAAGAAAGAAAAATGATCAATGGGAAGTCTCTAAAAGAAAGTTGATCAATGCGGGAAGCTTTCTTAGGATGCTAATAAAATGGAAGGTTGATCAATGCGGGAAGCCTTAAATTCCATGAGGAGTAGCCATCCTTCGAGGGTATGGTCTACTTTATACATAATATAGATGGAAAGAATAATATGATAACCGTCCTTCGAGGGATCAATATATTACTTTTTATTATGCTTTTGACTTTGATTTGCATGTTTTTTTTTTTTTTTGCATGAACAACTTTCCTTCGAGGGATCAGTCTATTTTTGATAACTTTGATTTTTGACAAGAACATCCATGATTTCTTATTTTTACCTAGGGGAGAGTTGGGACTAGCTAAGTAAACCATTAAGAGGGGATAATGAATATACAAGGAACACCCCTAGACCCTTTGTGTGGTTCTAATAGGTGAATAAGAGGGTGATGAATGTGATGATTATGGAGTTCTCACTCAGAGGGGAGAACTTATCCATAAAGAATATGCTATGGGCAGAGCCATGGTTCCCACATTTAAGGTCACATCTAGGAAGTGATAGAAGACCACATAATTCCAAATCATCACAACGAGAGATCGAAGAGGATAAAATGGAGGAATGATCAAAAGAATATGACTAAGATCATTGGTAGATGTGCTAACAGTAGAATGGTCAGCATGTGTAATGCATTAAGAGCTTTAAATTCTAGTTTTCCACTAAAGGAGGGAAACTTTCCATGTTGGCTCCTAATTAAGTCATGTTTGAGATAAGATGACAACTTGATATGATGGGATATAATGAAATAGATGAGTGAAGACAAAAAATATGTGCTAACCTTGAGAAAGAAAAAAATACGAGATAGATAGATGGCCACGAGAGTGGGATTGTGATGAAAAATAAGTGGTCCCCAAGAGAGGGAAAAACATGACCACACCAATGGATTTAGGATAGGTATGAATGGTCCAAGAGAAGGAAAAATATGGCCATAATGGTGGACTTTGGGATGAAAATATGAAAATAGATAGTGAATGGTCCCTAAAAGGAGGAAAAAATATGGCCACAATAGTGGACTTTAGAATGAAAATATGAAAATAGATGGTGCCCTAAAAGAGGCACGAATATGGCCACAAAGGTGGACTTTGATGAAGATGGTGCCCCAAGAGAGGCATAAATATGGCCACAAAGGTGGACTTAGGATGAGACAAAATGGTCCCTCAATGGAAGGAAAAATATAGCCACAATGGTGGACTTTGATGATATGGTCCTCCCAAAGAAAGGACGAGGTGATAAGAATATTTGATTTAGGTTAAATGAGGTAGATGAAGATTATAAATTATGTGTGACTTGTCAATAATGAGGGATCAAGAAATACATGTTTTAAGAAATGGCCACAAAATTTGGGATTAAAAGGATGCCAAGGATGGAAAGGATTTAATCGTAAGTGGACCGATCTTAGAATGAATTCCCCCAACATGTATGGTCGAGGAAGATGGAAGGAGATCAAAAAGAAAGGGAGGATGCTCCCCAATGTTTGGTAACTTAGATGTAGATGAGATAATGAATGCTGAAGGAGTTTAGATGGGATCATTTTGGATTTGGATTAGATATATGGTTGGGGATCATAGGGGTGATCGGAAAGGAAAACAATATCAATGAAGAAGGGAGGACCTTTTGTAGGGGAAATGATGTGTGAAGGGGTGGATGAAAGAAACCCAATGGATGGGACATAAGTTGGATTGGCCATGGATGGAGAAGGATGTTCCCTCTGAATGAGGAAATCATATTTCTCAATAAGGTCATAAACGATGGTATGAAAGGCCTTACAATGCTCAATATCATGAACTGGGGTATGATGATAAGTGTAAATGAAATTAGGATTGAACCGTGATGGCTTCTTATGATGGGGATTAAAAGATCTAATAGGAGGAAGAAGGTTGGAAAATATTTTAATTAAATATCTAAGGATGTATGCTTAAGATCCATTAGAGGTATTGGAAGGAAGATAGATTTTGTAGGTTTTAATAGGATATCTTGACTTGGATTTAGGTTGGATGGGTGTGGATGTAGATTGGATGGGTGGATTAGGCATCTTGAAATACAAACCATTTTTGGAGGAAAGTTAGATTGTTTAGATTGGAATTTATTATTACGAGATATCTTAGGTGAAGGGGTTGGCCCTAAAATAGATGAGTGTGTGTCAGGATGGATTTTGTAATGTTGGATTTATGAGAAGAGGAGAGTTCTAGCATCTTACAAGGACAACTATGAGACATTTGGGAATGTTTACCCTGGTATTAGATTTGGATCAAGATGGTTTACCCGTGGTGGGGGTAACTATAATCTTAACTTGGTTGATTCAAAGATTGTGGTGTAGGTTTTGGATTGGTTAATGTAGAAATATTTGATTTGGTAGAGGGAGAATGAATCCCCTTCATGTTTATTTTTGATGGAGGTGCTTGTTTTATAAATGTTGCAAGGGGTATCATTGATATGTTTGCAAATCGAGAGGATGTGATTGGTGTGGTAGTAGATATAGATGTAGATATAGGAATGGATGTTGGAGGATTGGGTATAAAATATTGGGATGAAATGGATGATGTAGTCATATGTAAAGATGTAGGTGCATGCATCGAGATAGACAATGGGATAGTTATAAGTGAGGTTGTAGGAGTATGTGTGGTATTTGGGATTGATGTGGAAATGAGTGATGTAGATGTAGTAATAGGTGGGTTCAATTGTGGAGGAATAGATGTGAGAGTTGTAGGAATAGGTGTGGATATCAACATGACGGACATAGGTGTTAAAGATGAATCTGATGTAATAGATTGGGGCATGATTGAAGTGGATGAAGTAGGGGGTATATTCAAAGTTGATGTGGATGTGGAAAGGGTAGAAGTAGGTATAGGTATAAGAAAAGTAGTAAAAGTTGATATAGGTGTGATAGTTGTGGATACGATAGGTTGTGAATAAGGGGTGGGAATAATGTCTAAGGTAGGAGCATGTGGATTCATTTGATGAGATGAGATCTTGATTAATGGTGTGAGAATTTGGAAATTGAGATGTAAAAGGGGTGGCTTGATTCTTTGGTGGTTGACTAGGTGAAGTGGTGGAGCTATCTATTTGGATATCCCCTGATTTATAAGTTGTTGGATGCAATATTTGAAGGAATGAAACTTCTCAATGTCATGACCTTTGACTTGATGATATTTACAATAGTGGCCTTTGTGATACCACATAGGCTTGGGTTGTGAATCATCAATGGGTCATATGGGAGGAAGTTGGATGGAGTGTACTACCATCAACTTGTCAAATACAAAGCTATAGGATTCCCCCAAGGGGGTGTAGCTAGGAGATGGTCTAAAAACTCTTTGCAAAGACTCCATGTGAGAGGGAGATGTGGATGGGGATTGAATCGAGATGGTATTGGTGGTAGTTTTAGACTTGTCGCTATGTATAGTGGGTTTGATGAACTCGGTCTTGGGCTTGTTTTATCGAGGCTTGAGTTGGCCTTGCTTAAGGGTGTGAGTTTAGATTTTACGAGCTATGGTGAAGGATTCTTCAAACGTTAGGAAAGATTGGATTTATAATGTAGAAGAAATATACTTCACACAAGAACATGAGAAGAGGTCGATGAGTTTAGCTTATGGAAGAGTAAATGATAGTTGGCTTATGATGCCACGCCATTGAGTGACAAAATATATGATAGACTCGTCATCAAATTGTTTAATGGCATATAATTCATTGATAGTGATTTTAGGTGCAATATTAATTGAAAAATTCCCTACTAATAATTATGTGAGTTGGGTAAAGGAGAATAAGGAATGTTGAGGAATCCCATTGTACCAATCTAGTGTTGGACTGACCAAGGACATAGGGAAGGTGTGAAGCATAAGTTCCTGATCATGTGCAATAAGGTAACATGTGTGTTTAAAAGAACAAATATGTTGTTGGGGATCTTCCTTGTTGTTAAATTTGATAAAATTGGGAAGATACCAATGAGGAGGGTAAGGTTTAATTGGAACTAATGGATGAATGGGTTCATCATAGACTTGTTCATAAGATAACGTAACCTTGGGTCCCAAGGTAGTCACCTCTAGACTAGCCAACCTATTCATTAGGAATGAATATGATCATTCGATGTGATGATAGGTTGGGATTGGAATGGTTGTGTGGCAAATAAAGTAGCTTGATAATTTTTTGGATGTGTGGGTGTTTGGGGAATCATTTGATAAGGATTAATATATGTCACGGGTTGAGATTGGATAAGTTACTTAGAAATGATTGATGTTGAGAAATAGGGACGTGATGTGATTGTTGGGATTGGGAAAGTTGTTGTGGTAAAGGATGAGTGAGGATATGAGTGTTAAGAGGTTGAGATGGTGGGAGCATATGATGGGTAGGAATGTAAGTGTTAAGAGGTTGAGATGATTGGATAGGCATACTTGTAGTAGATGGAATAGGGATAGAGTTGACATAAAGTGATGTGGGTGGAATGGGATCCACTAATTGAGTAGATTGATAGGATTGAAAGATTGTGGGAGATTTACGAAATAAGAATTCATATATGGGGCTAGAAGGAGGCCCAAGAGTTTCTAAAGGAGCCGGAGATGGTGGTGTAGTTGGTCTAGAAAGGTTGGATTGATGAGAGATATGAGGATTGGTTTCAAGATAAGGATGATTTTGGATGACATGGTCTTGAAGTGAGACCATGGAGATAAGGGGTTGGGTAACCAAAGGTGTGGTCTCAAATTTAGAATCTTGTTGGGAGAGATCATTAGAGGAAGGAATGTTATTGGATGGAGTGGATTGTTGTGTTGTTTCGACTTGAGAAAGAGTGATAATAGGCATGAAATAGATGAACATTTGTTTATGTAATTTTTAACAAATAAATCAAGCAACAAGTTTCTTATCATCATGATTAATTAGGAGATGTGAAAATAATAAAGTGGATAACAAAGGTACCTAAGGAACAATAACCTAAGGTTGGTTTCAGGTAGTTATGGCTAGGGAGATTTCGGTGGCTTCTTATTGGGTGATGAAATCCCAATCAACCAACCGAGTAAGGATATGTTTAGATATGTTGATTGGTGTGTGAGTTATAGGTTGTGTGTGAAAGAGTGTGAGATGCAACAAGTTAACCCCTAATTAGGTTATGTTATCAAGTAGGATGAAGAAAAGAAAGGTTCTTTGAAAACTAAATCAAAGTGTGATCTTTCAATAAGGAAACACACAGGAAAGGGAAATACGATGCAAAAAGAAGAAAATAGGGAAAAATGAGGAATACCTAGATACATATTTTCATTTTTATCTAAACTTTAGGGGAAGAGGTATCCAAGAAAGAAAACCCAACACAAGCAAGAAAAAAGTGAATCCTTGTCTTTGTAATGTTAGTAGAAGATAGAAGAAAAAAAAACAAAAATGGATCACCTAAAGGGTGTCATAGGACATGCTAATAATGTTTGTCTAGATTTTTGTTCCTTATCAATTAAATGATCTAGTACTAGAGAAAACTAGATAAATCAAAAAATGGAGGGTTTATGGTACCTCAAATGCGTGTGATGGATGGATGAGTGCAAATGACTTGATTCTTCTGGCATTGCTTGATAAACCTATAAAAATGGAATGAAAAGTGATTAGATAGATATATGCGGGGTTTCCCAAACAATCCCGGATCCAAGAAGTGATTAGCTTCCTTTCACGGATGTCAACCCCCATGTGTTTAGAAAGAGTGAAATAAAGAAAGAACATAGATAACATGCGAGAGACATGAATATACTGAATCTAAGAAATGATTAAAATTGATCTAGAAGTTGATATGATTAGATTACCAATAAATTAAAGGTTACGACATGGTTTGAAAACAACCTAGCTGTGCACAAGTAGGTCGATGACAATTAGATCAGATGAAAGGAACCTACAACAAACCTGTAAGCTCTTATGTGGTTGGATCTAGATTTAGAAGATGGGTCGGGTCGACACCGATTGGACCGGGTCGACACTAATTGCGAATGGGTCGGTGTCGATTGGACCAGCCGACGCCAATCGAATATGGGTCTCGCAAACCGGATTGGGTCTCACGCCGACTAGGCCCGGGTCTATGCCAACTAAACTCTGGGTTGGGTAAGGCCAAGGATGGATGGATGAAAAAGGAAACTTGTAAGAAATTAGACTAAAAAAGAAGGCTATTGTAGAAGCTCGAGTGTTACTTAAACTGATATGAACCTGCAAAATATTAGATAAAAGCAATACAAAGATTCCAAAAAAAATTTAAATAAAGCAACATAAAGATACCGATAAGTCTTATGAATGATTATCATGAGCGATTGAAGCACGTTGAAACACTTTCAGGAGATCTGTGATTGTTACAGGAATGCTCAAGTAAGAGAGAAAGCTCACATGTCGCAAGGGAGGTCAGATGTTTGCATGCATTTGATGATTATGGAGAGAAAATACTTAATTTTATAGGGTGATGACGAATAGGAAGGGTCACTACCGATTATGGGGAAAGTTTCCCAAATGGTGGGTGATTTATGTTTTTTATCAGGATTTTGTGTTTTAATGAAGGGAAAAAGTTTATTTAAAGAAAACATGTGGGAATGGATGTCATATGGATGAGTTGGGGATAAAGATAGGTTAGAAAAAGAATAGAAAATCATGGAGATGTAAATTTAGAATAAAAGCATCTCAAATGGAAAATTGGTTAAGGCATAATGGATGTTAATTAATTAATTAATTAATGTTTATTAATAAATATTAAAGGTGATTAAAAGGTGATGGGCATGGATATTGATTAATTAATTAATTAATGTTGATTAATAAATATTAATAAGGTGATGGGATAATAGGTGGGAATTTTATTTAAATAAGGGGAGATGAATTAAATTATGGGGGCCTAGGAAAAGACCAATGTCAAATATGCACACACGGGCATAAAAGGGTATGGATACCGAATTTAGGTGTCTACTGAGAGATAGGTTAGAAAAAGCATAGGGAAAAGCATGGATGTAGATTTAGAATGAAAGCATTTTGGAATGGAAAGCTGTTTAGGGAATGCTTAATTAATTAATTAATTAATGTTGATTAAATAGATCTTAAAGGTGATGGGCATTTAATTAATTAACGAGGATGAATTAATTAAATTTAAAGAGGGATTTGATTAAATAAGGGGGATGAATAGAATAAAATATACACACGCGAGGCAATGAGGGTATAAATACCGAATTTAGGTGTCTACATTTTTCCCCTTTTGTTGAGTGGTTTGGGCTAGCAAGCCATGAGACAAAAATGATGAGAGTTGGATAAGGATAAAAATAATTGATGATGAGCTCCCCCTCAAATGGGGGATCAATGATGTTAAGGGAAATCGATGACGTGTTTGAAAAAAGGTAGATGAAAAAGGGCGGGTGGGAAAGGATGGGTAAAAGGCATAACTAAGGCAAGATGCCCTAGGCAAAAAGGTTCACAATATGAATAAAAACTATGGAGGTGACTCCAATATCACATTGGTAGAGATCTGATCACGGTCTCACCGGGAGGCGGGTCTACGATGTTCTACGGACCAATGAGTGGGTGAAGATCATTGTAGTATGGATGCAAGCCGAGATGACCAACGGGTCATAGGCAAGTCATCAAAATATGTGAAACTATATGTGAAAGGTATGCAAAATCCTTCGTACACAAGGAATCAAGCGAATAGGTATGTGTCCACAAGGATGAGGATGAATGATATGGTGCCCAATGGGACACAAAAAATGGATGATAAGGAAAAATGAAAAAGTGAGTGATGAAGTAATATGCCCCAAAGGAGAAAGTATGGCCACAAAGGAAAAAAGGAAAATCCAAATATGCCCCAAGTGGGGAAAGCATGGCCACAAAGGTGGACTTTGATGAAAATAATGGTGCCCCAAGGATGGGCACGAATATGGCCATAATAGTGGACTTGATATAATGAATGTAATGCCCAAATGGGAAGATGAGTATGGCCTCAAAGGAGGACTTCATGCGTAGATCAGATACAATTGTGAAATAAAAATGCCTGAAGGGGGAGTAAATATGGCATCAAAGGCGAAGTAGGAAATGAATGATTAAGTAAAATTCCCCAAGGGGAAATAAGTATGGACATGAATGTGGACTTTGAGATGAATTTTTAATTAAATTCCTAGAGGAAAGAATAAATATAGCCATAAATGTGGACTTATAATGGAAATGCAAAGGACATGAAATATTGAAGAAAAATTCCCTAAAGGAGGAATATAGATGGCCACAAAGGTGGAATTACGATGAGAGAGATTGGATAAGATCAGATAAGATGTAAATTAATGATGGTGACCTATATGTATGAATGAATCTACATCATATCAAGGAACATGTGTGAGGAAAATATGCCTCCAACCGCATTGGAGGTAAAAAGGAGGAGATCTGCAGGTAACATAAGGCACACATGACCAAAGCAGAAGCTAGAAATATAACCAACGATAGTTAGTCATTTTAAAAAGATCAATAAGGAAGAAATGGATGAGATGATCTCATAAACCTAATGTTGACATGAAAAAGGGTTTGAGATGTAACTTGTATAGAGGAAAGAGGGTTCTCCCAAAAATTGGTGTTCCCTAAAACTATGCCCCAGCTCTGGGAAGGGGAAAGAACAAATTGATCAATGTGGGAATTCTGCTAGAAGAAAGCTAATCAATGTGGGAAGATTTCTTAGGATGATTAATAAAATGGAAGGTTGATCAATGTGGGAAGCCTTCAAATTCCATAAGGAGTAGCCATCCTTTGAGGGTATGGTCTACTTTATACAATATATAGATGGCAATAATAAATGATAGCCATCCTTTGAGGATGGTCTATTTATTTTTGATTTTGATTTTGATTTCATGCTTTTGATTTTTTTGCATGAATTTTTTTTTTGAGGGATCAATATATTTTTAATAACTTTTATTTTTATTTAAGCATCCATGAATTTTGATTTTACATGGGGAGAGTTGGGACTAGCTAAGTAGACCACTTAGGAGGGGATAATGATGTACAAGAGACACCCCTGGACCTTTGCATGGTTCAATAGGTGAATAAGAGGGTGATGGATGTAATGATTGTGGAGTTCTCACCAAAGGGGAGAACCTATCCATAAGGAATATGCTATGGGTAGAGCCATGGTGCCCATATTTAAGGTCACATCTAGGAAGTGACGAAAGACCACATAGTTCCAAATCATCACAATGAGAGATGGAAAGGCTAAGATGGAGGAATGATCTAAGGATATGACTAAGGGAACATTGGTAAATGTGCTAACAATAGAATGGTCACAAGTACAATGTTAAGTAGTTCCACTTCGGTTTACCATCAAGGGAGGCCAAATGATAGGCTCTCAACCCATACTTGTGTGTAATAATGTATGGTCCAATCTAGTTAGGGGAAAACTTTCATGCATTGGCTCCTTTCTAGAGTAGTGAAATTATGATTTTCTTTGAGAATGAGGTCACTAAAATTAAATTCACGTTCCTTAAGGTGCTTATTGTAAGCATGTTTAATGTTCTCTGATAAACATGATGGTGTTCAAGAGTGAGAGAGGGATGACACTCATCTAGTATCTCGAGTTGTGTTAGATGAGATTGGTGGTAGTCTTCATCATATTAGAGATGAAGTCGTGAAGGACATGTGAAAAGATGGAATTTAAAATTCAAGAGGAAGGATGAATTTATAACCATAAAAAAGAGAGAAAGGTGTAGCCCCCCATGGAGGTATGGAATGCTTGATAGGCCCAAAGGGTGAAAGGAAGTTGGAGATGCCAATTATGACCTGCTTGATTAATGGTTTTGGAAAAAATGTTTGAAGGGTTTTATTAGTAGTTTCATCTTAGCCATTAGCTTGGGGATAATATGGGGAAGAGAAGTTGAGTTGGATGTTAAATGTTACATATTTTCTTGAGATCTTTGTTTTTAAAGGACTTTCCATTGTCCATAACAATTTTTTGGGGAACGCCGAAGTGGTAGATAATGTGTTGATAAATAAAATTAATGATTGGGCTAGATTTAGTTGAGGTGAGTGGGATTTCTTCCACCCATTTAGTGAAATATTTATTTGTAGTGATGATAAAGTGATGTTTTTATGAAGAAATGAAAGGATTAATAAGACCAATAAGATCAAGGCCCCATTATGAAAAGGGACAAAGGTCCTGAGCAAATAGAGCTTGAATAGGAATACAAATAATATTGGAATGTTGTTGACATTTTCACATTTCTTAACATATTCAAAACAATCATGATTGAGGGAAGGCCAGTAATATCCAAGATGAAGAACACTTAGTAATGGTTAAGCCACTAAAGTGTCCACCAAAATACCATCATGGACTTCTTGGATGGCCTAAGAGAGGCTTCATGGGATTTAAGACATCGAGAAGAACACCGTCAAATCCCGTTTATAAAGAATGCTGCCAAGGATCACATAGTGGTGAGCATGCGCTAAAGAAAGGAACTCTTAGCATTTTTGGAAATATAGGAGGAAGGATGGATTGGGATAGATAATCAAATATTTGAGAATACCAAAGGTCTGGTGAATTAGATTCAATAAGATTAACCTAAGGTAATTCATGGAAAAGATCACGATGATGAATGATGACATGAAGTTTGGACTCCTCTATTTTCCATGGGATGAGATAAACGAGAGGGATGCCATCATATCATATCAAAGTAATTGGTCATTAAGAGGGAACAACTTGGATGGTGTAGGAATCAAAATATTCAAGAAGAAGATGAACAATGTCATGATATTTTTGAAGAGTGTCATTTTTACATTGATACTCACTTGTGACTTGTTTGATTATAAGCTCGGAATCTCCATGTAGATGTCAAGAATTTGAACACCTAAAAAAAGTGGTTTTGAGGCCCAAGATGAGGGCCTCATATTCTACCATGTTGTTTGTACACTCAAAATTGAGTTTATATGTGAGGGGAATAGGAGATTTTCCCAAGGAGGAATGAGAATGACGCCAACACCTCCCCCTTGTTGACATTTTGAGCCATCAAAGAAGAGAGTGAATTTAAGAGTGTCATATTCATGATGAAATTGATTAATGGATTCATCTGCAAAAATTTCTCATGAGGTAAATGTGTACTAGGAAGAGGGCTTTTACTAATTGGTCGGAAATATCCTAGCCCTTAATGGATTTTGAGAAACGAACTCAAGGTCAAACTCAATCATGAGCATGAGCCACCAAGTGATATAATCATTATGGTATGGCTTAGAATGCAATGTTTTAAGGAGATGGAAGCTAGTAATGACATATGTCTTATGATTAAGAAGGTAATGTAAAAAAGTTTAGAAGTAGCAAAGAAGAGAGCACAACACAACTTTTCAGCTTTAGTGTAGAGTCTCACAATCATGAAGAGTGTGAATGATATAATAAACAACCTACTCATGGTTTTGGTCATCACGATGGGCTAACATGGCTCCTAAGGCATGATTGGTGGCAAAGATGTACAAGTAAAATGGCTCCCCCTCACGTGGAGGTGTGAGCATTGTGGAGATATGAGATATTGTTTAATATTTTCAAAATATTTTGACAATCATGATCCCAATCAAATTCAATGTCCTTGTGAAGGAGGTGATGAAAAGGTTGAAAATGATCTAAGAGTTGTGAGATGAAGTGGCATAGACATATTGGAGGTGACCTTAAAGGTTGTGAAGTTTCTTAATATTGGAAGGGGAGGCATTTCAATGATTTCCTTAATTTTTGTAGGGTCAACTTCAATACCCCTAATAGAGATGATAAATCAAGGAGCTTTCCCTTTAAGACTCCAAATACACACTTGGTTGGATTAAGACAAAGATAAAAGTGAATGAGGCACTTGAAAAGGACTTTGAGAATGGAAAGATGGTTGTGTTGATGCTTAGATTTTCCTAAAATATCATCAATGTAGTCTTCTATGGTTTTTGGATGAGGTCATGAAAGATATAAGTCATAGATCCGATAAGTAACACCATAATTCTTTAAATTGAAGGGCATGATGTGATAGCAAAGGTCCCCAAGGAGTAATGAAGGAGGTTTTGTGTTGATCTTATGGTGTGATGAGAATTTGATTGTAACTAGAGAAACCATCCATGAGAGAAATCATTTCATGACCTGCGGTAAGATCCACAAGTTGATCAATGTTTGGGAGAGGGAAGTCATCCTTAGGGAAAGTGAGATTAAGATCTCAAAAATCAGTGCATATGCAAACTTTCCTGATGCTTTAGAGATGGGAAAATGTTGGAAACCCATTGGGGATAATCAATGGGGATGATGAAATTAGCTTAAAAAGGCATTGTAAATCCTCTTTAACAAAGGAGGGAGAGGTGAGGGTGCATGTGGTAAAGTTTTTGCTTTACTAGTTTAGCATTGGGATAGGTGACGATATTATGGATGATGATAGAGGGTCAAGACTTGGCATGTCTGAATATGACCATGAAAATTCTTGGATATGATGGGAGAGGAATGTGGTGAAATATTATAGCTCATGTGGATCAAGAGATTGGCCCACTTTGAGAATGTGAGGCTCTGTGAGTCCCGATATTGACATCAATGGTGGCTTCATTAAGAAGAAGCAGGTGAATCGGATGGTAAGGTCTTTATGAAGATAAGATTATTCTACCCCCATGTGGGAAAGGATTCTTCATCGTTAGAAAAATTAAAGACGTCAATGGTAGAAGAATATTCTTCTATCATCTTCGGATGGAAAAGAGGAAGGGACCTAGTCTGATTGTCACACTGATAGGTGACCGGTCCCAAAGTTATGGTGGAGACTAAAAAAATTCAGAAGCAATGGAAATGGTGTCATCCAGTTCCATGTCTTCAAGATTCAAAAAATATGGAGAAGGTATGTTCATGTATTTGGGAGTCATAGGGGATGAGAGAAAGTAAAGAGGGTATGTCCATGTCTTTGAGCATGTCCAGATATTTGAGGTTGGAAAATATGGAGAAGGTAAAGAGGTATGCCCACATTTGAAAGTTGAGAAAGGAAAAGGAGGTAGAGGAGGCATGTCCCACGAGTATCTCGGATGGTGGAATGGGATTTAGGGGACTACTCCGGTATCCTAACCCAAAATTTCATAAGTTTTTGACATTGATCAGAATAAGGCCATGTGGTCCATGTTCATAATGGCCTAGGCCGAATCCTTTCCAGGTGCAATGATGGAGATAGTTATAGGAAAAATATGGGTTGTTGAGAAAGCTAAAGCCACTAGTATAAACCCTGGCATGTGGAATATCATTGATGTGGGAAGAGGGGGTATCAAAACCACCATAAATAAGATTGGTGTGAAAATGTGGTGGACCAAAAAGAACAACATCCCTAATGTTTGGTTGGTACATAGGTTCCTTATTGGGTCTACCGATATGGTGAGGAGTGGAAGGGCATTGAGCATGAGAAGGAGACACTCCCCCATCATAAGTTTATCCATTGTGTTATCAAGGGAGCCCTTGTTGGGGAGTTTGGATGAGGGAATGAACTTGAGTTGGTGGAAGGTGTAGATGGATCATCCTTAGGGATGAGCACATCATTTGGTCTATAAGTCATGTTACATCCTTGGAAGGGAGGAGCATCCCAGGAAGTGTTAGGATATTTCCCTCATGTTCATATTTAAGGGAATGATGAAGTGTAGATGGGACACAATGCATGACATGGATCCATGGTCATCCGAGGAGAAATTGTATTGAAATTCTCCCTCAATGATGTATAAGATCTCATGGATGAGCTTCTCACCAACATGGATAGGGAGGATGACTATTCCAAGGTGGGAGAAATGACATCGTTAAAAGCACAAATAACCGTGGGTGTTTGAGCGATAGATTCCTTTGGGATCTTAAGTTGGTCAAAAGTGTGTGAAGGAATGATATTAATTATTTCCCCATTGTCGATCATGGACCATCGAATGAATGTATCATTGATCCTAACCGTAATAAAGAGGGGAAGGTCATGTTCTTCTAGTGGGATGTCTGGAATTTTAGTTTCATTGAATGATATAGTAAGTAGAAGCAGTAAGTGCTCCTACGAAAGATGTGAAGGGATGAGCTTCATCATCATCATAGATGTCATAATGCACTTTAAGGCTTCGATAAGAGCATGTATATGATTTGGTGAGATTTGGATGAGATCATAGAGTGACATTTGACTGGGGCTTGATGAAGTTATCTAACAATGCTTTATTCAATAGGCTTAGGAGCCACTAAAATAGAAACCTTTGGTTTTGATGATGTGGCCAAATCCTTAGGAGGAGGGATGGTGATGAAGGTCTTGTCTTTTGATTGGAGGTTGATTTGGGCTTGCATGGGATAGATTGAGTGGTTACCCGAACTACATTAATGAACAAAGGAGGGCTATTTATAGATGAGTCATCCACCAAAGGTGAAATAACAAATGCTAGACTAGATGTGGAAGGAAGGGACTGACTTGGTCTAAGGGAAAGTATTCCCTCTTCAATGAGTCTATGAATAATGTCTGGAGCACTCTACAATTCATTATCATGCCCATGGGTATGATGAAAGGAACACATAAGGTTGGAATTGAACCATAAAGGATTCTTTCCTTTTGGGTCAAAGGCCTTGATAGGAGGAAGCGTGATTACAAAAGTTTGTAGTAAGTGTTGGAAAATTTTTTTATATGATCCAACTAGAGCACTAGAAGATGCCTTATGAGATACTTTGGATGTTTGGGGTAAAACCCGAGTGTATTGATGCTTTGATGATTTGAATTCAATTTTGATGTTGATTGGTGTTTTAGTGTTGAATGATCTTGGATTGGTGAGCTGAAAAATGTTGGGTTATGAAATAGACAATTTTGGATTGGATGGTTTAACTCTAGGAAGGATTATAGATTTCATATGTAAAGACACATCCTTGGGAGGAGTAGCGACAACCTTAACTAGGGAGTCAGAAAGTAATGCTATGGTTGGTTTGGGTACAAGAAAAAACATTTGTCTGAGGTAGTCCATGAAGGTGGGGATTGAGGGATTGTGTTGATGACATGGAAGGAATATTTGAGGTCATTACAAGGTAAAGTGACTTTTAAACATTCCTCAAATGATGAATTTGGGGTGAAAGAAGAAGGTGGTGTGGATGTAACCACAACAGTTGATGTGGGTAAGAGAGTGGGAGGAAGAACTGATATAGGTTCCACAGATGGTATGATGGGAAAGGGTGGAATAGATATAGGTGAGGTGGTCAAGCCTACTGGAATAGATGAAGTAGATGATGAGGTGGATAAGGAAGTTGATGAAGGACCAACACTGAATGTGTAAATAGGCTAAAATGGTTGCTTCATGAATGTCTCTAAGGGCATAAATGATATATTTGCTAATGGGGTTTGGTAGTTATAGATGTGGGAGTAGATCGTTGAGATAGATGTAGGTATAATAGATGTAGGAAGGATATCAAAGGGAATAGATGTGATCGATGATGAAGTTGTGGATGGGATAGGTTCTTGATTGATAGTGTTTAGGGTGTTTATAGTATGAGCATTAGGTGCTTGGGTTGTAGTGGAAGTGGTAGCTTGGCTTGTCGATGTATGATTTGGAAAAGGTTGTTTAAAAATGTCGAGTGGTTGATTGGGTGAAGCATTTGGATTGTCGACTTGAAGATCACCCTGATCGATGAGTCTTTGGACCAGATCCTTGAAAGTATGACATCTTTATGTCGTGGCCTCAGACTTAATGATACTTGCAGTAATGGTCTTCACAATACCACATAGGTTTTGGTCTTGACTCATCAACTGGTCGGATAGAAGAAGTGTGATAAGGTTTCTTTGCCATCAATTTGTCAAATATTGTATTGTATGACTCCCCAGGGGAGTGTAGTTAGGTGCTGGTCGAGTGACTCGTTGTTGATTCCATGTGCTAGATGTAGACACAGGAGATGATTTAACAACTACAACATTGGTCGTTGCCTTTGATTTGTCATTTGGTGTGGATGGTTTAGTAAATTCATGTTTGGGTTTATTTGATTTCATTTTAAATGGCCCTACTCGAGGGCGCATGTTTCAAGTTTGTGGGCCATGGTGAAGGCCTCATCAAAGGTTCAGAATGATTGGATTTGTAAAGTCGAAGATATATGATTTGCACATGAACGTGAGAAGATCTCAATGAGATCATCTTGTGGAAGAGGAAAGGATAATTAAATTATAACAAGGAGCAATCATGTGAAAAATATGTAATGGATTCATCTTCAAATTTTTGAATGGCGTATAGATCATTGATGGTTATTTTTCATGCAATGTTAATAAAATTTTTTTCTAGAAATAACTGTGTGAGTTGGGAGAAAGAGAATATTGAATATTAAGGGATGTTATTATATACTATTCAATGCGGGACCAACCAAGGACATGGGGAAAGTGTGAAGCATTAAGTCCTGATCATGCACAATAAGATACCATCCATGTTTAAATGCATTAAGGTGATATTGTGGGTCTTCTTTGTTGTTAAATGTATAGAATTTTGGTAATTCCCAGTGTAGAGGATATGGTTTAATTGGTATGGATGGGTGAATAGGCTCATTACAGATTTGCTCATATGATAATGAGACCTTGGTTCCTAAAGTATAAGCTTCAAGGTTGGCTAACCTATTCATGAGGGAATGCATGGGATCATTTGAAAGAGTTTGTTGGGGGATAAGAGGTGGTGGCTGCATGTAAGAAGTGGTCAAATAAATTTTTTGATGAACTTGCGGATGTGTTGGTGTTTGAGGAATTTGTTGAGGGTAAACCATGGGATGTGATTGGAAGGATGGTTATTGAAATAATTGTTCTTTGGGTGATGGGAACATGATAGGATTGTTGGGATTGGGTAGGTTGATGTGGAAAGTGTTGAGCAAGAATGTGGGTATGAATGGGTTGAAAGGGGTTAGATACTACATAATGCAAAGGACTCATGAAAGGGGGTTGGGAAGTATTGAAAGACATGCTAGATGTGAGAAGATCATACTATCCGGATAGGGGATATGATGTTTGGGCGTATTGACTAGGGACACTAGTGGAAATAGTAACTGAAGAGGTGAGGGGAAGAGTAGTGTTGATTGTTGTTGTAGTAATATTTTATCCAAAACAGCCCAAGGTGTGCTAGCACATCACTTAGCCGAGAAATGAACGCTCACCGAAGCGTGTAAGGATACCAAGTCCCTCTTTTATGAAATATTTTTCAAGAAATTAGCATGATCATACAAATATTCTAGATCGATAATAGATAATCAAGTATATTGCACAACATAAACTAGATCTAGATCTCAACTATTATACATGGCTAATTAAACAAGAACCATAATTAGATTTACCATACAAGATCCATGCTCAGTTATATCAACAACCAATATCCAACCACAAAGATCCATTATATTAATTACTATAAAACACAGAAGCTTCATACATACTTAATAATGTCACCATCAGTCATGCGTGCCCATAAACCAACAACATAACTCTACAAAACATGGATGATACCTAAATCATGTAAATCAATACATAGATACATACAAATATATATATACACACACACATATATATAGGGGTGGGGAATTTCCCTTCACCACCTATGCATCCTCAAAATAGGTTGCATGCTAATAATAGTCATGCACCACTACAAGATAATTACAAAAGCATGCAAGCTCGCTACTAATAGATTATCTAATAATAACTACAATTCTGATCCTATTAATAGCCCAAAACTGTACATGGCGCTTTATCTCTTAGTCATCCGAAAAATCCTTTGTGTGATCTTCAAGTCTTCATACTAAATGTGCTCTACACTCCATGTCTATATTTAGCCTTACAATAAAAATAACTAAGTCCTAAATCCTCACTTTTCTTGTGTGCACCCTGTTCCACTATTCTTCCTTGTGCACCTACACGCCCTATTCCCATGTGCCCAATCCTTATGCACCTTTAGCACTCAAGCTATATTTTATCATCCCAAAATTACCCCACTTGCTTCATTTCGCCCCCAAAAATGGTTAATAATAACTTATCTATCCATGAACAAAGAATAAGGAATGAAATTATAATTGTACAAAAGAATAAAAGTATACTTGGGCGCTCTATACTTCGTAGAGAGAATCAATTCTGAATATTCTGCTTTGACCTCTGCTTCTAACTCATTCCAATCACTCAGTGCTTTATTTTTTTTTATGGGATGTCATCAAGAACCCCATCCATCTCATCTAAGGTCATGTTCTCACCTTCATTTTGCAACACTCTAAGAACATTTTCTAGGCTGGAGACCATCCCTTCCATCACATCCATCCATCATGCGATGAGTTTTCCAATATCCTTTATTCTTTCCTTGTGAGGGATCTGGGTTGCTGCAAGCGCATCACACTTTTCTTCTACCAATGTGAGCCTCTCCTCACACCCAATTGCATAATTTCTTTCATGCCTTAAGGACCTCATCCTTATTTTCCATAGTCCTTTTTTTTTTATGATTATATCAAGGGCCACACACATATTCAATTCGAGATCTACCTTTTTTAGTTCATCCTTCAAGGTGTAGTATAGATTCATAACTTGTAATTTTCCGTGCAATAGTTTCCTTAGCCTTCTCTTCATGTGCTACAACATCCTTTGGTTTTGCATGCACACTAGAATTTCTTCCATCACCATCTAAACAAGGGTGCACAAATAATGCATCACAGATGGGAACGTTTCTGGAACTTTTTCTTCCAAGTGCGGCCTTACCTTCAAAATTTCATCTCCAATGTGCTTTTCTATACTTACCAATGCATCCACCTTCAGCTCATCTTTTTCCTTCTCTTCTATCAGGTTCTTTAGCTTAGTATCTTTGTCTTTCGATCATCCAAAAGTGCCGAATAGTTACCACTTTATCAATGTTCCGGTATGCAACCTCAGTAGATACCTTTGTCAAGGTGTTGCTCACTTGTTCATCTGACATTACAGGGGGCTTGACAGTCACATGGCATGAATGTGGTGCCTTCTTCATTCTCCTTGATACACATGATTCTTCACACACATCAAAGTTAGTCTCGTCTATATGAGTATGCATTTCCCATGATAACTATTTTTGTGTGCAATTGGTCACCCTTTCGAGTCCATCATCTTCTATTCTTGGGCCACATCCTAGTAGCCCATTATATTACATCTATGGGTCACATCCTAGTAGCCCTTATTATTCTATTCTTGGGCCACATCCTAGTAGCCCTTTATCTTCTATTTATGGGTCACGTCCTAGTAGCCCTTCTTCATTATTAGGCCACATCCCGGAATCCCTTCATCATCTTCTATTAGTATCTCACCTCTCGGTAGCCCATCTTCTTCAATTCTTGGACCATATCCATTTCATCCATCACATATTTCTTCTATCAATGGTTGTGGCAAGCCCATGGTCATTTCTCACATCAGTTCTAAATGTCCACGTTCACTTTCTTCTCCTTCTCAAGATCAGACAAGTCATGCATCAACTTATAAGAAACCCAAACAGTTTCTTAATCAAGCTTAGATCAAAATTGTAAAGATCTCGATAGCTCCCAAAAAATCAAACAATCTCAAAATTATAAATCAAGCATGATTCAAGAACACACATCAACATAACCATCAAGTATGGCGCAAAGTGTGTAAACCTCTAGATGGGGAATTAAATCTCCCACATACAAAATCCATGTTTAAGAACAAATCAAAGTCATTTATTGAGTGTGAACTCACCTTGATAATTGAGATCGGGATAATATCACTCTCAATAAACAAATGTGCCTTGTCTCCCTTATCAAGGAAATTTCAAACATCATTTTGGATCTTACCACACAGAGTGACTCTGTTGTTCCCATGTTTCCAAAAACCTATCCAAAAACTAAAAATCAAAACAAGTCAAAAGTACAAAAACATGAGAAAATACAACAAAAATCAAAGGTACAAGGATCAAACATTACAATCAGCTATTTACGTACACATGGATGTTTCTTTCTTCCCTTCCTTGCTATTCTTCTACAAGTCTTCTTACCATTTTCATCCCTTCGGTGATATTTTGGTTAGCTTATTCACATGAATTTTGTGACATGTATCTCTATGGTATCTGTTTGACCCTAGTCTTTTATCACCTTGGTAAATTAACGAATGACTGACCTCTTAGAGATCCTATCACATTCACCATCTAATAAACTTGTTGCAAAGAACTTTTGGACATATTTGTTAACACTAGCCAATGTCGTCATCACAATCACTTCCACCTCCTTCCATCAAGCCATTTGTGGTTCTTAAACCCTTATCAAACAAGAGAGCTGAAATAAGTTTTTAGAAATCAATAATCAAAATCAATTAATCAATAAGAAAAAGCTAAAAGCAAAAGCACATTGATATATAACTCTCTCTTGGGGTATTTCTAATAATCTCTATCGAGGCTATGGATGCCTGACTGGTAGTAGAGAAATGTTATGAGTAGAATCAAATACATCTCCATCAGGGATATGGACACTGGTGGCAATAGAGCAATGTACGGCTATCCTTTCATCATCCATTCAAAAAATCACCTTTCAAAATCAATCATTCCTACACATTGGCTAGGATGTCTTCACTTGTTGTCTTTTAAATCTTCCCTTCAAGAGGTAATTAAATTCCACGTGCACACACTGGATCTCTATGAGTAAACATGATTAGTATGTTACCAAGTGTCTTTTTTGGACCTTGTTCAGACTCTTGCTCTAGTCCATATCTCATCTCATGATTTTGCCTTTGGCTAATCACTTCTTCATTGCAAGGCTTCTAAGCTACATTCATATCATTCACATTATTCTTCTACTTCTTTCAAAACATCCATGTGTATAAGATTACTTTTTTGCCATGTTTTCAGACACCTTTGTACCCTTTCAAAAACAACCTTCTCCTTCCTTTCTATCATGTGATTTTAGGCCAACTTACGTTGGGGCATCCTTGCTTCTTCCCATCATTTCATTGGTTTATGTTCATCATCATGTTGAACCTATCCATAATGGCCTTGGGTCTCACTTCTACCCATGAAGAGTTTTCCTTTGAATACTCCCACCTAATCGTTGGGGAATTTTCGTACCTTCACCTTTCTCATGCGCACGTGGCCTTATGCCCTTGTACATCCCATCTATCACTAGGGGCATCCACACTTCCTTGTCTTCTGTACATAGTTTCAGAAAAACTTTCAAAATCAATTAAAAACATTCAAATATGTTAGAAAAATCATTTAAAACATTCAAATATGTTAGAGAAATCACAAAAACATTCAAATATGTTAGAAAAATCATCCAAAACATTCAAATATGTTAGAAAAATCATAAAAAAACATTCAAATATGTTAGAAAAATCACAAAAACATTCAAATATGTTAGAAAAATCATCCAAAAAATTCAAATATGTTAGAACAATAAAAAAACATTCAAATATGTTTTAGAAAACTTCTAAACAATTTAAATCATCCTAAAAACGTCACTCTTTGGTTCTCACTTGTTCATGTGCACGACTCGCGGATCATCTTGATCTACCTCCATTAACAAAAGTTAGGCTGCTTACTTCGTCTATACTCTGGGGCACAACGAGTTTCTGGTATTGTTTCGTAGTGCACATTGCTTTTTCATCGGACCGAAGTGTCCTCCATTTTCCCTTTACATGTATCCTTTCTTAGGGCATCATCATTAACCCTTGTCGTTAATTCGAATAGGTTGGAATTGAAGCTTGATAACAAAAACATTACATTGTGTTTCTCTATTAGGTTAGCTTGTTTACTTTCTCATATTGCATTACATTTTGTATGTTGCATGGAGTTAAACATCTTTTACTTTCTCATATTGCATTACATTTTGTATGTGGCATGGAGTTGGTGTTTTTAGCAATGGACACTTGTTCATATATGGCTTTTCATGTCATACTACACTTTTGTTCATTCTTTTTAATAAGGATCGATGATGAAGATCTCCATAGCAATATGATGAAAAATAAAGTTGTTTAAAAGGCACTGGATGGATGTTAGCTCAATCTCCCTTTCTCATACTCCTTTTCTTCTATATCCCCTTTCTTTTCTTCTCCTTCACATTATCATTTCTTCTATTATATTTTGTCATCATATTTTGATCGTCGATCGAGTTCTTCTATCACCCCATCACCAATTGAGGGGCATCCTTCATTATTCTTATTTTTTCTTCTATCCCTTCAAGTTTTTCTACTTGTTTATGCTTGTCTACTTTCTTTGAAGTGACGTTGCTTACGCCACCCCAAATAGGGGCAAATGTAGACACCTAAAATATTCTTACACTTAGCATTTCATCCAATTCAACTAATTGGACGACACTTTGTTAAATCCCCATAATTTTCTCCATTCTTGAATGCCCATTCACGACACTCTTTCGGTCGTATTCCTCCTATAATCAGCTTATTTGGCTAATATCTCTCTTATTAGCTAAATATTCCTCCTTTCGACCATTCAGAACCTCCCAAGTTCTCTCTAGACCACTTCTATTGGCTTCATAGGCTATTTATTAGTCACAATTGGTTATCCAGACCCGTCCCAACTCTCAATGAGTCTCTAATCACTTGCTAATCAAGTTTAAATAGCCTAATCCTAGCTTAACTAAGCCTAAAGCATGTTTATCCTAATCTAATCTAAAATTTATTTTTGAGCTTTAGTCCCACATGCACCCAAATTCCAAATTCTCCCAAGTGGAAAACTATAAATACAAGGCTAAGCCTACCCATTCAAACTGCAACTTTACACACCTTCACACCTAGGATATCTTATTAACACTAAGAACACCTAGTTTTGGGATTCCATTTGTATTAGCTTTAAGCTATAAGAACATTTGGATCTTGGCCATACTCCATTGTTGAGAGCTCCTCCATCTTACATCCATCCATTCCAAATATAGTTAGTAAGGGAAGATCTAAAGCTTGGCCATGTAGCCAACTTGGAGAGATCTCTTCACTATTTTTGGGAGTAAACAACACACAATTTGATTGCTTAGAATCTAACTAGGTTCACTTTCATTAAGCTTTCATAGAGTAGAGAGTAGTATACATGTTAGTTTTTGATGTTTTTGTCAAAGTTATAATGCTTGCATATTAGTTACTCTTGTTTAGCTCTAATCTCATGGTGCATGGATGAGTTGGAAAATATTTGAGGTTCTTTAGCCTCATTCCATAGCTTTTGCAACTTTGCATTTCATATAATTACCTCTTTTATTCCACCACCACCACCTCCTAGATCCTAAACCACCGATCCTTTTGATCCTCCCTCTCTGTAGTAGGAAGCAGACCGGAAGATGCACTGCCTTATGTTCCAATAGTTGTGATAAACTGAACTCCCATGGTATATAAAGTTAAGATACTTCCAGATGTGATACCAAAATTTTGTGCACCCACATTTTGTGTTGATGATGTGCAAGAAAATATACCTCTAATTGGACCTCTAAATAACACAGACGATGATTGCACCACCATAGATGAATAAGCTACCTGATTAACTTTTGAACTTGACTACAAATTAAATATTTCTGTCACTACTTTACTACCCACACTAGCTTTCTTACTAATGACTATCATAGAAACTAGAAAACCAAGTGCAAGGGCTAGGTCACCAGGAGGGATCAAATGCGCACCCACGGTCCTTGTAGTCTCCACCAACGCGATCTCATATGAGGTCAAAGAGGGTTCTATACCATGAGTATGAGCTCAAAGAGGGTTATTTGCCATGTGTACCCAAATGGGGGAGTTCTAGATGCTCCAGATCCACGTCCTCTATGTGAGCTCCAAATCCTTCACGAGCCATCTCTCTCCACAATGCCATTTGTTCCACAACTTCATGTTACTTCTCTAAATCCCTCTCGCGTGCCTCATTAAAATTAAGCTGCCTTTCTTCTCTCTTCTTTCTACCACTAGGTCTACCATCTTTCACCACACTGCTCTTGCCCCCATGCATGGTGGGGTTTATCTAGTCATAGGATGTTGTTTCAAATCGAGAGTCATGATCAAGATTTTAATTGTGAAAGGGATCTTGCAAAATATGATCCTCTGGGTTTAGGCAAGAACTAGAACTTAGAACCTCTAGATAATAATCGGTATAAAATGCATACTCCAAAATATAGATATTCGAACACCACTCGACTAATGATCTACGGCTCATGTCCAAGTCAAATAATTATCATGCAAATCTTGGAATTCTTCCTGCATCTAAACAAGTGTTCAAAACCTCCAATTTCTCTTTGATGCATAAGCAACCAGCCACTCATACAAATCTATAGGGAAAATGAAGAAGAACATCTTATATATCTCATGATACAAATTCTGTTCAACCCATATGTGTGCATTAAAATCAGGTCCAATGTTAAATCTATGAGCATAATCTTCCTCTAAATTGTCTAACCACTCTTCAATGTTGGCCAAAGTCAACCGATACGTCTTCATCATGCAACATCTTAACAAACAACTAAAAGAGGTCCCAAAAATGGAACCAAAATTTAGTCTTATTTTATCCACAATAGCCAAAGGTGCACTAGCACACCACTCGCCTAGAATCGAGCGCTCACCTAAGCATAAAAGGGTACTAGGTCCCTCTTTTATGGAAAATTTGTTAAGAGGTTAGCATGATCATAAAAATATTCCAGATCCATAACAGATAATCAAGTATATTACATAACATAAACTAGATCTAGATCTCAACTATTATGCATGGGTAATTAAACAAGAACCATAATCAGATTTACCATACAAGATCCATGCTCAGTTATGTCAACAACCAATATCCAACCACAAAGATCCATTATATTAATTGTTGTAAAACACAAAAGCTTCATACATACTTAATAATGTCACCATCAGTCATGTGCACCCATAAACCAAAAACATAACTCTACAAAACGTGGATGATGCCTAAACTATGCAAATCAATACATATATATAGGGGTAGGAAATTTCCCTTCACTACATATGCATCCTCAAAATAGGTTGCATGCTAAGAATAACCATGCACAATTACAAGATAATTACAAAAGCATGCAAGCTCGCTATTAATATATTATCTAATAATAACTACAGTTCTAATCCTATTAATAGCCCAAAACTATGCATGACACTTGATCTCCCACTCATCTGAAATAGCCTTTGCATGCTCTTCAAGTCTTCATACTAAACGTGTTATGCACTCCATGTCTATATTTATCCTTACACTGAAAATGACTAAGTCCTGAATCCTCACTTTTCCGTGCACACCTGTTCCACTATTATTTCACACGCACCTATGCGCACCCTATTCCCATGTTCCCAATCCTTATGCTCCTTCATTACTTATGATATATTTCATCAACCCAACAATTGTGTTGATTAGCGAGAGGTTGTGAGGAATAGGCATGACTATCTAGGTAGTCTGATGAGTCGAGGGATTGGTGGAAGAGGAAGCGAGGTGGGCTATAGAAAGCTCATTAGCTACAAGATGGGTATTTTGGGGATTGGTTTGATAAGGATAAAGTTATTGGAGTGGTGGTCCATCTGGGGGAATCTAGGTTGATCTCCTAAGGAGATAATATTGGAGTGTCATTGGATTGGCATCCAGAAGCTCTTGGAACATGGTATCACCGAGATGGACCTTAGGAGGTCCAAAGGATTTTGATCGGATGGATGGTGGAGTATCTGGTCTAAACGAGATAGATTGATAGTACAAGAATGGGTTGGTCTCACCTGAATTTGTAGTGTGAACAAGGGATTCTGGGTGAGAGACATCAATAAGCGGTTGACTACTCATAAAAGAGGTAATCAAGGGCACAGATGAGGTGGCTGTTGTAGAGAAAATTTGTTGAGATAAGGAATCATTTGAAGTGAATTTTTATTCCATTCTCTTGGTCGTTAAATGAGTGACTATGGGCATGAAAATAGTTTTTACCCAAGCAAGTAAAGAAGATAGTTCTTTTTATGTTATTACTTTATTTAAGAATGTATGAAAAGAAAATGGGATGGATAACCAGGTACCTATGAGAAGGTAAAATATGTTTGGTTTTAGGTAAGTTGTGACTAGGGAATGTCTAAGGAGGTTTCTTGTTGGATGATGAAATCCTAATCGAATACCTGTAAGGGAATTTTTTCATGTGTTAATTGATTTGTGCGATTTTGGATGTGTGTGATAAATGTGAGATGTAGAATATTGAGCCCCTACTTAAGCTATGTGAGTAAGCAAGATGCAAAAATAATGTTAGTTTAAGCCCAAAATGAAGTATGATATTCGATGAGGACACAAGTAAGAATGGGAAATTACGATGCAAAAAGGAGAAAAATAGGGAAAAAGTGAGGAATACCTAGATAAAAAAATTCATATATCTACACTTCTCGGGTGATGAGTGATCCAAGCCATGAACCCAACATGAACAAGCAATAAAGCGGAGCTTCACGCTATAGTGTTAGTGGAAGACATAAAAAGAAAAGAAAAATGAATAAATGCAAGAGACCACCTAAAGGGTTGTCCCCGGGAATGCCAGGAATGTTGTGGTATTTTCTCATTCGTTATCAAGTTAATGAAATAACTACTAAAGAAGATACATAACTTAGAAATACTAGAGGGTTTATGTTACCTCGGATGTACGATGATATAGGTGCGCACGATGGATGATGGATCCTTACTTCGCTATAAATCAAATGAAATATGCAAGTAAGACTAAAAATGATTTTGATTAGATGATTTGGGTGGGGGTTTCCAAAAAAGTGGACTCGAGAAGTATTAACTTCCTCGGTGGATGTCAACCCCTATTGTTAAATAAAATGATGTAAACAAGGAAATTTATACTGATAATATGTAGAGACTAAGAGAATACAAAATATAAAAGAACTATTGATTGATTTAGATATCGATCTAATTAAAACAATGAAAGATAAATGTACCAGTCCGGGTCGATGATGACCTAGAATATACAAAGGTAATTCGAAGAAAAATTAGGAGAGCTGGATCAGAAATGTGGGATGAGTATGGAGACCATGCATGATCTCGAATGTAATCTAGAAAGCTCGCAATGATCCCGAGGATCTGGAATCAACTGCAGAGGATGTGCAGAGGAACAAAAACCGGGGAAAAAATATAAATCAAGTATTAAAGGGAAGGATTGAAACCAAGACCCTAGTCAATGATGTCTTGGGTGTAAACAAGCTTATTTTTCTATAACAGAGGAACTGGATGAGGGTTGGAGCCAATAGGAAAGGACACATATCTCAGACAAGGATGGGAAAAGGTTCTAGAATAGAAAGTATGGGCTTTGAGGCCGAGTCGATGGTGACCTATCGTGGTGACAACCTATGACGGGGTTGGATAAAGTTGAGGAAAAGTGAGCTAGATGAGCAACTTGCAAGTATAGATTTGTGAAAGGAGGTTGATGACAAAGTGTGAGTGTTGTTATTGATGATATGAACTTGCAAAATATTAGATACAAGAAATACCAAGATAATATGACAAAAGCTGATTAAAGCAATGTAAAATGACAAAAATCTGATCACAATTGATGCATGCACATTGCAAGGAGGTCTGAGAGGTCTGTAATGGCTTCTGGAATGTTCAGGCATGAAGGATTGTCTACAGGTTGCAAGAGAGCTTTGGGATTCACATGCATTTAATGGGGAATAGAAATAAAGGACATATCTTGATAGGTTCGATGACAAATGGGTTGAGTCACGCCTGATCGTAGGGAAAGGTTCCCCAATTGGAATATTTTCTAATTTTTGGCATGATTTCTTATTTTTTTAGGAGTTGGCCAAATGATTTAAAGCATTAGGTGGGAAGGGGTTGTTTAGGGATGAGGTGTAGGTGAGTTGGAAATGGAGATAGAGCTAAAGAAGCGTAAGGAAAATCATGGATGTATATTTAAAATGAAAGCATTCCAAATAAAAAGTTGGTTAGGGCGTGATTAATTAATTAATTAATTGATGTTGATTAAATAGAATTAAAGGTGATGGGCATTTAATTAATTAATGATTATGGATTAATTAAATTTAAAGAGGGTATTTGATTAAATAAGAGGGATGAATAGAATAAAATATGCGCACGTAGGCGATGAGGGTATAAATACCAAATTTAGGTGTCTACAATGAAAAAATGCATATTTTGTAGTTATCTTTGTATATATGCATGGCTATTTTGAGCATGCAACCTATTTTGTGAGTGCATGAGCATTGAAGGGAAAGTCCCCCTATAAGGATGTGATGTATTTCATTGTTTTGGGATACAATGCAATATTATGAGTTGTATTGGAGTTACACTATATGTATGAACTTGCACTCATAAATATATGACAATATTATGATGTATTAAGTTCCATTTTTGTGATGAATTAATATAATTGATGTAGAGAATTAATCAAACACAACCATTCCACTATGTTAGAATCAAGAAAATATCATAAACTTTTCAAACTTGTAAAATAACTCTTCTTTTCTTAGTCAAGATACCTTCACAAAATATGTTTTTTTGGATTAAAAGGAAAAATTGGCTTAAGAAATCATTTCAACATATTTCTCAGTACCACATCATTCCCATCCAACAATAAATCTTGTTCAAATCACTCAAAACATTCAAATGCACATCTATCTCACAAAATTGTAAATTTTGGCTTCTTAAGGGCATGTACTCCACTCCAACTATGCATCTACATTTCCATGGCTACCCTGAGAGTTATCAAAAATTCAATAGTTAACTTTCAACTATCCTAACATGATCACAAAATCTCAAGTTTCAAATCTTATTGTACCTCCTTATACTTCACTCGTTGTTATTTTGCTCTAGTAGAACCACTAGCTCTGCGGACAGTCTTGCAACTCATCTAACATCTAGTGCACACACTTTCGAGACACAAAATAAGTCATTATGAATACCATTTTAATGTCCTTTAACTCCATGAAAAATATCATTATCCCTTCCTTTGGCATCTATCCCTCAAAATCTACCTTATCAAGCCCAAAGTAAGCCTTGGGACTATTTCACTATGCTAAGAAGCAAACTGTTAATAACTGTGCTAAATCAGATGACTTACCATCTTCAAAAACTTGTAAAATTGTTTCCTTAGGGAATCTTGATAGTCACTACAAATTTTCAACTTTTTAAAACTAACACAAGATCTTCAAAATAACCTTCTTCCTCAAGACTGTCACTATCCCATTTTTGCCTCACAATCCTCATGCACAGGTTTATCTTAATATTGATATAATTTAGGGATTCCTTTGATAACTTAAAACTTTGAAATATTCAAGTTCCCACATCTTACTACCCTCATATTCTATGTATGTAGTGCAAATAATCCATTCAAGGAATAAATATTAAGGCTTTAAGTTGGATCAAGCCCTTTTATCACAACTATATGTTTACCTCCTAGAAATTTGGTATGATTTTCTTCGATTGATAGCTTCTGTAAGCTCTATTCCTTTTGGATATTACTTATTGCTCACTCAATATGATTAGTTCAAAGTTTCATGTTTTTAATCCCACTTTAACCCTCCTTTTCACTTTTCCAACCTTAGAAAATTTAGAGACCAACTATCACCTACAGGTGTATCATTAGAACTTTCATGATTAGCTAGTGATTTTGTAACCTTAAGTGCTTATTTTTATCTTGAATATTGGGGAGGGAATATTGAGGATGATTACTTCCAACTTTTTAATTCTAATTCTTTGAAAATGACTTCAAATCAATCTTTTAAGTTAATTTTTTGTCACCTAAACCACCACGTACATGATTAGATAGATAATTGTCACAAGATCCTTCAATTGGGATCTCTTTTTTGTTAGAATCCTTTTGGATAGATAAAATATATATGTGGAGAAGGATTATACAAGTTATGAGTCTTTTAAGTCATGCACAATATCTCTAAACAATCTTATCTTTACAAACCCTAAGAGGGTTTAATTGTAACCCTAGAGGCTTCCTTTATTAATAAAAAACTTAAGACTTATTCTCAAGAAGTAGAACTTTTCATAGAGGACTGAAATCATCACCATCATGGTTCTGAGAAATCATTGATAGATTAAGCATCGAGTATTTTAAGGTATTTGACCAACTTCTTTCTGTGTTACCCTTAATAAGGGTTTTGGATTGTGCAAATCTCTAAATGCTTATGAGGCTCAAAGTAATTGTTTTCAAGATATACATCTTCCCAAGAGGTTTGTTTTAATCCTTTATTGAATCCTGAGAAACCAAAGATAAATAATTGCTAATAAACCTTTGAAACTTTTGGTAGAACTACCTTACTCTGCTATGTAGATGACTACTTTCCTCATATATAAATTCCAAGCTTCAAACCAATGACTAAGGCCTCCACAAAGATAAAAATCATGGATATGAGTCTTCTTCCACTATAACACAGGAAAAATTCATAAATAACCATCAAAGGTAAGCTCTACAATCATTCTATCTAAGTTCTCATGAAGAAATAAGACTGTGATAGTTTTCAAGGAAATTACTCAGTGACTTAGACAAGAACAAAACACCTTAGAGATTTGAATTCGTTTCAACCCACAACATCTTCAAACTAGAGCTATTTTTATCCTTCCCAATTGAATTCAACACCGAAGAAGCTAAGAAACAATAGCAACTTACCAAAATGATGCTCAATATACAAAAATTGTAACTTTCACGTACAAAAAAAGAGTTCACCATTGAAGTTTATATATATTTTACACAATTATTCTTCTATAGATCTCTCCCCACGAGCTCTTCCTATCCCAATGAGTAAATAACTCCAAAAGGTGAGTGCTTAACTAAACAAGCATAAATTCTACCCTAACTAACTTCTTAAACACATTTCATGACTCAAAAACCACATTTTAACCTCTAGTTACATCATGTGCTTCTTTCATACATATTAGGAGTCTTTATTTAACATGAATAACCTCTTAACATGACCTTTAAACCACATAGGAGCACCAACACTTCTTAAACAAGCCCATAATGGATTAGACACACAAGAAATTCAAAATAACTCTTTTGGAGGGAAACATAGCATTTGAATTTTTGAAACCTAGACTACACTTAGACAACATGACATGGAATTTTAATGACTTCTAGGACCTCCTAAGACACATTGCACATCAAAATTTCTCAGCCACACCAAAATTTAGCCAAAGTAGAGATGCTCCTTCATCATACTCCCAAGGAATGAAAGCGTTTCTTTCAAATGTCTTCTTCTTGTAATTCCAATTGTATTGTACTTTCTTGAACTGATCTATGATTACATACCATTCTAGCTTTTCCTTCATCAGCTGCATCACATCCTTGACTAGCTTCTTGGTCTTTGGTATGATCACATTCTTGCATAAAATGATCATTTTTCATTATCCCTAAGCTTCTCCACCCCATGGATAAGTATATACATTTGATCCCACTTTATGTGAGATGAATTTTCACTATAGAAGAAATTTATTTCATCTCTTGCACCTTTCTCTTGCTCTTCTTGCTTGATCTTATCTTCAAAGTCTGAAAATAGTGTCTTTTGCTTGCTATCTTCACCTTCATTTTATTTCTTTACATCTATCTTCTCTGTCAATACTGCATTCACAACACTAGAAGCAAAGTTAAGTTGATAAAATTGAGTTCTAATAGCTCCTTACATCTTCTCTTCTACCATTTGTTTTCTTGCTTCCATTTTCTCTTCTTGAGTCTCTCCTTGAACTAGAAATTTCTCTACATCTTTGGGTTCCTTTATTCTCTTTTCATGACTATTTCTCCTTCCCCAAGATCTAATTTCCTTCCATCATCTTCATTCTCTATATTTTGATCATTTTTCTTGGTCCTTGTACCACTGAAAACTATGGTTTGTCCTCTTTCTTCTTGAAATCTATATGTTCACTCAATTCATCATTCTTTCTTGTCCTCCTTTGATAGATTTCTTTGTACTCTTCCTCACGACTTAGCCATTTCCAAAACTTCTTGACTATACCTTCCTTTATTTCCTCTCTATCGCATTTCTTTTCATCATTTTCCATCTCTTCTAACAAGAATTTATTCATCTTCTCTCTCTCTAATTCCTTCTCAACTCACTTTTATTTCTTTTTTTAAGAAAGTCTGTTTCACATTTCTTCTTCCAACACCTCACCTAGGATTTCTACCTAGAATTATGGTGTTTACAACCTCTTTTCTCCTCTCTCAATCTCTCTCTCTCTCTCTCTCTCTCTCTCTCTCTCTCTCTCTCTTTCCATGCCTTTTTCACCTTAGCTCTCTTATTATTCTCTTTCCTCTTTCCTGTCAATGCTCACAAACAACTTTGACAATTTCTTGTTAGAATAAAAAAATTATTTTCTAGAATGTATTAACCCACTATAATACCAATTGATGTAGATCATCAATCAAACACAACCATTCCTTTGGGTTAGAATCAACAAAATCTCATAAAATTATCAAATTTGCAAAATAACTCTTCTTTTCTTAGTCAAGATACCTTCACAAAATATGAAATTTTTGGATTAAAAGTAAAAATTGGCATAAGAAATAATTTCAACATATTTTTCAGGACCACATCATTCCCATCAAATAATCAAGCTTGTTCAAGTCACTCAAAGCATTCAAATGCACATATATCTCACAAAATTGTGAATTTTGGCTTCTTGAGGGCATGTGCTCCACTCCAACTATGAATATACATTTCCATGGATACCCTGAGAGTTATCAAAACTTAAATAATTAAATTTAAAATATCCTAACATGCTACCAAATTATCAAATTCAATTCTTAGTGTACCTCCTTATAATTCACTTGTTTTTATTTTGCTCTAGTAGAACCACTAGCCCCGAGGCGAGTCTTGTAAATCATCTAAATTCTAGTGCACACAATTTCAAGACACAAAATCAGTCATTACGAGTACCCTTCAATTCCTTCAACTCCATTAAAAATATCATTATCCCTTCCTTTTGCATCTATCCCTCAAAATCTCTCTTGTCAAGGCCAAAGTAAGCCTTGAGAGTATTTCTTTGTGCTAAGAAGAAAATTGTTAATAAATGTGCTAAATCAGATGACTTACCATCTTCAAAAACTTGAATATTTTTTTCCTTAGGGAATATTTATATCCACTATGAAGTTTCAAAATTTGAAAACTATCACAAGGTCTTCAAAATTGCCTTCTTCCTCAAGATTGTCATTGTCCCATTTTTGGCTCTCCACAATCCTTATGCACATGTTTATCTTAATACTGATATAATTTAGGGATTCCTTAGAAAACTTAAAAATTTTAAATATTCAAGTTCCCACTTCTTACTACCCTCATATTCTATGTATGTATTTTAAAGACTCCATTCAAGGAATAAATATTAAGGCTTCAAGTTAGATCAAGCCATTTTATCACACCTACAGGTTTACCTCTTAGACCAATATGATTTGCTTCTAATTGATAGCTTTTATAAGATCCATTACTTTTGGATATTTATTATTCCTCACTCAAGAGTATTAGTTCAATGTTTCATGTTTTGAATCCCACTTTAACCCTCCTTTTCACTTTTCCAACCTTAGTAAATTTAGAGACCAATCTGTCACATATAGGTGTATCATTAGATCATCATGATTAACTATTGATTTTCCAACCTTAACTGCTTCTTTTTATTTTAAATATTATAGAGGGAATAATGAGGATGATTACTTCCAACTTTTAAATTCTAACACTTTGAAAATGACTTCAAATAAACCTTTTAAGTTGATTTTTGTCACCTAAACCACCACCTACATGTTTGGATGAATAATTGTCATGAGATCCTTCATTTGAGATCTCTTTTTGCTTGGAATCCTTTTGGATATATAAAATATCTCTATGGAGAAGGATTATAAAGGTCCTTAGTATTTTAAGGTATGTACAAGATCTTCAAACCATCTTTTCTTTACAAACCCTAAGAGGGTTTCATTGTAACTCTAGAGGCTTCCTTTCTTAATAAAACACTTAAGACTTATTCTCAAGAACTAGAAATTTTCACAGAGGTCTAAAATCATCACCCTTAGGGTTTGAGAAATAATTTATAGATTAATAATTGAGAATTTTAAGGTATTTGACCAACTTCTTTCTATCTTTACCCTCAACAAGGGTTTTGTATGTAAATCTCTCGAATACTTATAAGGCTCAAAGTAATTGTTTTCAAGATCTAAATCTTCCTCTAGAGGTATTTTTAAATCCTTTCTTGAATTATGAGTAGTCAAAGATAAATAATTTCTTGTAAACCTTTGAAATTTTTGGTAGAACTACCTTACTTTTTGCTCTGTACATGACTACTTTCCTTATATGCAACTTCTAAGCTTCAAACCAATGACTAAGACATCCAAAAAGATAATGAATCATGGATATGAGTTGTCTTCCACTATAACATAGGAAAAATTCATAAATAACCATAAAAGGTAAGCTCTTACATAATTCTATCTAAGTTTTCATGAAGAAATCAGATTGTGACAATTTTCAAGGAAATTACTCAATGACTTAGACAAGAACAAAGCACCTCAAAGATTTGAATTCCTTTATACAAACAACATATTCAAACCAGAGCTATTTTTATCCTTCCCAATTGAATTCAACATCGAGGAAGCTAAGAAAAACAAAACTTACCAAAATGATGCTCAATATACAAAAATTGTAACTTTCACGTACAAAAACAAAGTTCACCATTGAAGTTTTTATATATTTTACACAATTATTCTTTTACAAAGATCTCCCCACTAGGTCTTCCTATCCCAATGAGTAACTAAATCCAAAAAGGTGAGTACTTACCTTAATAGGCATAAATTATACCCCTAACTAACTTCTTAAACACATGTCATGACTTAAAACCACATTTTAACCTCTAGTTACATCAGTTGCTCCTTTCATACATATTAGGAGTCTTTATTTATCATGAATAACCTCTTAACATGACCTTTAAACCACATAGGAGCATGAAAAATTCTTAAACAACCCTATAATGGCTTAGACATACAAGAAATTCAAAATAACTCTTTTGGAGGGAAACATAACATTTGAATTTTTGAAACCTATACTCCACTTAGACAACATGACATGAACTTTTAATGACTTCTAGGACCTCTTAATACACCTTGCACACCAAAATTTCTCATCCACACCAAAATGGATCCAAAGGAGAGATGCTCTGCATCATACTCCCAAGGAATGAAAAAGTTTCTTTCAAATTTCTTCTTCTTCATGTACTTCCAATTGTATTATACCTTCTTGAACTGATCTATGATTACATACCATTCTATCTTTTCCTTCATTAGCTGCATCACATCCTTGACTAGCTTCTTAGTCTTTGGTATGATCACATTATTACATAAAATGATAAATTTTCATTATCCCTAAGCTTCTCCACCCCATGGATAAGTATATACATTTGATCCCACTTTATGTGATATGAATTTTCACTATAGAAGACATTTATTTCATCTCTTGCACCATTATCTTTCTCTTCTTACTTGATCTTATCTTCAAAGTTTTAAATAATGTCTTTTGCTTGCTATCTTCACCTTCATTTTATTTCTTTACCTCTATCTTCTTTGTCAAACCTGAATTCACAATACTAGAAAGAAATTTATATTGATAAAGCGAGCTTTAACAATCGCTTGCTTTTTTTTTTCAACCATTTGTTTTCTTGCTTCCATTTTCTCTTCTCAAGTCTCTCCTTGCACTAGAAATTTATTTTCTTCTTTGGCTGCCTTTATCCTCTTTTCATGACTATTTTCACCTTTCCCAAGATATGATTTCCTTCCATCATCTTCATTCTCTATATTTTGATCATGTTTTCTTTGTCCTTGTACCAATGAAAACTATGGTTTTTCCTCTTGTATATTGAAATCTATATGTTCACTCAATTCAACATCCTTTGTTTTCCTCCACAATTTTTCTTTGTACTCTTCCTCACCACTTAGCCATTTCCAAATATTCTTGACTATACCTTCCTTTATTTCTTTTCTACCACATTTCTTTTCATTCTTTTCCATCTCTTCCAATAAGAAATTCATCTTCTCTTTCTTTCCTTCTCAACTCATTTTTCTCTTTTCTCAAGCAAGTTTGTTTCACCTTGCTTCTTCCAACACCTCACCTAGGATTTCTACCTGGAATTTTGGTGTTTTAACCTCTTTTCTCCTCTCTCAATCTCTTCTCTTTGTGTGTATAAGTATTTTTATCAATTTATGCAAAGCATCAATCAAACAAAACCATTCCTCCGAGTTAGAATCAACAAAAATCTCATAAAATTATCAAACTTGCAAAGTAAATCTTCTTTTCTTAGTCAAGATACCTTCATAAAAATATGAAATTTTTGGATTAAATGGAAAATTTTATTAATAAATAATTTCAACATATTTCTAAGGACCACATAATTCCCATCAATAATCGATCTTGTTAAGTCACTCAAAACATTCAAATGCACATCTATCTCACAAAATTGTCAATTTTGGCTTTTAATGGCATGCACTCCACTCCAACTATGCATATAAATTTCCATGGCTATCATGAGAGTTATAAAAATTTAGTAGTTAACTTTCAACTATCCTAACATGCTCCCAAAATCTCGAACTTCTATTCTTAGTGTACCTCTTTATACTTCACTTGTTATTTTGCTCTAGTAAAACCACTAGCCCTTGGGAAGTCTTGCAAATCATCTAACTTCTAGTGCACACACTTTCAAGACAAAAAATAATTCATTCTAAGTACCCTCTAATGTCCTTAAAATCCATGAAAAATATAATTATCCCTTCCTTTGGAATCTATCCCTCAAAATCTACCTTGTCAAGCCCAAAGTTAGCCTTGAGACTATTTCACTGTGCTAAGAAGTAAACTGTTAATAACTGTGCTAAATCAGATGACTTACCTTCTTCATAAAATTGTAAAATTGTTTCCTTATGGAATATTGATATTCACTACAAAGTTTCAACTTTGAAAACTAGCACAAGGGCTTCAAAATCACCTTCTTCCTCAAGACTTTCTTTGTCCCATTTTTGCCTCACAATCCTCATGCACAAGTTTATCTTAATACCGATATAATTTAGGGATTCATTATACAACTTAAAAATTTGAAATATTCAATCTCCCACTTATTACTACCATCATATTCTATATATGTAGTTTAAATACTCCATTCAAGCAATAAAGATTAAGGCTTCAAGTGGATAAAACCCTTTTATCAAACTTACATGTTTACCTCCTAAACTCATATGATTTACTTGATTAATAAATTTTGTAAGATCCATTCCTTTTGGATCTCACTTCTTCCTTAATCAATATTATTAGTTCAAATTTTAATGTTTTGAATCCCACTTTAACCCTCCTTTTCACTTTTCCAACCTTAGCAAATTGAGAGACCAAGCTGTCACCTATGGGTGTATCATTAGACTGTCATGATTAACTATTGATTTTCCAACCTTAAGTTATTCTTTTCTATTGAATCTTGTGGAGGGAATACTGAGGATGATTAATTCTAACTTTTGAATTCTAAAATCTTTAAAATGACTTTGAATCAATATTTTAAGTTAATTTTTTTGTCACCTAAACCACCACCTACATGCTTGGATAGATAACTATCACATATCATTCAATTGAGATCTATTACTAATTGGAATCCTTTTGGATAGATAAAATATATATGTGGAGAAGGATTATACAATTTATAAGTCTTTTAAGTCATTCATAAGATCTTCAAACCATCTTATCTTTACAAAACCTAAGAGGGTTTCACTATAAATCTAAAGGCTTCCTTTCTTCATAAAACACTTAAGACTTATTCACAAGAAGAAAAAAATTTCATAGAGGTCTGAAATCATCACCCTCGGGGTTTTGAGTAATCATTGATAGATCAATCATCAAGGATTTCATGGTATTTTACCAACTTCTTTCAATTCTACCCTCAACAAGGGTTTTGGGCTGCATGTAAATCTCCGAATGCTTATAAGGCTAAAAGTAATTATTTTTAAGATATATATCTTCCCTAGAGGTTTTTTTAAGCCTTTCTTGAATCTTGAGCAGCCAAAGATAAATAATTTATAATAAATCTTTGAAACCTTTGGTAAAACTACCTTACTCTTCTCTATAGATGATTACTTTCCTCATATGCAACTTCCAAGCTTCAAACCAATGACTAAGGCCTCCAAAAAGATAATGAATCATGGATATGAGTCTTATTTCACTGTAACATAGGAAACATTCATAAATAACTATCAAAGGTAAGCTCTTCAATAATTCTATCTAAGTTCTCATGAAGAAATCAGAGTGTGACGGTTTTAAGGAAATTACTCAGTGACTTAGACAAGAAAAAAACACCTCAAATATTTGAATTTCTTTCTACGAACAACATCTTCAAACCAGGGATATTTTTATCCTTCCCAATTTAATATAACATTAAGGAAGCTAAGAAACAACACGGACTTATCAAAATGATGCTCAATATACAAAAATTGTAACTTTCACATACAAAAACAAAGTTCACCATTGAAGTTTATATATCTTTTACACAATTATTCCTCTACTGAGCTCTCCCCACGAGCTCTTCCTCTCCAAATGAGTGAATAAGTCCAAAAGGAGAGTACTCAACTTAATAGGCATAATTTATACCCTAACTAACTTCTTAAACACATGTCATGACTTAAAAACCACATTTTAACCTCTAGTTACATCATGTGCTCCTTTCATACATATTAGGAGTCTTTATTTATCATGAATTACTTCTTAAAATGACCTTTAAACCACACAGAGCACCAACACTTCTTAAACAAGCCCTCAATGGCTTAAACACACAAGAAATTCAAAATAACCCTTTTTGAGGGAAACATAACATTTTAATTTATGAAACCTAGATTCCACTTAAAGCAACATGACATGAAATTTTAATGACCATTAATGACTTCTAGGACCTCCTAAGACACCTTGCACACCAAAATTTCTCAACCACACCAAAATGGATCCAAAGGAGAGATGCTCCTACATCAACAATGGATCGTTGTGGATGGATATTAGTTGTTGATGTCTTTCTTCATGGTTTTTGTTTGGTAAATATAATCTTAATTGTGATATAATCTAATATGATTTCTTATTATGTGTGTTTCCAATTTGAGTACATGGAACTAATTATTATGATGGAATATACAATTTGATTCTAGCTGATTTGGACATTCATGCTAATATCTTGACAAACTCTCACAAAGGAAGGACTTGATTGGCTTTGCGCGCTTTGAGTGAGAGTCTAGATCTGTCAGATGAAGTACCAGCGTGCCTACAAAATTCGGTGGGAAAAAAAGAATACATTAGACAAACCTCACCACACCCCCATTGGTGTGATAAATATTACATTAATTATAAAAATACTCCCAAGAGGGATCAAGCCACATGTAGTTCTCCCAATTGTATGATGATGTGAAAGTTAGAAAAATTAAACAAGATGAAGCCCTTATTTTTATCTACAACACTTGGAAATTAATGTTTAGATTGATTGTAGTGCTTAAATTTACATGTTCTATAGGGCATGTATAGGTTTGTATTTATAATTTTAGTAGTTTTTCTATAATGTTCTCTACGAGAGAAGTGTTTTATTGTTTCTCTCGATGTCTTTCTTAAATTTTTCTTTGATATAGGATCCTAAGATGCCCCTAATGATTAACGGTGCATATGTTTATATATAGATGAATTATGCAAATGAATTCTCACTCAATTGACCCTAAGTAAAAAAAGTAGATTTTACATTTTAAAAAATGACCTTTTTAAGCGTAAGGGATAGGTTCATCGGCCTATGAATAGATTCATTGGATGAATCCACATCGTAGGCAAAAGGATTGTCCAAACTAAAGTTAGAATCAGATATTAGACAATGGAAGGTTTATATATGGTCTAAATATGTATTTTTATAAGGTGTGGTAATTCCTGAAGTTTTAAGATGGAGAAGTAGCTAGTATATACACTTATTTTTTCACTTTATTGACTTTTTTTCTTCACATGCACCATTGGTGCATTATCTTTCCTATAACGATGTCCTCATGGATAATGTTGGGAGTAAGGAGTAATAAGAAATAGTTATGTGCATCCTTGAGAATATATTAGGTTGGTAAAAAATGGTACTTATGAGAGAGATTTGATGTTTAGTCTAACTATGTAATACTTTCACATATTGTCACATCCCCTATAATCATCTTGTACACTCACTATAATCAACAGTATTTTTTGAGTTCACATTTCAAAGTACTATTATCTCAAAGTTTTCAAGACATCTCCTATTCAAAGTTTCATGTTTTGATCATTTAACCAAAATAAGCTCCCTCTTATTTTGGGTTAACTAGCTTCCTTTTGTTCCTTAGTCAAATTTTTACACATTTAGGCACTCAAAATTTTCTAGGTATTACTTCATCAGATAGAGAATTCTTTCCCTTTCTAGAAAGGTAAGGAAGTCCTCCTAACTCCTTGTATTTTGCAAGTTATGGCTCGGCGGAGTTTGGAGGGGAAATTTTCCCTAGGCGGGCCCACGGAGGTAAGGAGGAAATTTTGCCAAGGAAATTGGTGGGTTGGCGGAGGCGCGAGAGAAATTTGACACTTAGCCTTTTGGCTAAAAAACTCAAAGGTAAAAAGTTCACCCGCAAGCCCACAAAGGAGAATGGAGAAAAATTGATTAAGTCCGCATTTAATCACAAGGCGCCACGTGTCCATTCATCGGTGGGGATCGGGCGTGAAAGGATTTTTGGTTTTTTTCCAAAACCATAAAAGTGCAAAGGTGAAATGTTGGACCACATCTCCGCATCGAATCAGAAGGTGCCACGTGTCCACACATCAGAGTGAGTGGAGGTAGCCGTGGAGGACTTTTGGAAAATTTTCCTTGAAATGGGCAAAAAGGGTGAAATGTTATTCTGAAGCCCGTGGATGAACCAAAAAGTGCCACATGTCATTGGGTTGGTGGGGGCATGGAGATTTTGGGGAAAATTTTCCCAATTTGAAAAAAGAGGGAAAAAGGTCAAATTTTGGCCCGCAGACCCGAATTTTGCCCTAATTTTGCCAGTTTTGCCCTAAATCTTCAAGAGGCCATATCTTTCGATCTAGAGCTTGGATTTTCACATTTTTGGTATCAATGGAAAGCTGGTGAAATTCTCCACATGATGGACACTTAAATTTTAAATTTTGATGGATTTTTGTGGGAGAAAATTGAGAAAACGTCTCTGGCATGCAAAAATGCAAAAAGTTTCCCCGACTCCGCTCCAATGTTCTCCTGCCACGTGGATGGCCCGATTTCAAAGAAATTAGGGAAAAGGATCAAATGGTTCATATGAAAACTAGAAAATTGAAATATAAAACACATTTTTACACACATAAGCTCTTTTTGGGCTCGTCAGAAGCATTTTCTTTACGGCAGAGGAATTTAGAAGAGGGAAATGATCAAATTTGTTTGTAATGGCTTTGGGTCGAATGATTTAATGGTTTTTCAAGTCTTTGTGAAGGGGAAATCAAATTTGGAAATGGAAGCACATTTTTTGAATAGAGGACAAAAATGATTGTTAGTCTTCTTCTATTCTCTCCTCTTCATTATTTTTCTTCTATTCCCACTCGTTGTACAAGTTTCAACTCTGAGATCAATAAAAAGGAAGGAATTTTATGTCCCCTCGATGGAAAAATCGATTGGTGCTTTGTGACCAACGTGTTTTATTTGTCTTGTGCTCAGAAATTACAAATTTTCTTTCTTCTATTAATTAATGCATGTAATGAAACTTCCAGTTGATGTGTGTGGGCATCTGACACTCTACCCACAACATTGATTTCCCCTCCTTCATTCTCACTCCCTCCCCTTTCTCAGATTGATTTTTCTGCATAACAAGGAGTTGTTATTATTGCCATAGGGATAGTGGAGTGTTCCTATGGATCTCTGGTTGAAAAACCACCATAAATCCACTTTGGTTTTACATGCTAAACAATGGTAGTTGCACCATTCAAATGTAGAGGGACTTAGATTCCCATAGCGTTGGCTTGAAATCCACAAATTTTTCCACAAGACAAATTTTCTCACCAATAGTTTTTGGCACCCACCGTGGGGTAGAGTTGCAAGCATCTGCACCCAAAAATGACCACAAGGTTTTTAAAATATCATTAAGTTTGCCTTTGAAGTCTGAAATTCCTTGTGATCCAAAAATACAAAAAGATTCAAATAGAAGAGTTTTATAGATTGAGCAGCCATATGAACTGCATGGATGTAACTCAAAATTCTTATAAATCCTTCTAGAAAACCTTCTTTTCTCTATCATATCAAAGGAAATCATTTCAGACCTGAAAGAGGTTACTTGGCATATTTGGCAGAGTGTAAATCATCTCACCATTGCTACAAAATTTTGGGTTGTGAAAGAGAAGACAATAAACTTTCAAGCTGGCTGATAGAAGGTATACTCACTAGCTGAGGCAAGGAGGAGTGATTGACCCTACTTTTGAGGAGTTGGAGAGAGAAGAAGTAGAGGTTATAGCTTGGTTTGATAGAGAGGAAGAGATTAGAGCTCAACTTGAAGAAATTACAAGACTCCAAGCTGCAGCAGAGGAGAGAGAGGTAGCCTTAGCTGACCAAGAAACCAAAAATAGAAATAGAATGGGTGACCATGAACATGAAGCACATAGGCCTATTGTGCCATGGGAGAGAAACACAGGCCCACTTTCCCTCAACAACCTCTTCATGATCTGCCAAGAGGCTCTAGAAATAATTTTCCCAAATTTAGGGGAGATGGTTCTCAACTCCCTGAAGAACATGTAGCACATTCATCACTACTTGTGGTGTATTAGGAGTTGAGAATGAAGATGTGTTAATCAGACTATTTGTGGAATCACTTCAGGAAAAGGTTTTGAATGGTTTTACATGCTTCCTATAAGATCTATTACTTGGTTGGGAAGATATTAGAAGAGCATTTGAAAATAGATTCAAGAGCATTGAAGATGGTCAAGAGTCTGCTGGTGTAATTAGTCCAAATAAAGAAAGAAAGCTCTGAATCCATGAGGGACTTTGTAGCAAGGTTTGACAGATTGACAAGAAGAATCCTGAAGATGTGCTACCTCCTGAGAACAACCTGAGAAGATTCTTCATCAGTGCCTTGCCATCAGAAGTTGGTTTCTTCCTCAGAAGAGCCCAACCAAACACACTGAGGGAAGCTCAAGACTTTTCCATTGAAACTGATGATGACTTAATCCTCTCTGGAAAGGTGAAAGGCCCAAATGGGAAGTAGAAGGGTTAGAGTTTGGCTTCAATAACTATAGATCCTATGTTCTAGAAAATGGAAAATGATTTGGTTTCCTTGAAGAAACAGTTGTCCCAAATGACAATGAGAAATGCTCCAAGGAGGCCAAACTTCCCTGATAGAAAAGAATTGCACCACCTCCTCGCCAACTTTCCCTTGAAGCACCTCCTATCAATGCTATCTGTGACACCAGAGAATCAAGAGAGGATGCTGAAATTGATGAACTTGAAGGAGAAATAGCAGAGGATTATGAAGGCTACCTTGAAATTGAAGAAGTTGATATGCACAATGGCTTGTTTGAGTTTGTTGATGATGGGGAAGAAGAAGAGGAAGCCCCAAGCTTCTCATGTGTTGTCTTCACTCGAGCTCAATCCAAGAAAGATGCTCTACCCTCCGTGGCTCAAAAGGAAAAGAAAACTAAAGAAGATCCCACTCCAGTAGCCACACAAAAGAAGATCATCAGCAGAGGCTCACCATTACCACCCTCAATGGATTTAGCCAAAATGAAACCAGGCCAAATGGCTGCTAGAGATCAGGCTGTTATATCTAGTAAGTCACCTTTTCCTTCTTCTAGCTCACAAGTTATTAAAAACACTCCTCCCTCCAATGAAGTCTATTCTAAGTCAGCTAAAATTTAGACCATAGCTTCACCTTCACCTCCTTCTAAGTTGATGGCCTCACCCTCAGAAGACAATCCAATTTCCAAGTCAGCCAAAGTTCCTCAAAGACCCTTACCATGTAAACCTTCCCTCACTCCAGGAACTTCCCCCTCATCCAACATTGTCCCATTTGATTTTGTGGAACATGCAAGTAAGACCAAAGTGCAGCTCTCAGAGATTGAATACTTGCAAACACACCCTGCTCAGTTTGATAGACTAATCAATGTTGTTTAGAGCAATAGTTCTATACCCTCAAGTTCAAATTCTAAAGGTCTGCTCCTAACACCATCTACACCACCTGCTCAAAACATGTTGGCCCTAAGTGCTTCCAAAATAGATAAGGTGGAACCCTTCTACTTGTCTCTTCTCATGAATGGTTTTGAGCTCAACAATTACATCATTGACTCGGAGCTTCTGATAATGTAATGCCACTCAAATTTTCCAATGCTCTCAGCCTGACACTAACCAGAGTTAACGGAGCTTGTTACTCAATGGAATCTAAGAAAGTACCACTAGTAGGAAGGATAAAAGATGCACAAGTGGCTTTGGCTGAATACCCTGATAAGAAAGTACTTCTAACCATCTTAGTGGTAGACATTCCAAGCATCTTTTGGCATGCTCTTGAGTAGAAGTTTTTGTAGAGACCTTGGTGGAGAGATAAAGATGGATTGGACCTCTAACAACTATTCCAGTAAAGGGTGAGATGAAGAAATATTCTTTCGGTAAGAAAAATGAAGTTTACAGTAAGAAGTTCCAAAGTGACCCAAGAGCTAATATCCTCTTTCAAGATTGTGGATTAGGAAACTATTTCCTTACTTCACAATGAGAAGAAGACTTGCCACTTTCCTGGAATCAGAGAAAGATCAGGTTTGGACTATGGAGTTTGATGGAAGCCATTCCAAAGTAGGCTCAGGGGCTAGTGTTGTGTTGTACTCTCCTTCCAATGTGATGCATCCTTTTGCATACAAACTGTAGTTTGACAACACCAACAATACAACAAGAATATGAAGCTCTCCTCTTGGGCATAAGTGTAGTGGAAGACATGGGAATCAAAAAGCTGAGATGCCTTGGTGATGCAGAAGTGATAGTGAAGCAAATCCACCAAGAAATACTAAGTGAAGAACCCAAGGCTCAGGCATTACAGGAATAGAGTGTGGGATTGCATTGAATTCTTTGATGCATTCTCTATTGAAGCCATCCCAAGACAAAAAATGAAAGAGTTGATTCTCTTGTAGTATCAACATCCCTATTGACTCCTCATCCTTCTTTTGGCAAGGAAAAATAACCATTGAGATGGTTTTCAGACCAAGTGTACCTGATAACGTAGATCACTAGAAAGTTTTCAATGATGACAATCAGATTTTAGCCTTCTTGGAGCAAAGAGACAACTTCAATAATCTCTTCTTTGAGGGAAGTGTTAATCCACATAGAGAAGTTGTGGCTGAAGATGCATCAGATGAAATTGAAAGAGTGGATGATGAAGGCATGATCAGATTGAAAGGTAACAAGATCCCCAAAGGTCTAGTCTCTCTAGAGGACCTGTTTGACAAGCATGACAAGATTTATTCGTGAAAAAGAAAAGCTATCTTCTCGCTTGTCCATCTGATTTTGACAAGGAAAACATTGGGACTTTTGAAGATCCAAGGATGGTCAACATTGGAAAATGCTGCTCACCTGAAGAGAAAAGGAAGTTCGTTGCTTTGCTTAAAAAGTACTCTGATGTGCTGGCCTACTCTTACGATGAGCTCAAATATTTTCAACCGAAGGAAATGCATCATTCCATTCCTCTGAAGCAAGATGCTAAGCCCTTCAGGAAGAAGCAAAGACCCTATAATCCAAAGATTTCTGATGTTATCAAGGAAGAAGTGAACAAGATGCTGAATGCTAGAATCATTTTCCCCATTCACCACTCAACATGGGTGGCCAACATTATACCAGTCAGAAAGAAAAATGGGGAGATCAGAATATGTGTAGATTTCAGAAATCTAAATCAGGCATCTCTCAAGGAAAATTACCCTCTTCCGATCATGGATCATATCCTACAAGTAGTTACTAGATCTGAGATGCTCTCTTTTCTTGATGGCTTCTTAGGGTATAATCAAATTAAAGTGGCCAAGAAGATTGTAGTAAGACAACTTTCACAACTCCTTGGGGCACTTTTTCTTACAAGCAGGATGCCTTTTGGCTGATCAATGTGGGAGCCACCTTCCAAAGAGCCATGGACTTGGCTTTCAAAGATCTCAAGCATTGCATTGTCATATACCTTGATGACTTAACCATGTTTTCAAAGAAGAGAAGTGAGCATATCTTCCACTTGGAGTAGATTCTTGCAAGATGTAGAAAACATGGCATTTCTCTAAATCCCAAGAAGTGTATCTTTGGAGTCACAGAAGGAAAGTTGTTGGGACACATCATGAATAAGCATGGAGCACATATTGACCCTGAGAGGGTAAGTGTTATTCAAGCACTATCTCTTCCCACCAAGCAAGAAAGGAGTGCACTCATTCTTTGGGAAGGTAAATTTTCTTCGCCGCTTTGTCCCCAAATTTTCTGAACTAACAAAGCATATCACCTCTATGATGAAGCCTCAAACAAGTTTCAAATGGAGTAGTGAAGGAAAATCAACATTTGAAGAAATCAAGAAGGCCATTGCCAAAGCTCCAATGCTGGTATCTCCAGATTTCAGCAAGGAATTCATCATGTATTGTTATGCCTCGTGAGCACACTCTTTTTGTTGTCCTAGTTTAGAAGAATGATGAAGGATTGGAAGCACCTATTGCTTTCATGAGCTTCCCTTTGAAGAAGCATGAACTAAATTACAGTCAATTGGAGAAGCATGCATACGCAAAGTGGTCAAGGCCGTGAAGAATTTCAGATTTTACATACTCAACTCTCACACCGTGGTGATGGTCCCGGAAGTGCAATCAAGTCCATTTTGACACAACAAGATCCTAGAGCCAAAAGAGGAAATTGGATTGCAAGGATCCAAGAGTATGACCTGGAGATTAAGCCCTCTAATCTGGTTAGAGGAAATGGTTTGTGCAAGTTGATTGCTGAAGATGAATCTCTCAAAGTTCAGCTTGGAGAAAGAGATGACACTTGCCCAACCTGCTCAGAAGATTGCCCACAAGTTCTCTTTGTGAACACTACAGAGGAATGGTATGCAGACATCACTTTCTTTCTTACCTATGGGGACTACCCTCCTCATTTAGATTACAAGCAAGTGAAGAACTCTCAGGTTGAAAGTAGCCAAATATGTGATTTGGAATCATGCACTCTACAAGAAAGGGATAGATGGTTGTTTTCTCAAGTGTGTTGACAAGGAACAACAAGAAAAACTCCTCAAAGCCTATCATGATCAAGCTTGTGGTGGACACTTTTCAGCCATGGTGACTTCCCACAAAATTCTCAGAGGTAGGTACTATTGGCCTTCTCTCTTTGTTGATGCATGAACTGGGTTTCTAAATGCAAAGCATGCCAATGATTTTTTGGAAAGTCTCAGCTAGCTGCCTTGCCACTCAGACCCGTGGTGATTGAAGAACCATTTCAACAATGGGGGCTGGACTTTATCAGTGTTCTGAACCCTCATTCAAGTGCAGGGCACTCCTATATGCTCACCACCATAGATTACTTCACTAAGTGGGTGGAGGCCATTCCAACCAAATAAGCTAGCTCTGAAGTTGTCTGCAATTTCATAAAAGAGAATATCATTGTTTGTTTTGGAGTTCCTCAGAAGATTGTAGTAGACAATGCTACTTATTTCTCTTCAAAGGAATTGATAGAATTTTGTTATGGCTTTGGGATTTCTCTTGCTCATTCTTTTGACTACTATCCTCAAGGGAATGGTCAAGCTGAGTCAAGCAACAAAAATATTATGACCATTATCCGCAAGCTTGTTGATGAGAATCAAAAGAATTGGCACAAAAATTATATGATGCATTGTGGGCTGATAGGATCACTCCTAAGAAGGCAATAGGCATGTCACCTTTTCAGCTGCTATATGGAGTTGAAGTAGAGATTCCTATTACAATTGAAATGCCAGCTCTCAAGCTACTTCAAATAGTGGAAGACAACCAATATAGAGATTCAATTGACAAGAGGATCCTTTTCCTTGAGAAGCTAGAAGAGAGCAGATCCCAGGTAGTGGAATAATCAAAGAACATCAGCTGAAAGTGAAGAAGCTCTTTGACAAGAAGAGCCAAAGCAAGGGAGTTCAGAGCTGGAGATTTGGTCCTACTTTGGGACAAGAGGAGAGAGCCAAAGGGAAGTCATGGTAAGTTAGATTCTTTGTGGTTGGGTCCATTTCAAATTCAGGAAGCTTGTGGTGAGAATGCCTTTCTCTTATCATACTTGGATGGAACTCCATTGGGATTGCCTAGAAGTGGGCAATATTTGAAGTTGTACCATCAAGTGAAAGTGAGTTGTCCCTCACCCTGTACCATAGTTTTTTTGTTTCCCCTTTTTTGTGTGTGTTTTGGTTTGTTTTCTATTTTGGTGTGGTTTTGGTTTGTTGTGTTTTCCCCTCCTTCCTTCTTCCTTCCTTCAAGTATTGTACATGACTCTGCAAGGCCCAATGGATAAGGCACTAGTCAACGTTATATGTTTTGAAACCTATGATTCTAGATCCTCATGTCATGTCTTCACCTTGCTCAATCCATGCCATGTCCCCAAGCTAGAGCTAGTTGTTGTCTTGCAAATGTGTAAAGGGAAAATTGCAAGTTTTCAAGCAAGACAACTTTCTCCTATCTCAAAGTTTCCATGTTTTGATCATACTTGTTAACCAAAATAAGCTCCCTCTTATTTTGGGTTAACTAGCTTCCTTTTGTGCCTCAGTCAAATTTTTACACATTTAGGCACTCAAAATTTTCTAGGTGTATTGCTTCATTAGATAGATAATTCTTTCCCTTTCCGAAAAGGTAAGGAAGTCCTCCTAACTCCTTGTATTTTGCAAGTTATGGCTCGGGGAGTTTGGAGGGGAAATTTTCCCTAGGCAGGCCCGTGGAGGTAAGGAGGAAATTTTTCCAAGGAAATTGGTGGGTTGGCAGAGGTGCAAAGAGAAATTTGACACTTAGCCTTTTGGCTAAAAAACTCAAAGGTAAAAATTTTGCCCGCAAGCCCGCAAAGGAGAATGGAGAAAAATTGATTAAGTCCTTGCGTTTAATCACAAGGTGCCACATGTCCATTCATCAGCGAGGATCTGGGCATCGGAAGGATTTTGGGTTTTTTTGCCAAAACCATAAAAGCACAAAGGTGAAATGTTGGATTGCATCTCTACATCGAATCAGAAGGTGCCACGTGTCCACATCAGCAAAGAGGTCGGGGGGTGAAGGAGGATTTTGGGATTTTTTTTCTCATAAAAAAAGGTTGAAATGTTATTCTAAAGCCCGCGGATGAACCAGAAAGTGCCACGTGTCATCGGGTTGGGGGGGGCACGGAGATTTTGGGGAAAATTTTCCCAATTAAAAAAAAGAGGGAAAAAGGTCAAATTTTGGCCCGCAGCCCTAAAGCATTTTTGCCCTAAATCTTCAAGAGGCCATATCTTTCGATCTAGAGCTTGGATTTTCATGTTTTTGGTATCAATGGAAAGATGGTGAAATTATCCACATGATGGACACTTCAATTTTAAATTTTGATGGATTTTTTGGGAGAAAATTGAGAAAATGTCTCTGGCATGAAAAAAAAAAAAGTTTCCCCCGACTCCACTCCAATGTTCTCCTGCCACGTGGATGGCCCGATTTCAAAGAAATTAGGGAAAAGGATCAAACGGTTCATATGTGAACTAGAAAATTGAAATATAAAACACATTTTTACGCAGAAGCTCTTTTTGGGCTCGTCAGAAGTGTTTTCTTTGCGGAAGAGGAATTTGGAAGAGGGGAAATGATCAAATTTGTTTGTAATGGCTTTGGGTCGAATGATTTAATGGTTTTTCAAAGTCTTTGTGAAGGGGCAATCAAATTTGGAAACTGGAAGCACATTTTTGTGAATAGAGGACAAAAATGATTGTTAGTCTTCTTCTATTCTCCTCCTCTACATTTTTCTTCTATTCCCACTCGTTGTACAAGTTTCAACTTTGAGATCAATAAAAAGGAAGGAATTTTATGTCCCCTCGATGGAAAAATCGATTGGTGCTTTGTGACCAACGTGTTTTATTCTGTCTTGTGCTCAAAAATTGCAAATTTGTCTTTCTTCTATTAATTAATGCATGTAATGAAACTTCCAGTTGATGTGTGTGGGCATCTGACACTCTACCCACAACATTGATTTCCCCCTCCTTCATTCTCACTCCCTCCCTTTCTCGGATCGATTTATGATCGATTTATTGCTATAGCAAGGAGTTCTATTATTGCCATCCAGGATAAATAGTGGAGTGTTCAAATGTGGATCTAGCGTTGGTTGAAAAAAACCACCATAAATCCACTTTGGTTTTACATGCTAAACAATGGTAAGCTACACCATTCAAATGTAGAGGGACTTAGATTCCCATAGATGTTTTTGGACTTTCATCATGCAAATCCACAAATTTGTCCATTAATTAGGTTTTATTGAATTGACAGTATAGAGACTAAATTAATAAATATGTATATATTTATGTTTCATATACACATATCAATCAACCATATCATTAAATTATTTTCAATTAAAAGCATAAACAAGATGGAAAGAGGTACTTAGTTGGTTCACAAAGTAATCGGGATGTGTCGATGAGTGATCTCGGGACAAGAGAAGATTCTATGAAATAAAACAATCACTTTATATAGTTTTGGAGCTACGTATGTCAGGACCATACAAAATGGTTAGAACTCGTATGGTATTACTTTTACCTAACCATACATTTTAACACCTATAGTAGATGGGATATGTAATTTTAGTGTCGTTATGTGTCATTGTTTGTCACTCTTTGATATCTTCAACTTTACATGAAACCCTAGATTTTGCACCGAAACTTGAAAATTAAACCATAACTATCTTGAAATACACTCAAGAAAACATTATCTCTAAACATAAAGATAAAGATGCTTGTTTTGGATTGACCTTAGTCACCTCATATGTGAGTCACTAATTTTTACACTACATTTCGGACTTAATGTAGTTCTCTTCATACTTTTACAAAGGTGCATGCAACTATCCCTTAACCTAAATTGGCCCTTGTGCCTCAACATCAATAGTGGGCTATGTTACTTCATCCCAATAGAAACCCTTGTGTGTAGATGAAAAATTCATAATTATGCCCTCTTATGTTGTGTATGCAATATGTAGATGTAGTCCTTGCTCTTTCAACTCAATATGTGGTAGATAGATAGGTGATTTCCAGATAATAAATGCTTAGGTTAGACTTGTATACACACACACACACATATACATATATATATATATATATATATATATATATATATATGTATGTATGTATGTATATATATATGTATATATATATATATATATATATATATATATATATATATCTATATGTATATATATATATATATATATATATATATATATATATATATATATATATATACATATATATATATCTATATATATATATATATCTATATATATATACATACATATATATACATACATACATATATATATATATATATATATATATATGTATATATATATATATATATATATATATGTATGTATATATATGTATATATATATATATAGATATATATATATATATATATATATATATATATATATACACATATATATATGAGTTCTTACTTTGAAATTAGGACCTTAGTGGTGGGAAAGGTCAACCCAAAAGATATAATCTGATAGACAAAGAGTGACAAATGGACTCATGAAGAAAAAAGTGAAAAACAAAAGGTGTCACGACCATATATATGGTCCTAACCTTTTTGTATAGTCTTGGACAAAACTTGGATGAAAATATAATATTGAAAGGGGACTGCTAAAGATATATGTAAGGCGACTCAAAATCAAATCAAAAAAATAAAATAGTAAGAAATGGGGTTCAATCAGGTCAAAAATGGAAATACAAGATAAGATTGTTATCACCAAAATAATCTTCCATTGTTCAAAACACATGTATATAATAGCCTAAAAAAGCATGATGTAATAGTGATTTTGTGTAGATTTTTGTCTCTATATTTGTCCCCCTTTTGTATGCATTTTAATTTGGATCATCTAAAATATTTTTAGATTATTAAATCTTCAAACCAATTTTCATGCCCAAAATTGTAACCCCAAACTATACATTAGTTTACCCATTTAAAATATTATTATAAAGGTGATTTTTTGTTTTGCTTTGCGTTGCAAAATATGTTAAACTAGTTTAACACTAAGATGAATAAATTTATGCCATTATTACATTCACTAATAGTCCATTGTGTTAATAAACAAAGGTATTACAATCTTCTAATTAAAACCTTCATAATTAAGTTTTTTTCGCACCAAAGATATACCAAGGTCTATGGAAATCAAATTTCATTTCATAAGGTATGATTATTAAATTTGTACAATTTATTTCATTAAATTACCTCTTTAACCTAGGTTAATTTAATTAAATGGGAAGAATAAATAATCCCAATTTGTTAAATTATCCCTAAGGTTTCATCGAATGGGTCCTATTATCCTAAATTTGCACCCTAGTTGGGGAATTATGGTACCTTTGCAAATTCAAATGCCTGATCAAGATGGCTGGTAGGTTGATCCTCCTTTAGGCTGAGCCATCTAGTGGAGTTTACATCCCTCCTCATGATGATCATCCTCCTTCTCCTCCCGTAGCGGTGGCATGTGCTTAGTGTTCTCTGGTTTGTTTTAATGTGGTGTTGATGTGTACCCTTGTGGCATTTTCTATTTTCACTTTAGGTGTTTTATGGTGCCTTCATGGATTTTTGTGGGACTATGAGTTGTCCAGTTACCCATGCTCTTGTAACTCTCTTATATTTTATTTAATATAATGGGCAGTTCCAATAGTAAATTCACTCCCTCGCTAATTTGGATAACTTCTTAATAATAAAATTTTCCATTTTTTCTGTAAGAATACTGCTAAACATTTATAGGACCACTAAAAATAATTAAACCACTAATTCTTGGTGGTTATATTAAAACCAATGAGAGACCAAGTTAAATAAATTTTGAATTTTTCCCTTTATATCGGAGTTCTCGGGCTTTTCTTACATCGTAACATGCAAGATCAAATTCATGTTCCATTTTATGTGCATTCCTACTCCCAACTTCTAGAAAAAACATGACATGATTCCAAGTGATTCTCAACCAAATAAATCCCGTGGCCTCCAAGTTTGTAGAATTAGCCAGAGAAAATAAATTTTCAGGTTCGCAGCAAGGCAAGGCGGTTCAAAGGAAAAAGGTGGATAGGTTAGCTACATGTCAAAGGGACATGTGTCAAAATTCCATGCACCTCTCAATGAAAATCATTTCTTAGACTTGAAGTCTGTGGAAATAACAAATTCCAATGAATTTTTAAGTCCATGCAGAAAATTTGGGGAGAAGAACAAAAAAACACATACCAAAATATCATATACCTAGCTTTTTCAAGAACTCTCCTACCACCCCTTCTCCTCCATAATAAAATTTTACACCTTCTTCATCATCTACAAGGTAAGAAATAAGATAAATCATTCCTTCATTTCACAAAACCTAATTTACATGTGCCTCGAACCTCATAAAAACTAGTTTTAAACTATAAAGCGTGAAGATTAACCAACAAACTAAGTTACCAATTACTTGGTTTCCTAAAGATCCATTCCTCACTAAAAAATATCTTGAATATTTCATGAAAAGAGGGTTTAATATTCATTCTTCTCAACATCAAGATGCACATACATTCCTAGAAGGGAAATTTAAGAAGGAGCTAAACAAAGTAGAGGCTAGGATTGATGAACACAAGGTGGTGGCTGATTTTGTAGAACAACAAGCATAAGAGGAAGATGATAAATAATCTTTGTACTCTAAATGTAGTGTGCATAATGAAAATTATTCATAAAGGTTATTGATTTTTCTTAGCTTACAAAACCAATATTGGAGGAGGAGGAATCCGTTTTAGAAGGATTAGATGTAGAAGAGATCAATGAGAGATTCTTGCCCTTAGTTGGAAATGGATGTACTAATCAATATTTTCCGTATCTAATGAGTGTTTGGCAGATCATAAGGAAATTGAGATCCAAAGGGAGTGTTTTACAAAGTTTGACAATGAAGAGGCTGAAGTTCTATTAGATTTGGAAGATTGCATTGGTGAGGAAGAACCCATTAAACTCACTAGTTTTTCTTTTTCATCATCTATCTTCCAACACAGAGAGAATCTTGCTACCAATGTCTCCATTAGAATTGTAAAGGAGAAATAAATATTAGTGAATGTAGATATTTCCTTGCTTCATTCCTCTAAATCAGCTTTGGAGGGAAATCATGAAGAAGAGCTTGAAAAATAGTAGATTATACCAACTGATTAATTTGATCTTCATGACGTTTTTGAGGATGAGTTTAATCTTTCAAGCCTTGTTCTTGAGAAAGAGGAAAACATGATGTTTCCATTTCCATATTAGAGGTCATCATGGATGAGACAATGTTGTTTTCAAAAGAAGAAGAACAAAGCACAAATCAGTTTGCAAACATCCAAGGAAATGAGAAAAGTGCTCCTTGTAGCTCCATTCATGGGGTTAAATGTAAATAATATGGGAAAACCAAATCCTAGAGGATTAGACCTTGCCTAATAATATACTTGTCTAATTTAGAGTCAAAAATTGAGTTGTAACTAGTCATGCTCACTTTAGAGCATGAGGATGAGCTACAATGTGCCAAAGGTCAACTACCACACCTCCAGAACCAAATAAAAATCAAATAGAGGAGGCATTATTTATTTTTCTAGTTGATAATTTGAATAATGGAGAGGAAAACCATTACAAGATAGTTTTCCACTCTCATTAAAAACCATGTTTGTGCCAAATCAATTATATGGTCTAATTTTGCAAGGAAGGGGAGCTATTTTCTCTACTTGTATTAGGTTTTATTTAGCTTCCTTTGTCTTTGTTTAGACTATGGTAGGTAGGTTTGCATATTGCAAAATAAGTTCATTTTACACACTCTGCATGTTCCACTTAGAACATGTATGATTTTCATGTTTGTACATAGTTTTTGTGGGCCTTTGTTGTTGTTACACAATTAGTTCATGGCGAGAATCAGATAAGTTGGATAATTTCCAAGTTTTATTCAAAGCCCACAAGATCAACTCCATTATTTTCAGATTTTGGAGTAGGATCCATGGTGAAATTCATATTTTTGGTGAGTTTTCAAATTTAAATCACTCAGCCTCAAAAGGTCAATTCAGTTTAGAATTCTTCATGCTTTATCCTTGTCAGAAATCAGTGATTTGGTCTAGTTTTAAACAAGTTTTACACTATCATTAAGGGTCAAATGCTTCAGTTTCTCCTTCCTTAGAAAAATGATATTTTGGGAAAGTCTTAAAAGTGTATTATTTGACCCCAAGAGATCATATGCAGTCATAATTCTCAGTGCCTCTTCCTTGGTAAAATTTCAGAATTTTTAGGCAATTTACAAATTTTAATCCAAAACTCTCAACATCAGCTTTAAGAGCAAGACTAAGGGTCAAATTTTTTAGCATCAGATTATCTCCAAGCCCAAGAAGGTTTCATGAAAAATAAGATATTTTTAGTAATTTCTAAATCTCATTCATAGCTCACAGATCAGCTATGTCCAAAAAGGTGCTTCATTCGGATCGGGAGTAAGAAATTACAAGTTTTAGATCAAATTTTAAATGTTTTTCGGGCTGACTCAATGCCTAATGGATGCTCAAGGCCATTAATATTTCAATCTAACAGAATATTACCCGTGATTTTCCAAACTATTATCCTAAATTTGCAACCTTGCTTTAATTTGGATAACTTGTTAATAATAGAATTATCCATTTTTTACTCTAATAAGATCACTAAACATTTGGA